>CM076576.1:724345249-724700437 GCA_034641835.2 Pinus albicaulis
TAAAAAACCCCAGCTATTTGAATATTATAATAGAAGAGAACATGTAAAAATCTCAGTACAATACTTCTCACAAGTGCTCATTACTGTCTCCAAAAGTTACACACAAACTAACTCAGTTTTGAACAAGTCACCAGTTCAAAACTCATCAACTAATTGCCTGCCTCTATTGCACAATCCAAGTTGGTTCAATGAGAGATCCAAGTTCGAATCTCCTTGGCCTCAACTGTGCAATCCTCATGGGAAATATCCTCCAATGCTTGTGCAAATCTCATGTACAATTGATGTCGCAACTAATAGAAAACTCACCCTTTCTTCTACCTCTTCCACTAGTTTCCACTGAACTGTCCATGCACTGTAGTGAACTGATGTGTTCTTGAGTTGAATAATGAGTTAATAATTAGTGAATTAAATAATATTTAATTCACTCCACTCATTACTAGTGTATTAGCCGATTAAACTAAACACAACTGGATTCAGCTAAGTTAAGCGAACACAACTCCACCAGCGCTCCTCATCGACTCCACCCAGGCCTGCGCCGCCGGTCTCGGCCGAGTTCAAACATGCATGAGCTCACCAAACCCCTAGGAATAGCGTAATTCCTCTGTCAGATGCATGAGCCACTTCTGTAGCTCGAACTGAAGTGCTCCAAGAGAGTAAACTGAAGTTTAGAGTCAAATATTATTAAGGGTAAATAATATTTGACTTCCCTATTTTTAGGATAGGTAGTCTAAAAATAGACTTCGACCTATAGGTCCAAAAATAGAGGTCCATCTATTTTTACCAACATGACCAATACTCCAAGAATAACATACTGCAACCCCTGGACCATGCTCCATATGTCTAAAAATAGACATAGTCTAAAAAAAGACTTTGCGCCAGAATTTGCCTGCGGGCCCACTTAGTGAAGGCGACTTCATTTCACTAAGCTCCATCATCTTGCTGCATTTTCAACGGATCTAATGCATGTGGATACCAAATAGATACCTAGTTAACTGCGACGAAGAAGCAAAGAGTCTGACGAAATGCGGCCCTAACATACCCTTCCTTTCTCAGGGTGCAGAAACCTGGTTCCATCACCCACCCATACTACTTCGGGTGAGACTATGACCTGCGCAAGCAGGTCGCTGCCGAAAAGGCCAGTAGTAAAGGGGTTTTTTGGCAAACCTTGCCACCAGACACAGGTCGGGACCCCTCGATCCAACACACCTTAAACCCGTGCACCAAACTTACGAAAAGAATTTCCAAGCACATTGAAATTTGCGAACGGTTTAATTGGGTCATTGACGCAAAGTTACCCAGGCAACGACTTTCAAAACACCGGTTACACGTATGATTCTACCCAGAAGGTACCACAACCCGGTTTTCAAAGTCATCATATGCCTCTGCAAAATTTTACCCGAGTGGCGTCATCGTTTCACCATGGAGAACCTATCCTCCGGCTCAAAGACCCGGTCACACGGATAGACATGCGACGAGGAAGATCTCCCCCCAACGGCCAGGGGCAAACCGGGGACCATGTTGTGTGCTCGTAACCCAACACACGGGGCAACGCCACTATGCGGAATAATGCCTTGAGTGAACTATGTACGGCCTTCCCACCAACCAACCCGCCAACCATATAACCGGGAGAACTACCCTCCTAACGTGGTTGAAGAAAATAAAAAACACGACCAAAGGAAATCTTGGACGGGGGGGGCAACAACCAGCAACGCCCGCCACGATCTCAGACCGGAGGCAACTCCAACCGAAATCAAAACTAGGAGCCAATAAATGACCAATGGCATAGAAAAAAGGCCACCTCTTCGAACAAACCACTCTTGTTCAATATGTGGTGAGTACGGCCATTATACTCACCACTATCCCGATCTCCCTGAGATGAAGAATCTTCAAAGTAACCAAGGACAAGGAGGATCTTCCCAGCGAACACCTGTGATGCAGGAACCGTTCCCCCATCAAGGGACAGTTATCACTCAGCAACAAAATCCAGACGACTCCGGAAAAAACAGCCGTGAAATCTTCATGATTGGTGAAGAGATGTTTTTTCAAACACGGAATCGCAATTACGACACCCCACCAGACACCAACACGTCAGGGGCTAGTACTAATGCACCAACTACACCTTTGACCATTTCAAAGATGCCTATTAAACCATTTCCAAAGATGGCGAAGGGACCAAATAGGCGAGCAGGAAACTACTCCAAAGCTACCCATACTTATAGCATCATGACGACCTAGCCCAATCTCCCGCTATAATGTCAGCTTTGGAAGTATTTTAGTCATGCCCAAAACAACGGAAAGCCTTTCTTTCTGCATTAGGCACTACCAACCCAGTCGATATTTCCCTGATGGATTTTGATTTAGACAAAGCCGCCCCTAGGCTTCCTTCGATGATCACCTTTCAGAAGTGTCGGTCTAGAATATCACCATTCACCGATGTGTCATTAATGAAGGTGCATCCACGTGCATCATGTCAAAAAAAAATTGGTAGAAGTTAGGGTCTCCCGAACTAAAACCATCAGTCATCACGCTTAGAGCATACGACAATTGTCCTTCAACCCCCGTCGGTCTATACCAAAATGTATTGGTCTGCTTAGTCGAAAAGACGGTCCATATAGACATCGAAGTTTTGGATGCTCACTTGGACTATAATATACTCCATGGTCGGAGTTATATGTATGCCATGTTAGCCATAGCCTCCTCCGTCTTACACATTATGATGTTCCCCCATGAGGACTGCATCATTACTGTCAACCAACTGACGCATAGTGAGAAACGACCCCTAAAAAACACCTATGTAATTATATCCTATGTAGATACATCCTCAAATACACTTTCATAGTACACCGATAATATGGCCTGTCGATTCATTGTCGTCCATCTAGCATCATTCTGGGGAAGTCTATACCTGAGTCATCACCTGATGTCACAGGAGCTCTAGTGTGCATGATGTCCACATCAATCACCGAAGCTAGTCAGGACACCAACACAATCAATAATGACACCGAGTCCTCAGCCATGGCAGCCTCTCTAGCCTATGCCGCTTCCCAAACCCCTTTCCTCTACCCCCCAGCTGGTTTCGTTTCCTAGTAGGTTTTGGAAATAGTAGTGTTACCAAACATATCTTTTGCAATACCTGTTTGGTATCTCATTCCCCCTACTGGGATAGGATCCACACACATAGCTGCCACAGGGTTAAAGCCCCTCAGTCCAGAGGAGGCCCCACCCATTCAAGAAACGGTAGAAAACATCCTTTCAAAGGAAATTCCCATTGTAAAACTGATCATTACGGCTAAGAAAACCGAGAAGAGAGGAAAGAGGCTGGAAACTCCTGCCATACAACGAGAATCACCAGTTTGCGCCAAATGCGATGTAATAGGGCACCCTACCCATATCTTCCCAGAGCTGGATGAATTAAAACCACTCCTCAGCTTCGAGTAGACATCGCGACGCCACGTTCCTATAAAAAGGAAGCTTCCACCAAAAGTAAAGGAAAAGCATTGCGTACCAATCACGCATGCGCTATTTGCAGCAATTATGGGCACTATACCCATGATTTCCTAGAGATCCCACTATCTAGGGACACCTTACATGCCATCGAGCAATCCTATCAAGAGGATCCCCCCATCCAGTCTGCTAGAGATGAACCTCGTATCATCCTGTACCTACATAAGGAACGACGATCACCTGAAAGGCTCCCCACTAGGCCCCCTCCCCCAATCAAAAGATGCGTACTTTGTGATGAGCTTGATCATTTCATCATTGATTTCGCAACTTGGGAAATTTTCCAAAGGTGGTATCCAGTTCATATAATATATTGCGACAACTTGGACATCTAGTATTCATGTCAGATATGTGGTGACAACCACCCAGTGCACCATTGTCACTACATACTGAGATTCCACGCAACACTAGCTTGTATGCGATCAACCATAGTCCGCCTCTCCCAAGAAGATGACACGGACTCAGAATCCATGAAAAACTCGACAACCTAAGAATATGTGACGAGTAGATCCATCCTATTCTTGTTAGCTGAAAAGCGACCAATAAGGGAACCCTTAGTTACCCCCAACCGCTCTCTACAGAGAAGACCAACATGCACGTTATGAAAAATTTCCAATCATGTGGTTGTAATTTGCCCTGATTTAACAGTGTTATGATGCTGGTACCCTGCTAGACCACAAACTAAGCACAAAGGGACCCCCATATCTAGGCTATTTTTCCCTTTATGTCAAGGAAATCACTGTGGAAAACACTGTACTTATATCCCACGAGTTCGTCCCCTCATTGATATGATTCATATTATAGAGAAGAAATGAGACGATGGACTCAAGCGATTTAGAAATTACATCACCCCCAGACTAGCAACCCCACACCCACATCATGATGGGAAAGTTGGAAAAGCACACCAAATAAGCATGACCTAGGCCCAACCTAGGATAACATGTGGACTATGCAACCTGAATGACCACCAGGTCAATCAGTGTCGAGAACTGAAGCCCTTCGAAAGCAGTTTTCACACAGTCTCTTCACTCCCTCAGAGACTTCTCTCTAACCAAGAGAAGACCACGCATACCTATTATTGGATTTGTACTGTTCATCATACAATTAAATGTGGCTCTCTGACTAAGGTGTCGGAAACGGGCGTCAAGTCTACACTCCCCCAAAGAGCTAGACGCACCCAAGCCAACGACACAGACATGGAAGCAGAAGACCTCCTCTTCTACAATAGATCATTTCCAAGCGTCCACATCCAGGACGAAGAGTAGTGTTGGTTCCCACACAATATACTCCGTTGGCACAGTGGTACCATGCACCATCTGAACTGGACAAAACCATGAACCAAAGGCATGCCCACTAATGGAAACATTCAGGCACCTCTGCAACAGGCACAATTTCCAGCAACAGGAAATTGATCATCCTACCAAGGGACCTAACCTTGCGCTTACGCAAACTCCCATCACAAAGATTCTTCCCCCACCAAACGTCGATGACACGATGCACCACATACGATTTGTATCATCGTATATTGAAAATAGGATTATAGTCGCCCCCACATCCCAAGATTCCCACCTTATTCTTGTCACAAAAGGTCAGGGTTCCTTACACTTTTTCATTGATTTCCGTGAGATCCTAAATTTGCATGTCGCCATCGAACTCTTCGATGATACCCAGCCTCTAGAACAACACCTAGTACAACTAGAGCTCATCGACGAGAGCTGACGACAACCACTGCAACACAATGAGGCCCATAAGAAAATGGTAAAATCATCATTTGACTACCACATCAACCCTCGCTCATTCATCAAGGGAGAACTATTCCTCCACTATGATGTCACAAAAAAAGCCTTATGGCCAGAAAAGTTCAAAACCTTATCGAAAGGTTCCTACATAGTAAAATATTTCCTCCACCAGGGGGCATACATCTTAACGAAACCAGATAGGACATGCCTCAGCAACCCCGTCAGTGGCCTTTACCTCAAGAAGTACTACCCATAAGGGCCAAGTAGGCCCCACCCTAGAGTCGACGTACACAAACCCAATCACTTTAAATTTTTGACCAAAATACTTATTAAAAAATGCGCTTGAGTGCCGCAATGGATTATCAACCCAAACCTTACTTAGGATTTATTGATGGAGCATCAAGATGGTCTCAAAGTTTAGTGGCAGCAGCCTAGGTTATCTATCACCCTGACTGATCACCACTCTACACAAACGGTGTGTGCATCGATTCGGAAAAAAAAATAGGCGAATATGATGTCGACGTGGACTTATGTGCGACGCCCTCCATGAAGGCATACGCCATATGCATGTCTACCTCGATCCTAGTTAGTAGTGTCACGGTTAAACCAAACATTTGAGAGACAGAGATTCCCGCTCTATTTAGAAAATATTTGCGTGCAAAAAAAAGATGGTACGGAACAATTTTGACTACATTACATTTACACATGTACTGAGGAGTCAAAACCAAACAGTTGATTACATAGCTAACAATATTCTAAACTGGAATGAATCTAGAATAAACCATCATACATAAAAAACCAAAAGCATAGATATCCATCAGTATAAGATCATCCATAGACATCATCCATAAACGAGAAACGGAGGCACAACACTTAGCAGAACGAGAAAAAAAATATCTCTACATATATCCATATATATATATATATATATATATATATATATATATATATATATATATATATATATATCATGGTGTATATGTCTGAGTACAAAAAATAGTGTCGTTGACCCATCGGCCAGCCCAAAGATACACAAAAAGTCGTCAAAAAATAGGGGAATCATCCTCATAATGGGTGCTTTCCCCATGTACAAGTAAACTCTAGGGTGGTTCTCCCTCAGGTGGGGCACCTGGACCCACAGCAGCTCCCCGTACCACTACTAGAGCCACTGTCAAAACTAAGAATGCCACCCGACGTAAAATAGGCCGATAGTCCCTCTCCCGAGCCATCAGTGTCTCCAACCAGACCTCCTCGAGATCATCCAAAAAACATCGAGAAGGCATCCCCTGGGTCAAGCAGTCCATTCGACCCCAGGCATCCTCCAGAACTGACACCCGAGTAGTCATCTCAGCAATGTGAGCCTCTGCCGCATTAGCACACGCCGCCTCTGCATCGGCACGAGCTCGCTCGGTCGCAGCCTCCACAGCAGCCAAGCTACTGCCCTCTCCCGAAGGGCTAGCACCACCACATGGTCCACCACCCTGAAGTTGAGCAGCATCTCCTCCCGGCCCCCCATGGCCACCCCGAGGTCTCTGAAGAGGATCGTGGCCAACCAATTGAGCCATGGGGCGACCTACCTCGCCAACATCTGCAAGAGTAACCAAAACTATGTAAGTGTCACCATAAAAACACATAAACACATATATACTCAAATAAATGTAGAAAACATAAAAACATACCAGCTAGCCCCCAAGCATAACCAGGAGGGAGACCCACCTCTGGATCCCCTCGGAAGTCCAGCCCTGCATAGGGGAATGGCAGAAACATCTAGGGGTTGACCTCAAACCAGGCCTCCGTCATGGTGTTCCAGTGATTCCCCACCATACCCCCACCCCCTCGTGGCATCACAGGATCCCACCTCCTCATGTGAGGCTCTCGTGGCCCCCCAAGAGGCACCGCCACCACCGGTCTCAGCAGCACCACCCTCTCGTACATGATGCTACATATAATACTGACGTATGCAAACATCTTTGATCCACTCCAGACCTTGTTAAGCTGCGTCTCCATCCCGTCATATTAGAAGCGAGAAAAATCGAAAAAATGCTCGACCCTCAACCGGCACAAGACTCCAACCTGCGGGCCCGATGCCCAATGTGGAGCCGACAACCTTGCGAGTTGCACAATAGCTGCACCCTTCCGTAAGGGGCGCCCCGCCACAATGACGTGCCCAGAACCTCTCCAAATCCACCCTCCCAGAAGGGATTGGATACTGCAATGCCTCACCATGAGGCAGTAGCATGGTCACAAAATATACATCCGTCTCAGGACGGATGGCAAGGTTAGTCCCACGCAACACAAACATGTTGTGCCTCCTGTTCCAATGCTAGATCAAGTAACACAGCAGTCGGTCCTGTGACCGAAGAAGCTCATTCTCCATGAACTTCAAGAGCCCCCATTGCGCCAATTTTTGGCACGCCTGATCATCGACAGCTAATGCAGTATGAAGCTCAGGCCAATCCTGCTCCTTCCACAACAACCTGTCATCCAAACAGGAACCCATCAGCAACACGAAAAACACCAAAAATCAAGAAAAAAATCCAAAAATTTGCCTCGACCTTTTGCGCGTTTGTCCCTCATTCATACGCGTTGAAGGCGTGCCTCTATTGCTCACAGGAGCGCATAAGGTGTGCCAAAATAGGGGAACAGAGCGCTTAAAGTGCGCAAAACCCCAGAAAACGTGCACAGAGGACATGCTCTTACCCTGATCACCCGCACAATCTAGGGCAAAAAAATTACTCAGAATCCGTAAAAACCAATTTTATATGGACCCTGGCACCCTCAGACTGAAAAAATTAAAGTTCAGGACATCATGGAGGTTACCTGGGCATGATATCGCTAATCCCTGGTGCTGAGGCTGACCGCAATGGCAAGAACTGCTCCACAGAAGCCTCTGACCTCTGAAAAATTCAACAAGTACAAATGAATTGAATTAGGGCCATATTCACCTAGATATCCCCCTTTTCAAAAAATTTGGAGGACCATAACGAGAGATCAGAAGGTCTGTTCTCCGAACTGAAAGCAGCACTGTGATCAGCACTCCATAATGAACAGAGGTGATGCCACATATTCGCACTCCCGAACAAATAATTTTTCAACGCCGATAGGTATGCCCTCTCTCATCTTCTTTTTTAAAGCTCGTGACTTTCAATAATATTTGATAAAGGAGATGCTTTCACTTGAGGTAGTTTTTTTTGTAGGAAAGCGTGCAAACTATCCACAACTTAATCCATTGAAAGTTCCAGAGCAGGTATCATTCTACCCCCAACATGATAGAGTCCCAAAGAACACTACATATCCTGACATCATTTCTCCATCAGAAATCAACCATAGGTTCCACATATCCGATCATGTTTATCATCACCTTGCCCTGCACATGATAAACATCCTCGTTGGTCGGTAGAGCCTTCCCTCCATGGCGCTCGTCACCCACAGTAGACCATATATCACAGCAAAAGTGACGCCATGGCCATACCACTATAGTCTGAGAAGCACCTCATGCCCATTCACCCGCCATGCATCCAGTAAAGTTTTACCATATCGAAATAAAACCCCTTTCCTGGACGACCAGGTTTTGCAAGAAGATCAAAAGCGCACTACCGTGCCTCGCATTTGGCCTACCATACCTCCATCAGCATAACCCATCTGTGAAATTTTTTCATCCGCTTCATCAACCTCACACATGAGACCAACCAATGAGGCCCCCACCCTCAGCAAAACACCTTCCTCACGTCATCAGTGAGCGAACACTTTCATGTTTTGGGGCACCCGTCTCTGTGTTTTGTACAAACCAAACCCTATTATTTTATTCTTTTGGTAATTGTACAAAGACCGCAAATGGTGCACTACATCCTCCACCCACTCATTCATTTTTTCTCCCATGGAAAAATTCCTTGAACACCCTTGGTCAGGAGTATCACACCCTCACGCAAAAGCCACCATGACATTCATAACCAGTTTATACCCACCCTAGAAGTCCTACCGACTCTAGGGATTTCCCCATCAGAAATAGTTATGACTGTTGCCAAGCTGCTTATTATATTGTGACCTTGGGCCACTGAATCCCCATCATCAGTTTTCAGTCACCCCTCGCCACCATGCCTATGTTAAACCCATCACATCCAGGATCTTGATCCTTCATATCAGTGACCCCCTTGTTCAGTTGAGTCTTCCTTTTTGTCGACTCCAACAACTATTTTCCAAAAAGGAAGCAGTACTTTGGATCGTCCCTCTCCATAAAAGGGGCATCCTCAGGTGGCACTATGGGAGACACCATTTCCCACAGATGTCATCGATCCTCCTGACATTCGACTACAACACAAGCTTTCATGTCAATATGGTATCGTACCATACAACCATTGCACTTTGATCAAATTCTTCGAAGACCCGTGCCTTCATAAGCATCTTGATCAGCAATGCTTACACAAGAAGGTCCCCGCTAGCACCTATGCATACAATGCACAATTATATGACATACCAAGTTTACGCATATGGGCACCAAATTCCACTATTGTCAAATAAAAAATGCCCCTAAGGGCGTCAGCAGTCGTCGTCGTCAACCAACAGATCACTACCATATCAGTGACACAGACAGAACATGTATCTGTCAACTAGATTTGTTTAACTAGCCATAGCATTACGAGAATGGGACATGCCTGCCTCGTAGAAAATTTTTATATATTGTATTATGTTTGCTTATATGGGTCCCACAGAACATGGTCATTCTTCGAACTAGTGCAGGGTGTCTCCAATTCCGAGCTACACACAGGTCTCTCTCTCTCTCTCTATGCACAGTATACAGAAAAGAAACTATAATGTATTTCGGCTATACAGTTCTTCCTAGACCTCACACATTAAGGGGAAACTGTTAACACTGGAAAATCGTACAAGCAAAGATGACATTAGTTAATGTTAGGCAGAAGGATTTATAGGGCTGAGAGACATTAGAGAATCTGGAAAGTATTTAAAAATCTCTAAGGTCTGAGGAAATATCAAATTTGGACAAGTCATAAATGATTTTGCGTGAAAAATCCTTCAATAAGAGCGTCTTTGCGCGCCTTTTGACCCGAAAAGCATGCAATACTGGGAGTGGAGGAAGTCACTTTCTGGGACCACAAACAGCACACTCCAGGACATTGATTCCATGCTTGAAGCTGCCTAAGGACAACCACCAAAGCATCCTTAGGACATCAAGGGAGCACACAATGGAATCACCCCCCTCCCTTGGGTCACCATCCACAAGGTACCAAGAGAGGGAAGGAGGATTTGAATTATCCTATAAAAGGACACCAAGAGATGAAAAACTTGAGAGCACATTGTTATGCTGGCCAAAATTTCCCCAAGCAATACCAGCAGTGTGTGATCCGGAGCAAAGATAGAGGGGACTCAATTGTTGGCCATACAACAACTTCAGTCCACCATAGTAGAGAGAGGGAGACTTTGCGCCAAGGCAAGCTTGGAAGTAAATACATCCTTGCATCAAGACTTATAACCCCCAGTCCTAAGGGACCCTTGGCAAGTGGGTTAAATTTTCATCCTCATTTCCTACCAGCACTCAATAAGAGGGGATGTAAGCGCCGCCGTTTGGATTATTGCAGTTTTTTTATTCTATTTAGAGCTTTTGTCTTATTTTTTTTAGTTTTAGTTTAATTTTTATGTTTGAATATGCATGTTATTTCTCTATCTAGTATGTTTATGTTCTAGCATGTTCCACTAACTTGCTTGACTCCATATCTTTTCTTCCTATGACCAATAACTTAAGAGGGTAAACCACACCCCTTAAGTTGGTGTGATTTCGTACATGCGTGCACCAAACACACTAACACGGTGAAAATATATAATGGAAACACCACAAAGAACCTTCTCCTTTATACTCCTTCCAAAGTGAGTATAGATTATCAAATCTCCTTAAGGGTTTAATTTTAACAAGAAGAGGATGGTATGTAGCCGCTCCTCATGATAGACAAGCTCTATGTTTCAAGAATGAGATAGAGGATGATACCATTAATAGCTTAATCAATGATCCCTTAGCTATGAATCAGAAATCACTCCAACTCCTAAATTATATAATGAACAAACCTAATCAATATATCACGTTGATGATTTGATACCTACCATATCAACCATAAGAGTGTCCTAATTAATATTGAGCCCAAAAAAACTTTGAATATCAATCCAAATCTATCTCTCTTAGAAATAGAATGATTGGTTTAGCTATTGTGAGAGAAAAAAATTCTTTTGCATGGGAATATTGTCACACGTCAAACCCCCTATCCTTCATTGGGGCTATGGGGCATCACATTTTTCTCAACCCCAATCCCTTAAAGCATGATTAAGGATATGGGGTATCATTTTTTTTCCTATTTCTTTTGTTCTTTACCCCCACAACAATCAGTTATAATTTTAGGAGCATTTAGGAGACCCAACTTCATCAAGGTATATCTCCAAAATTATAGTGAACCAAGATTTGAAACTTCTACTACAGGTACCTTGAGATATCTTCTCTGTCTCCTCCAATTTTCAAGGTCAAATAAATTTATAGTGAAAATACCATGTTGGCCTATTTAAATCCTGATTTCAAGAGCATTCAGGATATTCATCTTCCTTGGAGAATATCTATGAAATTATAGTGAAAAAAGATTTGAAAATTGAACCAAATGATTAGGTGATATTTATCCTTACTATGGTCCAAGTTTTATCCTCTCATAACATCCTATAAAATAATTTATTGTGAAAATGAAAAGATGACCTATTTACCCCATAAATCACATAATGGCTTCCACCTTTAAGCTCTATGAATGACCCCAAAACTCTTCCCTGGCTTCTTTTTTGCACCTCAGATCTCTTTAAATTATAAGACAAATTTGGGAATTATAAAAAGATTTATAAAAAGTGAATATGGAACTAAATAAGGGTGAGACACTCTCCACCTAACCATAGGCAAGACTGTGTTGTATTATTTCTCACAACTATTCATGCTAGAGCCAAATTCTTGATGCCTTGAGAGAAAACCAAAATCATAGGTTTAGCACATAGTTTTTAGACTAGATTTAACATAAAAGTGAATTCCACTCTCCTCCACACACAAAAAAAATACTTATTTTTTAGCATTTCCATATTTTACCAAGCTCGTAAACATTTAAAAAAATACCATGCAAGTCTACACAGCACAAGGGAGCCCTTATCTAATATTTGTACTCCCTAGGCCCTCCCCTCTTAATTTATCTATGTGCCACACACAAAGAGGACCATTCTCAGTCCTCAAAGTCATCTAGTCCAAAAAAAAGTGTTGCAACACATTAACTTCATGTCACATAAGTTTTCACTCACATATCTTAACTAGTCACAATGTCTGAAGCTCTTTAGGTTCAGCCACCAACTCTCTTTCCAATTCGAATTTTTAAGTGAGAGGGACAATAATATATGAGAGATAAAATTGAATAGGTTGAAAATATAAAGGAAAAATAACCTTTTGATTGATCCTCCCCCTTATTTTTATAATCATACCTTGACCCTTTATCTCCCCAACCTCTTGCTAGAAGCTTCTTGGGAGGATTAACCATCTCATCAAAAGGGAAAATTAAAACAAGAATATTTTTCCTCTCAAGGCATTATAATTTTTTGGTTATCCCCTACTGTAGCTCTAAATTTTTTATTATAATTATTAATAAAAATAACATTACATTACATCATAGAGTTTTAATTCGTACCATCAATGTTGGTGCCTCATCATTATAAGTTCTCAATTACATCATAAAATTGGGAAAATAAAAGGGGTGTCACAATCCCCTCCCCTTTTAAGCAACACCATATGCAGTGTTCTATTATTATGCAAAAAATAAGGATATGCCACTCTCATGGCATCCTCCAATTCCCAAGTGGATTCTTCTGCTCCATGGTGCTTCCACTGTACTTTAACCTACACAATGGCTAAGTTCCAAAGCAATGTCTCTTTCCTCTCAAGTATACAATATGGTTATGGTCTAAAATCTCCTTCGAGTTCCACCTAGATCACAACCCAATTAATAACATGATTATAGTAATAAACATATTTTTTAAGAAAATATACATGAAATACATCATGATCATTAATGAAATATATCGTGACTTTAATGTTTGTAGGTAAAGCAATCCTATAAACCATTGGCCCAACTCTTTCCAAAATCTCAAATGGTCCACAATGGAAAGGTGGTAATTTTCTATAAGTTCCCATTCTCAAGGAACTTATATTTGGCTTAATATGGAGATACACATTGATGTCAACCTAATACTAGTTATGCCATGATATATTGGCCTAAAAATCCAATAGTACTAAAATTTTGGAAAAAAGGTACTTCCTTAACCACAACTTAGGGAGAACCCTTTCTCATCCTCATTTAAATTTAACTAGGAGGAGTTGCATGGGTAGTACAAAATCATCAGATTCAAGTGATGTTCAAATATAGAAACCAGATAAAAAATCTTTCCATATAATATGCATAGGTGCAAACATAAGGCAAAACCATTTTGGTATCGACTCTTCTGTAAAACCAACGTGAAGTGAAGCTTATACCTTCATTCGATTCCCTTTGTAATAGTTTCCTTGTGACCGCACCATATAACTAGAATTTGGATTCACTGGCCTTGTCAAAAAACACTTTTTAGAAACCCCTTATACAACTCAACAATTATTCAATGCACAAATGGCCTGCTTCCTATGTTTCCTATTGGGAATTTGTTCACCGCCTTTTCACGTGGTCACTTTACACATCACCTTGGATCTGCATCACCTCGAATTTTCAATTTTCACAAGGCATCCTCTTCTGGGAGACGAACTTAAGGAAGTGAATCTTTCCGTCAACTATCGTGCTTCAAATCTTCGATAAATTGGACTGCTCTTTCCATATAGTTGCTTTCCAGTCCTGTCATCCAACGCACTGGCTCCACTTCATCCTAGCTCTTCTCACATCATCGGTCTTAGCACACCATCCTATTCCTTATCATCCTGCCATTTTCCAATGGTGCATAAGGACTTAACCTCTGAGATGCAAAAGCCGAGGAATGGGAAAATTCTCGTGTTCATTCTTTGAAAAATTTTCGATGCTTTGTAAAACACACCACAAGGCTTCCATCATCCCAACGCTTTTCTCATTAGGGACTTCCACATCCATCCAACACCTAGTCATCCTAACATCCAGTCATCCTAGGTACTCCTTTGGTTGCTCCTTATTCTACCTTATGGGGAAAACCTCCTGAGACACATCACCCTAACTCTATCTCTTAACATGATTGATATGACAAAACTTTAAGTTCTATCTGTTGGTCTTCACTAATTAACATTCTCTTTATCGAAACTTTAAAAATAATTATTTTTCCTTATCTAATATACATCATTCTTGGATTGTGTTACAGGCTCACACTCTGAACTCGGTCCATAATACTTCTGAACTCAACCTTCTATCTGTAATATTCACTTAAGTTTCACCCTACTGCAAAGGGGATGTTCTAATATGGACTTTAACACCCCTTCTCTCGCTCCTTATGTATTTGTATTCAATATTTTGGATTCCACTGCACCACTCTAATCTTTTCTAAAACTAGATTTGTCACAGGTTTACCATATTTGTCACCTCTTCAATAAGCTTGCACTAATTTCAATCCTTCATTGAATCTGAATCATTGATCACACAGTTGATCAATGATCAATAATATTACTTCCAATAGTAAGAGAAGGGTTTGGCTCGGTTTTAAAAAGGCTTTTACTCCTCTGCATTAATTCTAATGCTCATTCTCACAACACTTCCCCTCCTAAGCTTATCTACTACAAACATGCAACGCACTCATACTTAATAAAATAAATATAGTTCCATGTAATAATAAACAAAGGTTCAACACACACACATTATGAACACTCAAACATATCATTTTCTCTATATACAAATAGCTTACAAAGGCATTTATGTCGTATTAGGCCTGATTTACAATGAATTGACCCCCTTTTCGACCCTTTTGGCATACTTTTCCTCACTCCTATACTCTTGACTGCCTCTCTACACTTCCACATACATTTTATGATTTTGGATACATAATTATATAAAAGGATTTTGAAACCATAATCTGGTTCAAATCCGCTAATCACTCAACAAATTCCTATTTATAGATCCTCTAGATCCACACATCCTCCAAGAGATATAACTAACCCTCAAGCCTATCTAACTCTCTCAAATATTCTCATGATATCTCCTAAATAATAGATCTAATTACAATATCCTCACTCTCATCACTTATGTACATTTCTTCTAAAAACATAGGAAAATACTTTTAAATTAAATCATTAAATTCAATTTAGGGAACTAACTCCCTTGGAAAATGAAAAACCATAGGTCTATTCAAAAGGATTTTTGACTTGTAGGTAAGATGCTCTTGCATCATACTCCCAAGGTGATAAAATATAAATGGTCTCCTAACCATGTGCTGATGAAAATCCTCTTGGATCCCAAACTTTAGTTTGTAACTGACCATTTCGTTCTTTCAGGATTCCGAAATTTATGTTGTAATTCTCCTCCTTGTTTATTGATGTAGACATTTTCATCCATCTCCAATCCATTGTTAACTTTCCTCCTTTATGAAATATGCCTCCTTTGAGACACCTTCATCATCAGCTTCCCCATTTCTTCACTCTCTATGTCTAGTTTGTCCTCTGGATGTACATACCCTACAAATATTTGTTTTTTTCTTGTTGAAATTTGTTGTCAGTACTCCTCATTGGTTGGTTTTTCACCTTCAGCTCATATTCCTTCAAACTGTTGGAACTTGTCTTGTTTTCACTTTCTTCACCACTTGGATTTGCCATTGTCCAAACAATCCTCTAAAAATTTGAGTTATGCTACGAGATCACTAACACTTCCCATGTCTTTTTCAAAAATATTCAACTTTGATTCCTTTATCATGGGATTTCTCTTCCTTACTCCATCTTCAATAGAATTATATTTTTGAAGAAATATTGCACCATTCTCATCCTTCACGGTAGCTTCCAATAATTTTCCATCTCCAATATCTACAAACACATGCTTAAGAAAAAAATTCTTGACCTCAACCATTACATGACCATCAATAATCATCTTTACCTTTTATTGTTGTGAACTCTCCTTGTTCACCTATGAGCTGCAACAAGCCTTCTTCATATACCACTTATCGCAGTACCAAGTTCTCCTCTTGCATCCTTCTCTTCTCTTTCTCTTGGAAATTATACCCACATACATTGTGGATCTGCCTTTGGCAAATTCTACCAAACCTTTGTTGTTGGAAGTTGTACTATTCTGGCTCTTTGCAGTAGAACCTATTCTTATTCCTTATTCTAGATCACGTATACTCCTTATCTTTCAAAGATTTCAGGTTTCTGAAATTTCATCTATTCACCTCTCTCTTCTTATTTTACCTCCCTCGCTTAAACAATCTCATCTTGATATTAGGGTTCTGTCATAATTTATTCTTCTTAGAGCTTTGCTAGTTCCTTCTTCTTTTGTCACAAGGTTACTTGCTATATGGCTGCTACCTACAAATACAAATACTTATGACCAAAGTCAACATAAAAACATCAATACTTGTCAAGATCTTCTTCAAGACCTTATTATTTCGAAAATCCTCTACACATCACCTTTGTATTTTCCTCATGCATTCCTATGTATATATTCTCCCATTTTAAGAGCATTTCAACTTGTTCCAATCTCTTCTCAAAGTAAGAGACTCTCCTGTCTGTAGATTCCTTCCAAAATCAACTTCATTGGAAAATCAAATTCCTATTTAAATTCTATCCTCCCAAAACAAATATCCTCCAATTTAAACTTACTTTGTGAATTAAAAGAATATCAGTGTTCGTTCTATACCCATATATCCTTTTCTTCAGAGAAAAAATTTAAAACAATGTCCAAACCTATTTTTCTGCAAAATTTGTATCTTCAAATAGCCTCATATATCCTCCACTGGAGGCTTTCAATCTAAAGATCTTTATAGCTCGTATACTAAATTATGTCGGCCTAATACTGGTTGTGCCAATACATTGGCCTAAAAATCCCATAATACCAAACTTTTGGAAAAAATGCACTTCCTTAACCCCAACTTAGGGAGGTAATCCTTTTTAATATTTGTTTAAATTTAATTGGGATGAGTTGCATGAGTATTACAAACCCACCAAATTCAAGTTTCATTAAAATATGCCACCAAGGCCAAAAGCTTTCAATATAATATGTGCAAACCGAAACATAGGGCAAAACCATTGTGGCCTCGGCTCTTCTATAAAACAAGTGCACGTGGAAGCTTATGCCTTTATTCGAGTCCCTTTGTAATAGTCACCTTATGACTACACCAAATAACCAAATTTTGGATTCCTCGGCCTCGTTAACAAGTGTTTTTCAGAAACCCCTGGTACAACTCAATAGTTATTTGACACATATGTGGCCCACTTTTTTTGTACCTACTTTTCACGTGATCACTTTACACATCACCCCATACCTACATCACCCCTGCTCTTCCAAAATTTGCGCAAAGTATTCCTCTTCCGTGAGACAGACTCTCGGAAGTGAATTTTTTGGTCAATTGTCATACTTCAAATCTCCGTTAAAGTGGGCCGCTCTTTCAATATAATTGCTTGTCAGTCTCATTTTCCAACACACTGGCTTCACTTCATCCTGGCTCTTTCCAGGTTAGTCGTCTTAACACGTCATCCTGGTCCTCATCATCCCATCTTTGTAACATCCCTGGTTAAAAATCCATGTAAAAAAAAATAATACCAAGGTCATGGGACACATATTCCAAGCTAAATGGTGGGGAAAACATCCTATTGGGTGTTAATTTGGTTTATTATGGCTAAGGGAATCGAAAAAGGAAATGGAAAAGGATTTGTAAAAGCATGAGGCATTAATTGGCATTTTATTTATGAAAATGATGGAAAATAGGAGAAAAGGGAGGTGAAAGGTCACAGGTTGCATGTGAGGAGGAAAATGAAGGAAAATAATGGAAAATGAAGAAAATAGAGCCCTCATTGATAAAAAGGCTTCTAAGGATCATTTGGTAACCTTTTGTTAGTTTCGTTTTGGAGCTCTCTCTCTCTCATACTCTTGGAAACTTAGAGTTTCTTGGAGCACTCTTGGAGGAGTGTGGAATTCCTGGGATTTGGAGCAAGAAGGAAAAGTAAAAGTAGGAAAGTGCAAGAGCATAGTGTGATCAGCAACTACAACTAGATTTCTTTTTAGGTATTGAGTTTCATGTGAGGTATCCCCTTCTAGTTTTGGCATGCATGGCACATGCATGTGGTTTTTTTTTTTTATATGATATGTCATTGGCGTGGAGGATTTCATGGGTTAACAGTGGTTTTACCTAGCCTTTCCATTTCCTGGATATCCATGGTGTTGTGGGTTTTGATTTTGATTTCTAGTTGGTTTTCATGTGCCTTTGGCTATGGATTGAGTTATTAGTTCCTGGAAGCCTTGGTTGGACAAACGCTCTAGAAGCCCTGTAAAAGCTTGGGTTGAGTTACTAGTTCTAGAAGCCTTTGGTGGAAAAATTATTTGGAAGCCCTTAGTCGGTTGAGCTACTAGTCCTGGAAGCCCTGGTTGGAAAAAACGCTCTGTAATCCCAGTGGAAGTTGTGGGTTGAGTTACTAGTCCTGGAAGCCCTAGTTGGAACAAACACTCTGAATCCCTCGATAGCTTTGGTAGAGACCGATTTGGTGATGGTTAGTGATGTCTGACCATGAGTTCGAATAATTGGTTGAGGGTTGAGGTGGTTTGGCCTATGGAAGCCCTATTTTGGCTTTGTTTGGTTTATTCTATGAGATCCCACATGCATGCTTGGAATATGGCACAGGGGTGAGTGGTTGAAAGAAATATTTTCTTCAGCCTAGTCTATGGTCAGGTGGTACGTGGAAGTCCCTGACTTGGTTGGATTTTCATATGTTAATAAGAGATATTTTTCCCTTGGTATTTTCATGAGTAAAGGTACTTGATGTTATGTGGCTTTAATGGTTATTTACTCATTGATATATATTTGTTTATTTTTTGGTTATAAGCATGTTTTGTGACAATTATGATGTATGGATATCATCATGTTTTGATTAGTATGTGAAAAAATAATGAATGAATGACCTAATAGATTATAATTCAACTAATGTGAGAAGGCATCAATCCTTCTTGATGATTCTCAGATAATTATGAGACCCCTATGCTCAGATCTATTGTTGAAACTTGTAGATTTCATATTTGTGATATGTTTGATGAAATTATTGTCATGGTTGGGCTTGGTTAGGTCAATTACTTGATCAAGTTTGGTGTTATATGCTTTCTATTGGTGTCATTTATTGTCTCAGAAAGTCTCATCAAGTTCTCTGAAGTGGTTTAGAAACTATCCCTAAAAAAGTGGCATAAATCCCACAGTCTCTAGCACAGAACTGGCTGAAAAATATTAATATCTCTCCCTTGCAAGCACCGTGGGAGAAAATGGAGGGTTCCAATCGCATGCATGCCTTGTCATGGGAGTGACTGTTAAATCATTGAAATACTATGTTAACTCAGGGGTTGGGCACCTGGAGTGGTGGATTAGCTCTTGGGGGTCCTGTAGTGCCTGAGGGAGGTTTCTGAAGTGCTAGTTCATCGGTTCCACTTCCTTAACTACACTTATGGGGTTGAATCATATCATAGTAACTCTTCATAACATTTTTAACCCGATGGACGGTTAGCTTGGTTAAATGTGGGAGGAGGGTGGTTACAGAGTGGTATCAGAGCATGGGCTCGCTCTCTGTGAGTGGTGCCTAGTTTCCGCCCTCTTTGGGCAATATCTGATATTACAGAGTGGTATCAGAGCATGTTTCAACACTTGGACTGGATGGAAGGAATGTGTTTTTCATGCATGCATGTAGGTTGTATATGTGCTTGTTATGTATGCATGGTGGTGGTCATTGTTGCGGTTTTGTCATCCTGTGAAAGTTGATGGTGTTGTTGTTGGATGTGATCGTCATGAGTGTATGTTGGTTACACATTTTTTATGAATGTAAATTTATATATGTTGTTATGCATGCATTTTCATGGTTAATTTTATTTTTCATGATGTCATCGTAGGCATTTTAGGTCATCATGATGTTGTTTATATGTTATGATGTTGATGTGTTGGTTTAGATAGAGTAGGAGATGAATATCATCAAAGTGAAGTTGCAACACTAGAATTTAGGATAAGAGGAGATCATCATACAGGTATTATACGTTTGGTGTGCAAGTATGTTAGTTAATGGATTTTTATATGCATTAGGGTTATATACATGTATGTCATTCTATTGTTTTTGTGGTTGCATGCATGGTAGATGATAGTGAATCAGTTCGGTCACATGCACATATGTCAAATAGTCATGAATGAAAGTAACATGTTTTTATATTCATTGGTGTTGTTGTTTTATGTTATTTAGCTTGATTATTATGTTATATGTTGTTGATAATTATTTTATATGTTAACTTGTTGATTATTATATGATAGTTAACTTGATGATTATGTTATATGTTGTTGATGAGTATATTATATGTTAACTTGTTGTTGTTATATGTTAGTTAACTTGATGATTAGGGTTATTTCATTAATATCTTGATGTTATATGTATCGTGTTGATCTGTATTTGTATGTGTAGATGTTTATGGTTACTATATTCAGGTATGAGCCGACATATTTGTGATATTGTGTCGTATTAATTTGGATTGACTGTGCAGATGTTATTGTTATGCATGAATGACAATTGTTTACGAACTTATGAGGTGAACATGTTAGCTAGTTACTGTTATGGATATCATGACATTATTTATGTTTGATTTGATGTGTTGTGAAGTTATATCGTGCTAACTATATTAATTGTGTAGACAACATAGCCTCCCCTGAGATACATCAAGGTATGAGTTTGAGTATGTCGTCTATCTGGTGTTTGAGTGTTTGATTATGTCATCTACTTGATTTATCTAGCACGGTATGTTTACAAGTTGATTGAATGTTTGATTAACTACATGATATGAGTATGTGTCTATAATATTGCGTGAAGGAATGATTTTGTTTTAATATGGTTGTACTAACACATTATGTTTTGAGACCGCTGATATATACTTGAGTATAAGTAGGTGATATATGTAGCAATATGTATTATGATTAATGAATGTGAGCTCACTATTGATTATGACATAATTGATTAGTCTTGGTAAAGGCTGATTTAAAAGTAATAGATATGTTGTCTTGATCTTTGGAACATGTGATCGACATGTGTGAGAAGTTATATGGCAACATGCTTGGTATTAGCATGACAAGGTAATAGTTGATGTGTTTACATAAATAACAGTTGGTTGATGTGACAGTACATATTAAGACTTGATTGCAACAAGGTAAATGGTAAAAGAAAGGAATTGAGTAACAATTCCTTTGGCTATGTTTGGAAACCCTAATTCCAAATGAATTATTGCTTTGCATCGAAACAAAAATTCTTATTAACCTTGATTTCACCTGAAATTATGTGGATATATGTTATATTTATGAACATGGGGATTGAGTCATGGTGTTTTTTGCTGATTTTATGCGTTTGGTCTTTTGTGACTTGATTGTGCTTGATTTGAAGTTTTTTTTATGTTTGGTGCAAGGTCTTGCCACTTTGTTTGTGATGTCATATTTCTATTGGTCGTCATGGTTTTCTTGTCGTTTGTTTCTTGTTCTTACGTTTTATGTTTGAGATTCTTGGGAATTGGTTTGGGAAAGAGGAAAGTTAACGAAGCTCGGGAAGGGTTGAATGGAACCTGATAGGTAATGTGTTGAAATTTGCAACAAGAAACTGTGAAATTGGCAACCAGAAAGGACAAAAATTGCACACACACTAGTGTGCAATTTCAGTCACACATTGGTGAGAAATTAAGTTACACATTGGTGTGAAATGTGGGCATCTAATTTCTCTTAAATAAATTGGACAATAAATTATAATTTCATCTCATAACAAATTGTATCAGTTAACTAAGTCATGATGATTGAGTTAGCTCAAGAAATTCGAGTTGAGGGTCTAAGATGAGGCATCTAGAGTGATCATAATATTTTGGGAGTCTAGGTGCAGTTGTAACACTAGTGTGGTGTGAATGTAATCAGTTAACTCAAATTAATTGAGTTAAAATCAGTTTAACTAGTTCTAATTGAGTGATGAATTAGTGAGAGGTCGAGTGAATTAAATTAGATTTAATTCACAAGTAGTGATCAATCAGATAACTGGTGATTTTCTATTAATAGTTGCATCCATGTAATTTCTTAGGAAGACCCAGTTGAGACATAGGTTAAAGGGAACATAATTATCAGTTGTATTATTATAAAATTTCCCGGCTGAAATTATAAAGTCATGAGAAGGACATGATGGATTGCGCAATAAAGAAAGGTTGTTTTTCTTGACATTCGGGTGCTGGGTATAGGAAACAATTTAATTCCTTGGCTACCTTACAATGAATAAAATTATGGGTGCTACCTGAATCAATCAACACTATTACCCTTTTCTTCTTGATATGTCCTTCTATCTTGAGAGTTTGAAGAGTGGTAATTCCTGCCAGTGCATTACACGATATGGTCGGATTCATTTCTTCCTCTTCTAAGGTTGGTTCCTGGTGTATATCCTCTTCTTGTTCATTTTCTTCTTCCTCTTCACAATCTATGTAAAATAATTTCTTCTCAGCACACTTATGACCTTTAGTGTAGTTGCTATCACAACTGTAGCAAAGCCCTTTTGCTCTTTTTTCTTCCAATTGTTGTGGTGTCAACCTTGTAGGTTGTGGAAATCTAGGCGTAGCAACACTTCCTTCTTTATATAATTGAGTGGTAGGCTTCCTTGTTTCCATTACTTTACATTCAACTTTTCTTGCCAACCTGAATGCCTTCTCCAATGAATCTGGTTCCAAAACGCGAACTTCATGTTGGATATTATCCTTTAAAGTGCCTATGAAGAGATCGATCATGTGTTCCTCTGGAATATCAGTTACCCTTATATTCAATTTTTGGAATTCCTCAATGTGTTTCCCCACTAAACCCTTTTGTTTGAGATTTATCAATTGGCTAAAGAAGGTGTTGCTCTTTGTATCCTCATAATGTGCTATCATTTCTTCCGTAAAAATTGACAAAGTGACAATTTTTTTACGGGAGCAAAGCCATCGATACCATACAAATGTATTTTGTTCTAAATGTAAAGTTGCAATGCGTACCTTTTGTGTGTTTTGCACATTATGGAGATCAAAATATTGCTCCATCTGTAGTATCCATGTTACAGGATCCTTTCCATCAAACTTCCTCCTATCCATTTTTGGAATATGGTGGTTCTTCCCGCCAACATTAGAGTTTATGAAATCACGATTAACATTTATTTTGTTCTCATCATGAGGTTCTTCTACTATCTTTTCACCATTAGGAAACATTTCTTGTATCAACTTTTTCAAACCTTCGATGTCTTCTTTTAGATCATTCTTCATGTTTTCCATGTTGTCTTTCATGTCATCCATCTTAGCTTCGATGCCCACTTCCATGCCATCCATCTTAGCTTCCATGCCATCCATCTTAGCTTCCACGCCTTTCTTCAAACCGTCTATCTTCACTTCCACGCCATCCATCTTAGCTTCCATGCCTTTCTTCAAACCGTCCATCTTCACTTCCACGCCTTTCTTCAAAACTTCCATTTCATTTTTTGTTGCTCTTTGCGAGAGTGAAATTTGTTGCACTTGCTCTTGTAATTTTGATAGATCATGTTGCAATTCTTCATCTTCATGAGTCACAGTAGAGCCTTCTGAAGGCTTAATGGGTGTTGAATTCTTTTTAGGGGCCATTTTAGAATCCAATATTGATACCTATTCTACAATATGCCCTTGGAATCAATTCAACTTGATTCTTCAAACACGACTTATGCAATTCGGAAAAAAAAATACACACCTTTTACTTGCTTTGAGGAGCTCGATATTGAAATTGAATTATCTCTATAATTGAACATCTTCAATATCTGAAATTCAGCCCTGTAGTAGCCCTCTGAAGCTCCTTTCAAATTCCGTAGGTCTGATCTAATTTTGATTCTCCAAGACAAAGTTGTGTCCAATCTCCCACAATGACCTAATTTTGGACTAGTTCAGTAGAGCGAACTTGTAGGACTTGCCACGTGTCACTGTTTCATCCTTTGTCTCTGAAATTGATAGCCAAGACACTACAGTCCGTGTACTTGCAACCACTTTTTACAGCACTCAAATCCAATGCCCAGAGAGAGAGTTATTGAACGTTTCCCACGATCACCTCTTTGAGATGAAATTTTGGAGCCTGAAAGAGCACTACCTTCCATAGATCATATCTCCAAAAATATTGCGAACCAAGATCTGAAATTTTTTGATGAATTTCCTTAGGATTTCAGCTTCGCACCATGCGAATTTCAGATTCTGAACCTTCGTAGAAAAAAAAATTATAGCGAAAATTCAACGATGACCTGTTTAGGAGCTTGAAAAAAAGACCTAACTTCCACAGATGATATCTCCGACAATATTGCGAACCAAGCTCTGAAATTTTTAGACAATCTTCCTCAGGATTTCAGCTTCGTACCCTAAAAATTTCAGCTTCTGAAACTTCGTAGAAAAAAAGTTATAGCAAAAATGCCACGATGACCTGTTTGGAGCAGCGAAACCCTAGAATCCAAAGCTCTGATACCAAATGTTGAGTAACCAGCTCCAAAAATAGAAGAAGAAAGATATCAACGCCTTAGAAATAAGCCACTTCGAGGGGGCAACCTCCAATACATTACATAAATGAACAATTCTTGGATGATACAATTTACAAAACCTCTTTTCTATATATAGGAGTCCATGGGGCCATAATGTAATCCTAGTGGGCCACAATGTAATCCTAGCCGACCTAACAATAATAATTTAAGAGCACAATAATAACAAAATGGGGGTTACAAGGGTACAATAATAACAATAAGGGGGTTACACTAACAATAATAAGGGACTATACTAGTGATATAGGGACCTAACACATTTCATGCATGACCAACATTGTAATGGGATGCATGTGGTATCTAGACAGCGGTGCCCTGCTCCATGTGACAGGGAATATAGATCTCTTCAATGACTTGGAGGAGAAGGACCTCTAAAATGACATAGATTTTGGAGATGACAGGAGGTATAACGTAACCGGCATAGGTACAATTACCTTTCAGAGGGATTCTATCTCCCCTCTCAGACCAGCAGATGTTAAGGATTACTTGTATGCTCTTAAGGTAAAGGATGCATGCAAAGCTTTGAGGATAAAAGCGGTGGTTAATAGGGAGAAATTATCTCTAAACATGCAGCCTCAGAAGCAGTCTCAGAAGGTTATGGAGCAGCCACAATTGGGGAAGTGGAGAGGAGACAAATTGGAAGAGTCCAATCAAGCAGAGACCTCTATGAGGGGGGAATTTCGAGCCAGATAGGTAGAGGGAGTACATGTAGTTATACCTCCAGGTGTGAGGTGGGACGATGTGTAGATATAATCCCAAGAAGAAATTTGAGCAAGGTCCATTAAGATGGTGTGTCTCATGGATCGACCCTGGCTACAAGGATCCCATGGTACAATTGTAATAGGAAGGATCAGTTGGATTGATGCAGTCAAATTTAAGGAAGATAGAAATCAGAGTGACAGATGTCGGATACTAGAGCACAGATCAGAGTTGGCATTAGTGCAGAGGGCATGGATGTATATGTCAACAGCAGCGTAGAGAGTTTAGTAGACAGGTGCAGTGGCTAGCAGCAGTCAGAAGACTCTGATGACAGATGCATTATACCGATTTAGTTGTTCGGAGGCTATTCAATTTCAGGAGTTGTAGGTGCAAACAACACTAGATAAGTGTTGCATGCAAGACATTCCAAAGGTACCGAATCGATATAGATTGAATTCTTTCCTTGTTGACAGGGTGTTGAAATCTTTAACAAGAAACAGTGAAATTGGCAACCAAAAAGGAAAAAAATTTCACATGCACTGGTGTGGAATTTCAGTCACACATTGGTGAGAAATTTAGATACACATTGCTATGAAATGTGGGCATATAATTTATTTTTCCCTTAAATAAATTGGACAATAAATTGTAATCTCATCTCATAACAACTTATATCAGTTAACTAAGTCATGATGACTGAGTTAGCTCAAGAAATTTGAGTTGAGGGTCTAAGATGAGGCATGTAGAGTGATCCTAATATTTTGGGGGTCTAGGTGCAGTTGTAGCATTAGTGTGGTGTAAGTGTGATCAACTAACTCAAATTAATTGAGTTAAAATCATTTAAACTAGTTCTAACTCAGTGGTGAATTAGTGAGAGGTCCAGTGAATTAAATTATATTTAATTCACAAGTAGTGATGAATCAGATAACTGATGATTTTCTATTAATATTTGCATGCATGTAATTTCTAAGGAATACCCACTCGAAACAGAGGTTAAAGGGAACATAACTATCAGTTGTATAATTATAAAATTGCATGGGTGCAATTATAAAGTCATGAGAAGGCCATGATGGATTTCACATTCAAGGATGGCTGATTTTCCTATTTAATAGGGGCCTATTTCCCTAGGGATTGTGTGATCAAGGCTTGGCTTAGCAGAGGCTGGGAATTGGCTAAGTGTTTGTCAATTTTTCCTGAACATTGCAAGCTAGTTTTGAGCAGGATCAGAGTGAGACAGTCAGGAGAGTGCAGGATTTTCTCGGTGTGAGAAAGCATTGTATTGTTTCATGATTCCTTGACTTTATACAATATATGATAGCGTGGTTTTGAACAGTTCCCCAAGAATATCTTGTGTTGTGTGATTGATTTACTTCTTTCTCACTACAATAAAAAAGGACATTGGTGAGGGTCATGCTTGTGATGGACCTTTAAGGTCCATCACCAATGTCACATATGGTGATTCTCCTTAAAAAAGCTTCGTTGTAAGTGTATATAGTGATGGTCCTTTAAGGTTCGTCACCAAAGCCATTTTCAATGACACTTTTTGTGAGGGTCATTAAAGGCCCATCACTAATTCTCTCTTTGATGACACTTCTAGTGACGAACTTTCAATGACCCTCACCAATGCTTTTTTTGTTACTTTTGGTGACGATCAAAAAAATTTCATCATAGTTGATCATTCCAATGAGTTTTTGATGACGCTATGTGCCTGTTAATATTTTTTTGTCAAAATATGACGATTTAAGACCATTATTGTGGAGTCTTTTTTATAATATGTCCAATGCCATAGTGGTTAGAGTCAGTCAATTTGTTAAGAAGTAATTAGTGTGTATCATTTACCTCAAGTAATGACTAGTTGAATAGAGTTTTCCTATGAGTCAACACATGATTCATATCTATTAATTTTATTATATAGAAAACTCCCTTTAGATAAAGTTCCACTATTGTGTGTAGGAAATATATTATTTAATACTCAATCAAAATCTGTCAATTCTATTAATGAGAAATACCTAACACTCCTCAATAATATAGGCACACCTTAAATTAATGCTTTGGCACACACTAACATTTCTTAGCACCTCACATGTCTTGGAACATATTTGTACCTAGAACATCTTGTCATGACAATGATGCCCAAGAACATGGTGGCATGTGCTAACACAACATAGAACTCTCCTAGCATGTGTTGGCATGCATGTAGTCCCTAGCATTCCCTAGAACACCTTGGTTGCATGCATTGACATACATTAGCACTTGGCACACAATACCACTTGACATGTATTGGGGCCTATTATTAGTGTGCCTAGCATGCCCCTTTTGAAAAAGATAAAGTACCAACTTATTAACCCTCTTATGTATTCATTTCCTTTCATTTTAGCTTGGTTCTTCCTTTTGTTGCCTGGACACTTCTTGACACATATTGGCATACCCTGCACCCAGCACATCCTTAGCACCTGGCATGTATTGCCATATCTTGGCACTATTTGGAACATATAATTAGCACACCCTAGAACTCCCTAGCACACTTTGTCACTTCTTGACATTCCTTGATATTCCCTAGCATGCCTTACCAATACTTAGCATACCTTGTGACTCCCTCCTTGGCATGATAGATAACACTCATTAACACCAGTCCCTGGCACATGTTCCTCATATTCATTAACTTCCATGAATTTTGACCTAGTGCTCCCTTAATTTTTTGTCCTAGTAATCCTTAACCCTCCTTAACATGCATTAGCACTCTCTAGCACACCTTAGCACTCTTCAACATGCCCTTCCACTTCAAAGCATGCATAACACTCCCTAACACATATTGGTGCTTGGTATGTGTTGGATCTTGGCAAGTGTTAGTGATTGGAAAGTATTATCATGTATGGAATACGTTGAGATGCCTTGGTATGATTTGGCATGGTTTAATATTAACTTTATTTAAGATCAATTGTTGGAAAATAAATGAGAAGCAACAAAGGAAGACTTTTCACTTGGCACCTACTGGAGCCTAGTGTTGGTGTGCCTAGAATGCCCCTCTTGGAAAAGGTAAATTGATGATTTAGTATCCCTCTTTTGTGTTCATTTCCTTGTGGTTTAACTTGTTTGTCCCTTTTGTTGCCTTAACAGTCCTTGGCACACATTGACACACCCTTGCACATCTTGGCATGCCTTATCACTTGGCACATCTTAGCATGTTTTACATGCCTTCGCACTATCTAGCACATCTTAGCATTCCCTAGCACGCCTTGGCACTCATTTCCTCACAACTAGCCTTTATACATTTTTTCATGACTTGGGAACCCAATCAAGTCCTTGGCTACTGCAGTTCATGTGACAATATTGGCCTGCGTCAACCGCAACAACTTGACCAATTGCACCTACTACAAGTATATTGTGCCTTGATCACCTAAGAACTGCCTATAACTCATCTTATGCCACTCATGTCCAAGCTTTTTTTCTTATGTTTTTTATTTAGTTCAAGAGGAAATGAGGGATGCTCAATCTTTGTTCTAGAGGGATTTATCCTTTAAATATAGGTTCATTCAACAACCTGAAATGGTATCCATAGACTAAACTAATTTTGCCTTCACATGAAATTAATTTCATGATATGGAAGGCTACTTCATCCCAAGGGTATGGAAATATTTCTCTCCTCACTCCATTATTGTCATCAATGAACTCTTCTCCTGGAAGAAAGAAGCTTTTCTTAGCTGCAGTGCTTGGCATACTTTCCTTAATCCATTTGAATCCTAAGGGAAAAGTGGTGATTATACTTATTAGTTCAGGTGAAATTGTGATGGCTAGGCCCCTAACCGTAGTGGTGGCTCTCTCCTCTGAGTGTGATTGCAGACCCACTACAAACTCTTGAGCTATCTCCTCGTCAAAACCGTTCAGAAGCTCGAAGAAACCTAGCCATTAGTGGTTCTTGAAAATCTCCAATACTTGAGGATGTAATCTTATTCTTTTAATATCAGTGGGCTCCCTTTTGTTAAATCCCCCTCCCATTTTTATGCCTGTGATAGGAAGGTGGTAAGATTGTTTTTGTTTGAGAGTTAATTGTGAAGAGATCTTGCAGACTATGGTCTCAAAATAATTCACATTTCACCATTTAATTCCAAATTATAACTGACTTTGTGTAAATTTCATGGAGAAATTGCAATTCTAGAGGATGGAAACTACTTACCTCTGTCCTATGGTGTTTTTTCTTGGGATATGGTGGCCTTAGGAAATAATTTCACCCAAAGGCGACTCTGTTTTTCTCTCCTTATCCCTTTTGATATTCCTGTGTAGTTTCCTGTAGCACGAGGGTGCATGCAAGCTCGGACTTAGCGTTCAATGATGGTATTCTCTCTGATGGCTGCTCTAACTTATTATGCTCCTACTTCTCTCGAAATTCTCAACGGAGTGGTTATAATGAGTCAAATATTACCTTTATGGTCTTTTTAACCGAATTTGGAGCGGGGTGCTGACTTGTACTTGGCACAAGTTTTCCTTGTAGGGACCGTTTGTCCCACTCTAGTTAAGCATTGCCCCAGCCTTGAAATCACCTCCTTGTCCTTATTCACTCCCCTTTTACTGATTTGACTTGACCAAGTGGAAAGTACACTTAAATTTTCATTCAGTTTAACTTTACGAAGGTGGCCAAGTTATCTGGCCACCTTTTTTCCTTTTAAGTCTCTAAACCACGACATTAAATTATTTTGATCATTATGAGTGTGCAGTGAGGTGAAGGGCCATACCTGAGCCTACCTAGTGCCAGTGTGTTGCATACATGATTTGGTGTAGGGAGTTGTATTTTGGTGTTGCAGACATGATCTTTCTCTTGATGTGTTTTTATTTTTATTTTTATTTTTTGAGTGAATAACTTGTTTTCTGAGTGAGCTACTTGTTTTCTAACTGAGCTGCTTACCCTTTTATTTGTGTTTTCTTCTTGCAGGTGCTGCATGGAGGTCCTTAGGTGCCTTTTCTAGTGTGTTCACTTTCTTGGAGTATGCTCATGATCCTTTGAGGCCATCTTCTTCAACTTATCTTTAGATTTTTTCCTTGTTGTGCCATACACAGAATTTTTACAGGAGAATTTCCAACTTCCTGTAGCAACCTTCTTTCTACTTATTGGGGTTCCAGATTTCTTAGGGATGAAGTGAAATGGTTTATGGAGGTCAGGGATGGAGTGATGAAACGAGTGTAGTGATGGAGAAGTAAGGGGAGAGGTCTCATGCCAAGGTATAAATGATTTAGCTCCTAGTGGCACAACATAGGGTTTAGAGAGTGAATCCTTTTGCATGCAATGAAGTGAGGGTTAGGAGTGATAGGTATAGGAAAAAAAAAATTATCATGATCTTTTGAAGTTTAGAAACCTAAAAGAGAGATTCTTTCCTCATAACTAAGTTTCCTGTAGCATTTACAGGGTTTCCTGTAGCGCTACACGAATCCTGTAGCTGCTAGACTTCCTGTAGAAATTATAGTCATGGAAAAAAATGGAATTTTTGCCTACCTGTGAGGTGAAATGAATGAATGGGTGCATTTTGGAGTGGTTCATGGAGTGTGTAAGAAGAGGATAGGGAGAATTTAGGAAAAACTACTCCTTAGGATCCAAAAACCGTCCTTGATCACTAATCTGCAAAACAAAAAAGCAAGTGAGTGCATAGGTATCATCTTTTTTCTTTTTGTTTCTTTTCTCTTTTCTCTTTTTTTGCTTCAGGATTTCCTCATGGAGATTTTAAACCCTAGATTTTTCCTTGGGTGCCTCAGAGTGGTTTTCACCTATGTCTCTTTATTTTTCTTTTTTTTCTTTTTTCTAGGAGGGGGAGGCATTGGAAACTATGGAGTCTCCAATGACATACACCTCCCTGTTTACGGAATTTATAAATTCAGCTCTAAAAAGGGGCATTTTGTAACCTTTGAGTCTATAACCATTGATAATAATGGGAATCCCCTCCTCATCTATGGTCATAATCTGAACTGCACCATTATCATAACATATGTCCAATTTGTATGTTCCAAACCACCTTGTCATCAGTTTTCCTTTGAAATCCTTGAACCTTGAGTCCTACATCATCGCCCAATCTCCTTCTTGAAGGGTCTTCTCCTTAATGTTCTTATCATGCCAGACCTTCCTTTGTAGTTGAATCACTTTCGTGTGAAGGTGTTCTTGCATCCTGAACTCATCCAACCCATTTAATTGCAACAACCTTTCTTGTTGGGTCTTTTTTATATCTAGGTTTAACTCAGCTACCATCCTTAAGGTGTTGAACTCAAACTCAATTGAAAGAAGAGCTTTATTCCCATAGACCAAGTCATAAGGAGTGAACCCTGTTGTTGTTTTCTAAGTAGTGTTGTAGGCCCAAGTAGCTTCTACCAATATGTCCACCCAATATTTTTTACTGCAGCTCACAACCTTTGTGAGGATATTCTCCAAGGCTCTGTTGGTCACTTCAACTTGGCCATTTTCTTGAGGGTGGTAGGAAGTGGAAGTCTTATGCTTTATCTTGTGCCTCGTCAGAATATTATCAATGAGATGAGATGTGAATTATGTCCCCTGATGAGTGACTACCTCTTTGGGGTATCCAAATTTGTATAACACATTCTCTCTCAGAAATTCGGCCACCTTCTCCTCAGCTTCTACCTTTATAACGTTTGTTTTAGCCCACTTTGTCATGTAGTCGCAGACTATGATATACGTTTTCTGCCCAGATGGTGGATCAATGGGTCCAATGAAGTTCATTCCCCACTTGTAAAATGGCTCTAGAGCCACCTGAGGGTGAAAAGACATCTCATCCCTCTATGTAGGTTTACCCATCCTTTGTCACTAGTCACACCTGCTACTGTATCTTTTGGCATCTTGGTGAAAAGTGGGCCAATAGTAACCTACCTACAAAGCTTTGAAGGCTATCCTTTTGCAGCAAAGTGGCCTCCACAAGGGCTATCATGACATGCAAAGAGGATGTCAAAAAATTCTTCTTCCCTCACACATCTCCTGAAAAATTGGTTATGACCCAACTTGAAGATATTTCCCTCGATCCATGTGAAAGGGGTTATTTTTCTCATGATATTTCCCTTCTCCTTAGATGAGAGGTTCAGAGGGAACTTTTCAGCAACCAAGTAGTTAACTATGTCAATGAACCATGGAGAGAGTGTTGGATAGCAAAGAGGTGTTCATCTCGGACCTGCTCATCCACCATTCCTTCTTCTTTGGTAGGTAGAGCTAACCTGGATAAAAAATATTCAACAACATTCTCCTTTCCAGTTTTATCGACAATGGTTAGGTTAAAATGTTGTAATAATAAAAACCATCTAATTATTCTAGCATTAACATCAGGTTTGTTCATTAAATATTTGATGGCTACATCGTTAGTGTGTACAAAGGTTTGATAACCAGTGATATAATGTATAAATTTGTTTAAATCATGGACAATGGCTAACATTTCCTTCTATGTGACAATATAATTGAGTTCGGCCTTGGAAAAGTTATTACTGATGAAATATATTTCATAAGGTAATTTTTCTTGTAACTGCCCCAAGGTCATCCCCACATCTTTGTCTAATGCATATATGTGGATGTGGAAAGGCAGATTCTAATTTGAACCTCGAAGAATGAGGGCAGTATTTAACTTTCCCTTGATGAGCTCAAAAGCTTCTTAACAGAGACTTGAACAGGTAAACTCAGAGCCTTTGGCCAAAAAACCAAATAGTGGCGAAGGAAAGTTGATGAAATCTTTGATAAACCTTCTATAGTAGCCAGCTAAACCTAAGAAAATCCTAACATATCTCTACTTTTGAGAAGAAGGTACCCTTTTGATGATGGTGATTTTGTTCGGGTCCACCTGTGTTCCTGCTTGGGAGATTGAGTGGCCCAATACTTACTCCTGTTTTCTTCAAGAATTCACACTTTTCTGGGCTCAGGGAGAGATGCATATCAATGCACCTTCTCATCACTTTTACCAAATTGGAGAGAGCTTCTTGGAATTCATCCCCATAGGGTGTGAAGTCTTTCATGTAAATTTAAACCGAGTCATGGATTAGCTCAGAGAAAATGCTCAAGACAGTTCTTTGGAAGGTAGCTGGGGCATCGCACAACCCAAAGGGTAGGACTCTATAACCAAAGGTACCCCAAGGACATGTGAAAGTTGTCTTGTCCTACTCTTCAAGGCTAATTTGGATTTGATTATACCCACTGAACCCATCTAAGAAAATAACTTCTTTCATGCAAGGCCATCCAAGACTTGATCTATAAAGGGCAAAGGGAAATGGTCCTTCTTGGTGGCTTTGTTGAGTTCCGATAATCAAAACTGATTCGCTATTTTCCATTCTTCTTAGGGACTAGGACAAGAGGAGATACCCATTCACTGTCTGATATAGGATAATTGAAACCTGCATCCAACAATTTCTGCAATTCTTCTTTGACTATGTATTTTAGAGCTGGGTTCATCCGCTTTTGGGTTTGGCTCATAGGATTGCATCCTTATTTAATGTAAATATGATGTGTGCACACTGATGGATGCACCCCTTTCATGTCCTTGTAGTCACAAGAAAATGCATCTAGGTTTTAATTCAAACACTGGCATAGTTGCTCTTCTTATATATCTGAGAGGTTTGAGTTAATTTTCAGAGATTTGGATGGGCCAAATTCCATAGCCTTGGTGGTTTCAGAGGTTGAATCAACTAAGTGCAGTTCCATCCAAGGGTGGCTTTCAAATTATTTGACTATGTTTTCAAGCGGGCTGTCAGTAGGGGACCGATTCTGAATGATTTGGTCAATGAATTCATCTTCATCAAGTTTCCCCCCTATAAGAACGATATCTATGGTACAAATGGGGTAGGGTGTAGCGTTGTAAACTTCATATTCTTCTTCTTCTTCCTCAAACCATATAGGTAGGTCATGGTCAATGGAAGGTTGAGCCGGAGGATATAATACCAACTATTTAGATAAGGGCCCATACTTAACAGTCATGTTTCCAGCCCAATAACTGATATAATCATCGACCGTGGCTAACCAAGGTCTCCCTAGAATGAGGGGATATCCATTAAACTTGGTTATTGGTTGGAGAACCAGAAAATCTGTAGGATACTCCCAAGAGTTAATTGATACCATAACATCTTCAAAAATTCCTTCCAGAGTTACTGTGGACCGATATGCAAGTTGCAGAACCATTGTGGTTTTCCTCAAAGTCCCTTGGAAGCTGAGTTTAAGCATAGTTTCCCTAGGCATTACATTGATGGAAGCCCCAAGATAAATCATATTATTGTGGAATATGACACCATCTATGTGCACATATACAATTGGACTACCAGGGTCTAGGTACTTTGGGAAGATCACCCTTCCCAACATTAAGTCGGGTTGTCCTACTACATTGATGGTGGGGGTATCTTTCTTCTTTCTCCCAAGTTCCTTGAAGCACTTTTCCTTGATGAGAATATTTTAAATAGGGACTTCCTTAATGGCCTAGAGAAGGGGTATTTTTACACACAAATTTTTTAGTTCTCCCAGAAGTTCGATCTCCTATGGGGTGTGCTGACTAGAGTGGATCAAGCGCTCAGGAAAAGGAGGTTGTTGGATCTGAGTATTTATTTCTTCCTTTTCCTCCTCAACCTCTACAGGTGGAGATGGAGGATGTTTGTCTAGGAGTACTCTTCCCAACCTAAGATTAATCTTCTATATCTCCATAAAATAATATGGATATGATGTCTCTCCACTGTAAACTTAATGTGCATGTCTATTTTTCGGGTTCAAATTGGGTTGTACAAGCATCTGGGCCAGCTTCGGTGGAGCAAAATGAGTAAGCTAAGGTTGAGGTTGGGATGGAAGCATTAGAGAAGGTGGTTGACTATGTTGAGGCCTCCACCCTTGTGATGGGTTATTCCACTAAGGTGCTTGAGGAAAATAATGTTGAAATTGTTGGTTCATTGGTCGATGATGATATGGATGGTTGTAAGGATAAGTAGGAAGTTTAGGCCAGGATGGAGGAGTGGGGGTTTACTAAGATTGCATAGGTGCATTCTAATTTTTATGATAATAGGAATAAGGTGCACCTTGCATACCTTGCTAATATGACCGAGGTCCTTGAGGCCTTCTCTGGTTGGGGAAACAGAGTTTCTCTTGTCCTACTCCCCACCTTGATATACAAATTTGAGTCCATGTAAGGAGGGAAAATTATCTGTGGCATGATTCTCCTCATAGAATAAGCAAACCTCTATGACATTTAATGGAAATTCATTTCGAGGGTGTTTTATAGTACATCTAGGGAAGAATATAGGCAAGGCTCTTTCTACTTCCTCTTTCTTCCTCTTGATATGCATTGTGTCCATTTGAAAAGAAAATGTGAGCAATATCTCACTCTTGAAGTCCTCCAACATATTTCCACTATCATGCTTGATGGAGGTGGAAGAGGAAGGGGTACTGGTCATAATTTGGCTAGCTCTGAATTTTTTCCTAGCTTCCCTAGAATGGTTCATGATGACAATTTTGATTGTCTCATAAGGCAGCTGGTAGATATCTCCTCCTGACAACATATTGAGGGTTTCTATTACCTCCTCCCTGATCCCTCGAAAAAGTACTACTTTAAGTGACCCAGGATCAAGGGTGCAGTTGGATATTTTATAATTTAACTGGAACCTCTCTCACAGTCCTCTAGGGATTCATTAGGCCCTAGAGTCATCCTGGATATTTCCTCTTTAGTTTCCTTGGACCTACATTATTCCATGTACTTGTTTTCGAAGGGCTCTTGCATTTGTGCCCAGGTAGTGATGTTGTTCCCAGGTAGACCCATGAACCAGTGCAAAGCTACATCCTTAAGGGTAGATGGGAATAGCTTCAACTTTTGATCATCTAAGGCATAGTCATAGGTCCTACAGACAACAACAAATTCAAACATGAATGTGTTAGGGTCCTCAAAGGTAATTCCGTGGAAATATGGAAGGGTTGAGGGGTCGAGGTTCTTCATTTTAGTTCTCCATCTATCTCTCTGGTGGGAAAGACTCCATGGGATTCAGTCTTAGTCATGACTTGAATAGGTGAAGTGGGTTCCTTTGGTGAAACAAGTTCTTCTCCTTCTCCAATAGGTTCTTCAAAGTTTTCAAAAGGCTCATCTATGGTGTGTTCAACCTCACAGTCACTGATGAAGAGTGAATGGTGACTATGTGGAATGTGGGGGTTTTTGGTAAAAAAATTCCTTGAGTATCCCTACTCCTATGAGGCATGATCAGATTTTTGTATTTTTTTTCAATATTTTTGAAACGGGATGTAAAAGTAAAGCAGAAAAGAATTCTAAAACAAAATCAAAGCATCTACTAGACACCTCCTTGGCAACAAAGCTAAAAATTGGTGAGCCCTGGTATTGCACCAAGAGTGCTGCAACTCCCAGAGGCTACTCTACTTTACTTTATCAACCCAGGGTTCGTACAAACTTAGAGGTGATAGTGCTATATACACGACAGATGCATTCTACTCATGTCATCCTCTTCTGAGTCATACGAAAGGGTGCTATTTCTAAGGTTTCTGAGTGAAATCTGTAACACTTCTGATTTTATACCTAGAACTACAAGTGACCCAAAACCATTACTCTGTTAACCATCAAATGATTATTCTGAAGAAATAAAATACATCTAGTTGTTCTCCAAGGAAAGTAATATGCAATTTAAACTATGGAAATAAATAGAAGCAAGCTAGGTATCTTCGTGAAGTAAATGGTTGAATTTAAATTACAGAAATAAGGCTAATCTACTCACACATTGCTAGGCCAAATGGATAAAAATGTTGTATCTACTTCATGCTTTAACTATTGTGCTTTTACTCATGCATCTAATCATGACATAATTATGCTTGTAAATGCAATGTTTTGCAACAAGGAGGAGAAGGCGCTAAGGCAACTTAGTAAGGGTTCGAACTCATGGATGCAGGATTGAAGGTGTCTTGATGGTTTTTGCAGGTCTAGATGAGATTGATGATGGTTTCTGGGCTTAAGGAGAGGCCCACTTGTGCTGCTACTGGTTCTGCTACAGGTTCCCTGTAGTGCTATAGGAAAGTCCTTAATTGCTACAGGAAACAGTACAAGGGCAATATGAGGCCAAAAATGATGGAGAAAAGCATATGAGAGGTGAAGTGAAGGTGTACTTGGATGAATGGAAGGCTTCCAACCACTTAGCGAAGCTCAGAACCTCTAGACAAGCTTGTCTTGCACTTCTAGAGTTACTCACGGTGTGAAGGTGAAAATCTCAAAAACAAGGTTGAAGGCAATTTGATGAAAAGAAGGTTGTTTGATGGGTGCGAAATGAAGCTAAGGGTGTTGGTGAAGTCCCCCTTTGTTGTGCTACTTGAACCTGCAAGAAAAATACCTATTCATGCGACAACATTGGGAAATCTATGATGAAGGAATGGAAAAGATGAGTTGAAGTTGCAAAGAAAACCTAATTAAGCATTCAAACAGAAATCTAACTCAGTATTCTAGACAGGTTCATGACACTACAACAACCTAACTATTATTTCCAAGAAATCATAAACTAAAGAGAAAATTTGGCCTGTGTTGAATATCTGCCCTCCTTAAGCTCCAATGAAAGAGATGAGAGAGGGAGCCACAAGATATGTAGCATGGTATATGCTCGTTATTTATGAATTTTGTGCTATGTTTAATTGTGTTGATCAAATCTTATGTATAATCCTCTACTTGAATTATTCTTAAATGCTTAATTTCTCTATCCATACACTTGATAGATAACTTGCTAAAGTGTTTATAATATTTTCATGTATCTGATTATGGTTACTTAAATCGTGTATATATATATATATATATATATATATATAGATATATATATAGATATATATATATATATATATATATATATATATATATATATATATATATAATTTTTTTGAAAGAGTATAAATTATGCCTCCCATGTTTATGAATGCAATTTGAATTATACATATTGAAAAATTATAAATTATGCCTCTCATGTTTATGAATGCAATTTGAATTATACATATCGAAAAATTATAAATTATGCCTCCCATGTTTATGAATGCAATTTGAATTATATATCGAATATATACTAAAATTTATGGTATATATATTTCATGTCTGGCTAAATAATATTTATATTATTTATGAACTGGTTGGACATCCCATATATATATATTGAAATGGTTAGACCTCCCATATTTTATTATTTATGAACTGGTTGGACATCCCATATATATATTGAAATGGTTAGACCTCCCATATTTTATGATTAGTGATATAATGGAAGATGCGATCTATGTATTTTCAAAATCTCTCTCCTTGCTTGATCATCATAAATTATAAACTTACCTAATGTAGCCCTTCCTCAACCATGTCGTTGTGAATTCTAGCCCTTCCTCAACCATGTCGTTGTGAATTCTAGTTTTAATTATCTAGTAGTGTGCATTTCATTCATTAGGAAAAATAATTTGAAGGCTTGTAGAGGTCACCACCACGACTGCGGTGGTGTTTTTATGAATAACTGGGTTATATCGTTGCAATTTGGTCTAGGGATATGCCCCTTTTCTAGTCCCCACAAATTCTAACTGGGTGAATATCGTTGTTCACTCACCCCATGTCATATGTAATAATACGATCTCACTACGCACAGTTACATTACGTTATGTAATACTATGAACCATCGAGGCATTCAAGCGCCCTCGCCGCCAAGATGGGCCACTGGCTCATATGCCTGCGGCCGCCACGTTATCTTTCCGAAGAAATGTGGAGTATCACCGAACTCAATCTGGTATGACGAGCACCAGGGGCTCCACCATGTGCATGGCCCTCGACCTTCAACCATAACATATACAAGCATTACAACAACACGGGCAAGCCCGAACCATCTTGTTGCAAAGCTGTGCACTAATAGGTCCATGTGGCTTTTCGACTTGGACTAGGACTGAGGACGTAGTGCCACATGGCATACTATTGATGATGTGGCTTTGTGGCTTTCATTGATAGGCCACTTTTTTTTTATCGTGCATATCTTTTGATCGAGGACTTGGATAAGGAGAATTATATCTTGGAGAGCAGTCAGTCAGCTAGATGTGATGGCAATGCCATTTTTAATTCCGCAAACTTTTTAAAATGTGCATTTTTCATAATCTTATTTTCATAATAGACCATGGAACTTGGGTTAAGACACTAGTAATTCCTTGTGCAACCAAAGATAGTATAAGAGAGCCGGAGGGAAGGTTATAAAGTGGTATTAGAGAAATATTTTATCATTTATAGACTTTTAAGGTGGAAATTCTACTCTTTTAATATAATCATATTATTATTTTTTTTAGTTTTATGAATTTGAATTTTTTTCTCAAATTTTCAAAGATTTAATTTAAATAGGTGTAATAGCCACTCTTGATTTATATATTTTTTTATTTTTGGCAATAAATGATGCATAATTTATTTATGATGGAAGAATGAAATTACATTTTGCATATGCGCTATCACATTCAGATACAAACTAAAAACAATTAAAAATAAACTTATAAGGGCCAATCTTAAAACAATAAAAAGGTAAACATTTGTACCAAACATTTTTAAAACCCTAGGGTCCACATAAGAATGACAAACCCTAGGGCACAATGAGGAAAAACCTTGCAGTTACAGAGATAGGAAAAAAACCCCTATAACAAAATGTCCTACCAAAATGTGGCAGAGGCCCATAGACAAACTCCATAGAAACCTATAAATGGGCATAGGCCACCCAGAGAGCCCAAAATAAATAGCCCATAATTGGGCATCGAACAAATACCGAAAGGTCAGCAAGCCAAACAACGAAAAAAAATGTAGCAAACAACCTTGTGAGGAAGCACAAACGAAAAGGGAATGAAACAGAAGCAAGCAAGTGGTGGTGTGATGAAGCATGATCATGAGAAGCGATAAGATTTGGAATAGAAATGCTAGCATCCCCGACACACCCATAGGCCATAACAAACTTAAGAAGTCAAAAAACACGACAATGAACCACTCCCACCAAGGATATCCAGAATGACACCGACAACCATTAGGAGAAGAAAGCCCCAAACGATCGAATGGATGGAGGCACGAATCAGAGGGTCGGGGCAACTAGGGTTTCAGCCCCCCAGCCCTCTGATCCCTCAACTCCCCATCAACCATTCTATTGATTTATACTTATATAATACCCCTCCTTCCTTTTAATAAGGCCTTTGTATGGATTTATCTTTTAGAGTGTTAAATTTCATTAAAGGCATTCATAATCATTTTTCTAGAAAAATTACATTCATTATCATACCAAATGTTGGTTGTTCTCTTATTATTTTCACATGACATCTCAATAGATAAATTGCTAATGGAAGTAGAGAGAGTTGTAAAATGATGATATATATCTTTATTTTGTCCTTATAAGTTATGAGGTTTAACTCCTTATTTAAATCCTTTAAGTAGATATCAGCTTTACTTTTTTCAAAAAGTAGGTTCCTTTGGGTATCAAAACGGTTTTTTGTGCATGGAAAATTTTAGAGTTAGGATTAAAGGTCATGACCATTTAATATGTCAAAAATTACCATTTGTTTGGAAAAATGGATATCGAAAATCACATTATCTATACATTATTTCCAAGCCCATGAATACAAGTCATTTGGTTGGTTTTTGACCACTTTATTACACTATTGCAAAATATTAGGCTTTTAAAACTATAAATCTTGATAAACTTAGTACCAAACAAATTCTTGGCTAGGTATTTAGTGTTTCTTTTGTATTTACTATATAAAACAAGGTTTGTTGGCAGAAAATTTATCACAAAGACTAGGTTTGTGTTTCTAGGGCCAACAAAGGTTTATGTCGTACTCTACCTTAGCACTGAAATTCTTTATCTTCCGAAAGGAAGAAAGTCTCACCCGAAGCACAACTAGGAATTAGGTGAGATGGTTAGGATTTAAATGGTGGAAGGATGCATTTTATTAGTTAAATATATATCAATAACTATTAATAATTATAGAATGATTAAAGAAACTTTGCGCAAGAAATGAATGGAAGCATACTACACAGGAACTCGAAATAAGAATCTTACAATTTTTTAACAAGCACATAATACCACATAAATATGCACATTTCATCACACAATTCCTTGCAACTAGTCTCCATTTATATTATCAAGCCAAATCATCATTACACAGTATAGATCTGCAATATCTTAGCTAGATCTTTGAAATACCATCCCTAAAAATCTCCATTACAAATAAAAAATTACAATAACAGACTACGAGTTAGAATTTTAGCAACATGTTGGCCTTTCTCTTCTATCTCCCCCTCATAACTTGCTTTGCACCTCTTTACATAATTTTTTCCCTCTTGATCTCGTCAAGTTTAACCCATTTTATTTTGTCAAATTTAACCACTTTGACGAAACCAATCCAAGTTTTCTTTTGAGGAAAAATTTCGAATTAATCACGTAAGATGCTTTTCTGGTCGATGTTTCAAACCTACTAATGAGGTTCATATTCAGGACAAATCCACTTCACACTCGCTTTATTCCTTCAAATTGCAATGGCTTTATCCCTCAGTTGTGCAAACCTGGTGAATTCCAAAATAACCGCTTGGTATACTACTTGTCGCTTCCTTCCTTTTGCTGTTGACTTCTAGAAAATTTAACCATGCTTTTTCTGGCTTTCACTTCTTGTTTTTTGTAGCCATTTTCTAATAAAAAATGTCCAAAAAATGATGGAGCCAATAGGTGCTGACCACATCCCACTGACTCACCCTTGAGTTAATCCTCCGCTCACACAACTGGTTCTTCCTCTACTTTCTCATATTACTCTCCTTCAAATGAAGGACACAACTATGAAATGGCCCGAAGAACTTTATGGTAGAAGAAACTGTACATATCTAAGCATTTAATCCACTTGTGCATCAATGTGGTTCTTTTATTAACAAAATTTTGGCACTAGTACAAATGGAGAAAAAATATGACGTGAATTCATGAGATATTCGACTCCCAGTCATCAGTGTTGAGATTCGTGGAGTGTTGGGGTAGCATCGGATGTGATCTAGCTCCAAAATTTTATGGAGGGACTAGAATACATGATATCTCCAAGACCCAAAAAGGGATTTGAGGAATTCTATCCAGTTTTGGAGATAATTAATTAATTAATATTTTTAATTAAGGACCCTAAATCTAACTTAGGAAAAATTAAATATTAAAGTAATTAATTTAAACATGTGATGGAAATGACTTAAGTCACACGGATCAAGATTTCTTTTAATATTAGCCATCAATTCAAGATTAGATCATTATCATTGGTTTCCCAATGAGAAAGTATAAAGGAAAGGCTTGGGGTCAGTTGGAGAACACACACACGGAGGAGAGCACTGAGACTAAGATGAAATTCTAGGGCGGGTTTGCTAAGAATTTTCAGAAGTGTTTCAACTGCAACGAGGGGTAGTATTGGCTAAGGGGATGATTTGATCCCAGAGCCAAGAATCAACAAGAGGCAGAGAGGTAGCGACCAGGAGCAACGCAGAGAAGCAGGGGCAGCAGCAACAACTACGTAGCAGTTGCGTAGCACAGAGGGCTTCAGTTGCTATGCAGGCCGAGAAAGGGCAGCGTTGAGCCAACAAGAGGCCCCCAGGATTATGCAGAGGCCATCCAGGGCAGCATAGGGACTGCGTCACCCAGTTTGGGGTTACGCAACACTCTCCAGGCCAGTGCAGAGGCACGTTGAGTTCTGTAAATATCATTTGAGGGTGTGGATTAGTCAATTTTTCAGTCTCCAGAACAACAGGTATTGTTGCAAATCTATTTTTATTTGTCGGGTTAACCAATAAGGTGCCCAGATTTGTTGTATTCAGAAACTACTTAATAATATAAACCCTCCAGCAGGCAGAAGATTGATTTTCCCGCATTAGGTTTTTCCAAGGACAGTTGTCCAGAAAATCTTGTGTGTCACTTTGTCTATGTGCATGTATCTTTTGCTTAGATCTAAATCAGTGAAGAACTATTATGTATTTACTTCAATGTTAATCTGAATTTTCAACATTAATAACTTGACTAAGTAGGAGAAGTATAACTAGATCTAACAATAGGGTTTCTACATAAAGTAATATTTAGAAATTTTCACATGGTATCAGAGCGATTGTGGATCTAGCATGATCACCAGTAGAATATTGAAGAATCCTTACTGTAGAAAGCAACAAAGAAAGCACTAGTAGCTGCAAAAAGTCGAACCAGAAGGGACAACGCAACAGCAGAGGAAGAAGAGCCACATAGAGGCCAGAGTGATGAAGTCCTACACAGTCTCCACGCAGGACCACGTACTTACTGCTCAGAGGCAGCGTAGAGACAACGCTGGGAATGTGTGGTCATGCAAAGGCCAGTAAGGGTGATGCAGTTCTGAAGTCATTACTGATTCAGAGTGCTGGAAGCAGTGCTACAGAGCTTCAATAGTTGCTGGTGGGGTTAAATTTCTGAAGTTGCAAAAATTGACGTAAGCACTAGTTGACAAAGAGTGGGAGGAAAATCAACTTCTTAAAGTGATCTGAATTTGAATTTTAGTTTTTTTGTGCTAATTTCATTTTCATATATAAAACTTATTTATTAATATTATGCTTGATGTACAGGTTCCCTTGTTGCTTATGTGTATCAAAGAGGTAATTAAAACTGAATTTTATGAGTGAATTTGAAAGCATAAAGAAAGAATTTAAATGGTTGAATAACGACAACATAAATAACAGAAAACCATAACAACTGATACATTAAAATGGAGTTTTTATGAAGGCGTTCACCCCTCTTGGGCTACATCTCCTTGGTCCAAATCCAAAGCTTGGCCCTCTGTACTAGATCAATTGTGCTCAAATTGTTGTTTACATGCATCAAATTCTCTTGGAACCTATTCCAATAAGTTCAAAATGTTGAAATCTATCATAAATGACTATTTATTTACTCAATTTGGTTACCATATGCCCTAAGCATGGCCTTTCCTCCTGGTGGCCCTTGGCTTCAAAATTCTTCAAGGCAACAAAAACCTATGTAGATGAGCTCCTTTGCTTCTGTGACCTATTCTAATGTGTTCATAGTATGCCAATTAGCCAATAATGACTCTTTCTAAGCTCAATTTGGTCGAAAATTGACTTACTTATGGCAAAAACTAACTTCCCCCCAATTTCTCCTCTAAATCTGGAAAACTTGAGTTAACTCCGACAAATTTGGTGGAATATCCGAAAATAGCAACTCCGCTAAAAGCACCGCTAATTAGGAACTGCATTAATTAGGGATTAATCCCTGATTAAATGGGATAAGCGCGCTTAAAATCAGCTTAGTGGTTGATTGTTTGGAGTGTGGTCATATGGTTTTTGGTCACGTGGAGGAGGGTTGGCATGCGGGACGGCTCCCTCCTTCCGCCGTCGGAGTCAACAACCTTTAATTACAATTTCGGAGCAATACATTTTAATGTACAGGCCTATGGCCCAATGGTATTGGTGCGTACTAGCTGTGGGGGGTTGCATGGGTCGAACCCCGACCTCGCCCCCAATTACATTGTTTTAAAACGCTTTTTAAAACCTTTAATAACGCGCCATGCATCAAATATATTGCGCTGACACGAATCTTAATACGTCGTGCCCTAGAACTTAAATATAATATGTGGTTCATTGAAATATAATGCTCGACGGTTCGGACTTTAATATACATGTTGTCCAAACTATATAATATATAACCCCCACCGAATTCAAATGCGGACTTTAATATATATATGCATGTGTACCATGGGTCTAAAAATATATGCGGATTAATAATTCTTAATTAAGATTTAAAATTGATATTAAATATTGATAGATATATTGGTATAATATGATATAAAACCATACAATATATTATAAATATATATACTAGCATTTTGCAGACGGGTCAGCAAAAGAAAACGCCGAAGGAAGCATGACGGCGGATGAAGACTGCGCATCGACGGCCAGTACGCGGCGGTGGAGATGATGACGAGGGCGAAATGAGTTGGACACGTGTCAGAGATTCAGTCGAAGACGACGAATCTCTACAGTGTCGTGAGCTAAACGCTCACAATAGAACGCCTTCGGCGTTAAATAATATATATATATATATATATATATATATCAATCAAATATTAAAAATAACAGAAAAATGATTTCGAGCACATAAATTCATAAACCCAAATTCAATCTTAGGAGGTTATTGGACAAATTTCACCTTCACAAAACAAACTGACAATATTACAGTGACACTTGTCACAGTCTCATTGGACTAAAACTGAAGAAGATTCTCTGAATGCTCACTGAGCTGCCATGTCATCAGCGTGTACCTATTCTACAAATTTTTTTATAAAAATTTGCATGTTCTGAATGATGATCAACATACCTTAACTCCTTCATCTGAACTCAGTTTTCAACGAAACGAGTTTTGTTAGATTCCTTGTGATGAGACGGTCGTTTTCGTTCTGGTTTCATTTAATTATGAGCACTTTCATTTTGAGCTAAAATATTGAGCCTCTGATTATTCCTCTCCACTAGAAGCCTTTTGGACCCCAGAAGCTCTCTAATTACTGATCATGTGAATGAGGGGATTGTTTCCTCACCCTTCGAGTCTCTGTCCACTAAGATTTTCCCAATTGCATCATTTGGATATTTTCACAAAAAATCAACTTTTTCCTTGATTCTTGCGACCTTCTCTTGTTGTCATTGACACCGTCATGCTGCAATATTTCTGAATTTGCAGAACAACAATCTATTATTGCAGAAACCATCGTGTTCCTACCTTGGTCAACAATTAAAGGAGACTTAAAAAATTTCTCACCTTGCACACTGTCACCATGGCGATTTTTAGTTGATCTCACTTTGTACTTGCGTCGAATCTTGACTAAATATCTTCGCCATTGCCATGTACCTTTTTGAAACCATAAACCAACATTTGTGGAACACATGTCTTCTTTTCCAAGCTTCTTTATCGCTTTCTCTTTGACCTTTGCACTCTTTTGCACTGATATCTTGTTTCCAACACTGTTCAACACTGATGTTGACTGCTGCAAATGTTTTACATCTTTTTCACCTTATTTCAAAGGCAACCTGTTAACATCCTGAAACAACTCATTACAAGCATAAGCAACTTTTTGAAAATTTTTATTCAATACATCTCTTTGTTTGATCATCAACAATGTCAAGTTCTGACTTGCATTCACTATCCTCTTCATTTCACTTGCATGTATATGAGACAAACATGTCTTCTTCTTATGCGTTCTAATTATGTACTCAATACCATCCTTAAACAAGTGATACTTGTTCTCATGGCGATGAAATACTTCTTTCTTATAATACAGATAAGGACTTTCCAATATAAAACATGATATCTCAATCGGCACCACATCAAGCTCAACTTCATCAAGAAAGTTTGAGTTAATGGTGAATCTTAGTAAGCACTTCCTTGTAACCTACAAGTTTGCATTCTTTCATATCCAACCCAAATGATATGGTCTTGGATGTCTAATAGTTCCAGGCCTAGTTGCTTAACCAAATCTTCAGAAATCATGTTAGCTTATGACCCGCTATCAAAAAGTGTATCAATCTTGGTATATTTAGAGACAACTCTAATATGGAAAAGTTATATTCTTGTATCTTCATCATGAGTATCATTTGAACAATTTGAAGAACTAGTACTTGCAACATGTTTAGCTTTCAAACCCATGGTTGTAATCTTTGTATCATCTCCTGAATCTGACCCTATGTCATGTTCAACTATAGCAACAATTTTTCCCTTCTCTTTGGCTTTCAGTCTATTTTTTTTCAATTCTGGATGAAGTTGCCAACAGTGGTCTTCATCATGGCCAGACTTTGAATAGTTTTTTCATGTGATTTTTTCCTTCTCTCTTTTTAAAAAGCTATTTCTTTTTCCTTTTCCAAAAAACTTTCATTTCCCTTTACCCTCACTTTCACTTTTCTCATCTATGCTTTGCTTCCCTCTTGCCTCTAAGTGTGTGGCTTGTACAAAAACTTCATCAAAATTGATTGGGCTAAACATAAGGATAGTATGTTTCAAATAGGAATGTAAACCTATTGGGGAAAAATAATTTCCTGTCATTTAATTTTCATCCGGGGGGTTTCGTAAAATTGTGAAGCATGCGTGCACTATATATGATAGAAATTATCTTTCAGTTTAGATCAATCTAACTACAAAATAACAAAAACTAATCTATGAAATCAAATAATGAAAATGAAATTCAACTAACCTATGAAATTAAATAACGAAAAGAAATTCAACTAATCTATGAAATTAAATGAAAGCAAATTCAAAGGAAAAACAACTATTGTATGATCAACCACTCAAGCATTCAATATGGAAGTGTGGCGGAGTCACCCTCTTGACATGATTTACAAGCAATTGATTACACTTTAGTTTTTAAAATTTAATCTAAGAAAGCATTTAAATAACATTAAGGAAAAAATCAATTACTGTATAGGTTAAAAACTCAAGCATCCAATTTGGAAGTACAACAGAGTTACCTTCTTGACATGATTTACAAGCATTCAATTATACATTTAACTGAGGATCTTAATCTAGGAAATCAGTTTAAAGGCATGTGAAGGAAAGCTCAATTATTGCATGGGTTAAATACTCAAGCATCAAATTTGGAAGTATGACAGAGTCACCTTCTTGGCATGATCTTTAGGAGCATTCAATTATACATTTAACTGAGGATATAATCTAGGAAAGCAGTATAAAGGCATGTAAAGGAAAACTCAATTATTGCATAGGTTAAATACTCAAGCTTCCAATTTGGAAGTATGACAGAGTCACCTTCTTGGCATGATCTTTAAGAGCATTCAATTATAAATTTAATTGAGGATCTAATATAGGAAAGTAGTATAAAGGAATGTAAAGGAAAACTCAATTATTGCATAGGTTAAATACTCAAGCATCCAATTTGGAGGTATGACAGAGTCACCTTCTTGGCATAATTTATAGGAGCATTAAATTATACATTGAACTAAGGATCTAATCTAGGAAAGCAATATAAGAACATGAAAAGAAACTAAACAATTGTGAGCTCTATTGCCTCAAACATATTGGAAAATAGAAGAATCTACTTTTTTGAGATGTTCTAAGAAATCAAAGATTACACAGTCATTCTAAAAATAACACTAAGAAAGCAACTAAATCTTAATCTATGAAATTAAATAAATCTCACACATTGTAGATGACTGATCCAAAAGTATGAGAGATGGTAAGTCGAGATAATCCCTATGTAAGAATAACCAAGTCAAAGTGAAATAACACTCATGAGTAAGGTGCCACAATCTAATTCTTTATTCAAAGCTTGAGCATAACTCCAACTTTACACATGACATGATAGGAGAAAGCTTCCCCATTTATACAAAAATATGAAAAGCCATCTCATTAATGAGAGTCCATGAATCTCTCCCTATATCTCTAGAGTTACAATCCAAATAGGAAGTGATAAGGCACGTGTCTTCTTAGAGTTACAATACAAATAGGAAATGAGACACATATCCTCATGATCCCATGATCTTCTCCATTCAAACTCGAATTTGGACTTAGGAGGCCACATAAGGGTCTTTTTGAAGCTTCTTTTTGACCTACACATGGCAAAAATCTCATTTCACTTGTTAGGTATAAGTATATGCATATTATTTTCTAATTTTTAACCACAAATTCACTTAAAAATACTAGGAATTAATAAAGTTTGGATAAACATAAATGTAACCCAATAATGATAATGGTAAGGTAAATGTAATGAAATGGAGGTGGAGTGAAGGTGATAATATGGAAATATAAGTGAAAATGTAATGGAAGTAAATGACAATTTCAAGGCCCAACATACCCCCCAACTGAAGCTATTACATGTCCTCATGCAATCTATTACATTAATTCTTTTTTATCCTTGAGCTTTGGCTTAACTTTGCATGATATCATTTGATAACTTCGTACTTTTGCAAAGTCTTTTAGTTGAATTGCAACATGGTTTGTTCTTGTGTTACAACCATATTTTGTTGTTTCATTCAATTTTGATCTTTGAACTTTGCATAATGATAATTTGATTATTGTTGCAAAGTATATCTTTATTGGATTGCACCATGGTTGGTTCTTGTGTGGCAACCATGATTGTGTTTGTATCCAATTATCTTTTAAGTACTTTTGAAAAGCCATTGTATGTTCATAATAATAATGTAATAGTTAATATCTTTTGAAAGTATGTGGGCTTTTGAACGTGATATGAATATGGTAAAATATGAATATGAATGTATTCCCTCCCTCAACTGATGGTATTTCAAAGAAATGAGGAAAATAAGTGTTTTTCCAAAAATTATCATTCTAGCTTTTCAAGGAATTCTATGGTAAAAAGTTAGAAAATGACATACCTTAACTTACCCTCTGAAAATGGATGAGCTACATGTGTGGTGGCTGTAAAATTCTAATCATAATCTTCTTCAAGTGGCTATACAAGTTATGTATGAAGGATTCAAGATGACTTTTTATTTTTATTACTAAAATTGCTAAATCTGTTGCAGAATAGTGCTGATTCTGCTAATGTCATCTGATTCTGCAACTGTCATCTGATTCTGCAGTTTTCATTTGATTCTGCATCTGCAGAATGGTGTTAATTCTGCTGCTTCCATCTAATTCTGTAGCTACCATCTGATTCTGCAGCTTCCATTCTATTGAATCAGCTGCATATCTTTTTCATTTGCTCCAAAATGCCGAAAATGATAGTCTTCATGTCTTCAAAACTCATTGACACAATTCCTGCTATGTGAATAGATGTGCTGATGTCGAACATAGCAGGAAATTGTTGACTTAGTGGCCATTAATGGATTCCACTAGTCAACACGAGAACTCTCACCATTGATGACAATGAGAGTCAAGATACTCAAACACATCTTGCTAGTTATGAATAATTTTGTTGTTGTCAAGTACCTAGAAGATCCGATTAACAAGGGACGTTAATGTATTCCCATTTTACGTCAGTAAAATGACTTTCCATTAAGGCATGCAAGCCTCAAGGTGTTTTTGCAAGGATTTTAGACTCAAAAGACTATGGACTCAATAATTTATATTGAAGAGGGGTTTATTTTCGAAATGAAAAGGATAGGAAAAGGAAAATGAAAATGGAAGATGACAATGGAAAATAATAATGATAATGGAAAATAAGCATGTAAGTGAGCTTCTTGATTTTATTTGTGGGTCAGGAGTAGACAAAGAGTAATGGAAAGTGTATGTGAATAAAAATGAGCAACTTACTTTGGCTGGGAAAATAACTGTTGTTTTCTTTGGATTGCTTGGTTGGATTTATAATTCAAAAGGGAGGAAAGGTAATGGTCTTGATGGATATGGACTTGTTCTTATGTTTCTCATGAAATCGGTCCTTTGAAGACCAATTGTGCACACAATTGGTTTTCTTCAATGATCATTTGATCATCCTAAACCTGAAAAAAAACTTGACATAAAGAACATGAGTGTGTTAAAAAAGAAATGACCGATTCCTTTCTAATTTTTATGTAAAATTTGAATGTCAAATGAAACAGATGAAGGAAAATCAAAAGTGTTATATTCAATCTAATTCATGATATCGATAACACTCCATTTTTAATAAATAACCATGAAAAATAAATCAGCTCTCTGTTTTCGGATGACTTCATGCACTGTGCTCAGTAAAATGATTGGCATCACAAATATTCGATGTGTCTTGCAAGTTAAAGCTTCATAAAAAATACACAGTAAAATATTATAATTTTTAATGCCAAATGTTCTAAATAATCTTCCAATTGTTCTTCAAGCCATTATTAAAACTAATTTGCAAAGAAAATTATTGCATTATTTTGTGTCGGCGTTGAGGAGTCTAATCTAGAATTTGAAGACAACAACAGTCAGCTTATATGAACATAATTTAATTTTGATAGAACCTTCTCATTAATTTTTTTCGGTGGCGAATGGATAATGTTTCTGGATATTTCAGGATCCCAATTAAATCGAGAAACATTAGGATGCAATCGATGAACGGTCTATTATGTTGGAAAAATGGCAAGTGGAATTGAGCATGGTGATTCACCCTTAACCGTTAACTCCCTGGACCGTTGTGAAGTCGCCTTCTACATTACAATTTTCCACAACTGTCTCAACTGATTTTCTGTGCATTTTAAAAAAAAAATTCCTCACGCAATCTGCAAATTAAGGCTTCAGAGAACCCAAAAATTCTCCTAAATAGTTGTGAAATCCAGAAAATAACTCACAAATTACCTAATTTCTCCCGTTCCCGAGAAAACCCATGTCTTACTTTTTCCTAATTAGCCTTGGTTTGCTCAGAAAATGCGTTTTAAAATCATGTGTCAAAGCAGTTACGTTTTCTGGCAATCACTTCTGCAACAAAATCAATTGTTGTGGTTGGATTTTTTTTTTTTATTTGCATGTTTTGATGTGAGGTCGAAGGTTTAGTTTCAGGCTTGGACAGAACTGTTGAAGGTTCATTGAGACTCGGATCAATAATCGAAGGTCTCAGACTTTGTAAACATTCTCTCGGATCTGTGGTAGTCATCTCTGGAAACGTGCATCCATGGTAGTTTTGTTTTGTGTGTTTCAGATTATGATTGCAAACTTTTCATGCTAAGGACTGGTGATACCTTACCTATGGAGCTCGAATCAAGAGCAATTATTTGTGTAGCCTCCTAGAGCTTCATTGGGCCATATTGAAAAATTCAATCTCCTACTCACACCAAGACTTGGACTCCCACAAATCTGTAGTGATAATCGAGACTCTGTGACAAGGAATATGATGTGAAGGATGAATGATATGTGCAAGAGTCAAACGGTTTCTTGTTTTAATTGTGATACCTAGATTCGGTAAAGAAAGTGGTTATTTGAGTGTGCAAGTATATGTTAAATAGTAAAGGTAGTTGACACTCCTTCATTGATTTAATTCATATCTCTATCGTTGGCAAACTCAAATGCAAGGTGGTAGAAAATGCCCATATTTTTTATTTTTATTAAAAAAAAAAAATTGTGCACATGCAATTAAATAGATCAAAAAAAATATTGAGGATGCAAAACATTAAAAATTGCAGAACCGATCATACAGATATGGACAGAAAAATGATCTTGACTCAAACGACGATTTTGAACATAATTGTAGATCAATTTCCAACAAAATTTTTAATGAATTTTTTAATTTTAATTTTTAAATCGACTGATCTGATTTTCTGATGTTCCAGGTCGCAACGAGGTGCGGGAAGAGAGCATACTAGTCAGCATCGTCAAATCTTTTTATGCATTTCAAAAATTCATATTTTCACACACAAATTTTATTTTTGATGAAAAAAAAACAAAGTGAATCTTACTGCGTCACTGAAATTTATTTAAAATGATTGAATCAACATTGATTTTTATTTTTTCGAAAACAAAATTAAAAATTCTAAAATTCTAGCCAAGCTTGGTTTTATTTTTATTTTTCCTATCTATCTAAAAAACACTATTTTTATTTTTATTTTTATTTTTAATTATATGAATTCTTCCAATGAAGCCATTTATGGATTAGAATCTTTGAAATATTCATATCCAAATTTATGAAATGTGCCTGATTTTTTTTAAGGATATGAAAAATCGTCTTGATCTTTCGATTTAACGTAAGGATCTCTTGAAGAATAGATGAATGGTGTGGCGCAATCGCTTTTTTATACCATTCCTCAATGTAGTCTTTGGGCTGCATTCTAGACCCTTTGTCCATAAATGGCTAAAAAAAAAAATACACTCTAGACTGAAAGCTAGTTCCTATGCACCCTTCCCCGGCAACGACGCCAAAATGTTGGGGAAAAATAATTGCCTGTAATTTAATTGTCAACCCGGGGGTTTCGTAAACTTGTGAAGAATGCATGCACTGTATATGCTATAAATTATCTTTCAATTTAGATCAATCTAACTACAAAATAACGAAAACCAGTATATGAAATCAAATAATGAAATGAAATTCAACTAACCTATGAAATCAAGTAACGAAAAGAATGAAAAAGATCCATTAAAGAAGATCTATGTGGTTTTTAAAGACAACTCATGCAATTCTGGGCTATGAAGGATGAAACCCTAAGTATGGAGGTTTTCTGCAGACGGTGAAGGTTGTACACAGGGAGCAGGACTGGCACGCGTGGAGGCTCTGGAGGTGACATTCGCCAGTTTCTGTTAGAGGCTAGCGAACATCTATATGCACCGGTGGAAGACACGAGGAGTATGGGAATCATTGGAATCGCTCTCGGTTAAGCGAGGTTAAAATGGAGTTACCTTCCTCAAACCCTAACCATTTCACACGACGACGTTCCGGGTATAGGATTTTTATGCATCTGCGGTCTCAACGCTATCGTGGCTTAGGTTTAAGGCTGGTCATTTGTCTTAGCAATGGGATTCGATAAGGATCACATGGACATTGAGCCGGCGCTGGAGGATCTGCTCACCTATTGGGGACATGAGGTATCAGAGAAAAACCTGGACTTATTCTTCCCAGTCATCATAGATGGAGAGTTGAAACTTTCGGATTCCGGAGGTAATCAGGGTCTAGCGAACGGGGCCGCATTGTTAGAAGAAATCCTGCAAAGTACTTTTAACTACATTTGGAAGGTGGAAGGAACAAGAGGACCTGCAACATCAGAGGCGTCAAGGGGCTGTGGAGGAGGTGGAAAGTACAAGGCAGGCCTGCAAACCCTTCCATCATCTTCAGTGCCAGGTATTCCCTCTTTTCTGGTTTTCACAAGAGGGTTAGAAGATATTGTAGCTAGTTTTGGGTTTCCAAGTTCTGTGGGTCTGAAAGCTCTGGGGGAGGAAAGGACTCTAGGGTTGGATCAGGGTAGAGGAAGGTCTTGGGTCGAGTTCGGTGTGCTAAGGAACCCTTATTAGGGACAAGGTTTTGCTTTTTTGGAGAAATTTCTCTTTTCTCAAGGAAGCGAAGCAGCCAATACAGGCCCGGTCTTAGCTGAGAGCGTCTCGCGATCCACAAGGAACTAGAGCCAGTCTAGCAAAAGTCAAGAGAGGCCTCCCCTGTTGTCAGAAGTTGAAGGTGGAGCAAGAGGATCATCAGATAGTCATAAAAGAACCAGTCAAGAGGGCTTACAAGCGCCAGGAGCTAGGGTTCTGGAAAGGGAAGTCCTTAATTCAGTAGGAGAAAGGTGACCTATGTCGCCTTTAGCAGAATTTGCAGATGTTCATGAAAACCCAGTGGAATGAGAGGAAGGAGAAGGAAGCGGGACTGCTGGATCCAAGAGGAAAAAGAACAAAGCCATTAGGAATAAAGAGGAACGCCCTTGTTGTGTTCTTGAAGTAGACATCTGTATAGACAAATTCATGGAAGCCATTGAGACAATTCTTATGGGCAGGGTCCGTGGAAGAAATTTTTTGGCAAACTATATCACTGAGTGGACCAATTCAGAATGGAAGGACACTCCAGGGAAACCTATGGAAATCAAAGCTCTGGCCAAGGCCTAGTTTAGCCTAAAGTTTGAACAGAAAGAACACTTGGATTGGGTAATTGCAAGAAATTGGTGTTTCGAGAAGAGGCCAGTACTATTCCGAAGATGGACTCCACTTTTTGACGCTCAGAGGGAAAAGATGGAAGAGTCTCCTATATGGGTAAAAATTTCGGGACTCCTTCTTCCTTTCTAGATAGACTCTGCCTTTCGATCCATTGGGAATACTCTGGGATAGTTCTTAGAATTTGATACATCCTTCAAACAATCAAGGGATCTGAGTGTGGCTAGGATTCTGGTAAATTTAAACCCTCGAGAAGGTCTAGAAGATGAAATGTGCTTGAAGTACAAGGATTATGAGGACATTTAGATCTTGGATTATGAACATCTGCCATTTTGATGTCACAGGTGCCACAAGTACAGGCACCTGGCAAAGGATTGCCCTCTTGGTCACCGAAGCAGAAGAAGGTGAATTGGGTGGCTCACCCAACAGCTGAAGCCAAAGAGAACCAGGATCCTGAGGAGGATTTGATGGAAGAGACAGAGGATTGGGACACTACAATGGAGGAACCATTGCCATCAGAATATCAAGGAAACCTTCCAATTCAGTAGGCTACTGATCAGGCTCTGAAGTTTTCCCAAGCTCTGAACCCTCCATGAGAAGAAGAGGCAGAAGTTGCACCTCTGGAGGGTACGCCTCTTGTTTCTTATCCTTCATCTGTTTCTTTCATGTGCTCTTCTTTTTTAGATCTATCAAAGCCTAGTCCCTCCAGGCCCAAAGAAATGGAATATTCAAATGCATGAAATTATAAAGTCTCTTGATAGCATTATCATTTCTCTTCCTCCTTCCTCCTTGTCCCCCTTATTGGCTGTGTCACTGAGCGTGACCCATCCCCACTGGGTCTCCCTAGGAAGCCTCCTTATAACCTAAGATCCCTGGTGAATAAACTGTGGAGAAGAAAAGCCATAGGAGGGCTGGAACCAAATCCTGTTCCCGTTGGGCCTATAAAGCTGAGAGGAATGAAATCAAACCTCTCAAAGCCTCAAGTAAAAGAAAAAATTGATATTGCGGATGTGAAGCAGAGGTCTCTCTCTGGGGTGCTTAGAGCAGCGCAATCACCCTCTCATGGTTACCAATGATTATTCTCTCCTACAATTGTAGGGGCTTGGCTAGTCAGCCTAAAAAACAAGCCTTAAAGGAATTGATGAAGTCACACAATCCGGATGTCTTGTTTCTCCAAGAAACATTGGGCCAAGGAGAGGAGGTAAAAGGCTTTCTCTCAAGAATGTTTCCTGGTTGGGTATTCCAAGCCTTGGATGCCAAAGGAATATCAGGGGGATTAGTCATGGGTATTAACACTGCAAAAATCAAAGAGTTGTCTACATGGGGATAGGAAAATTCCTTGGCCTTGGAAGTATATTCAAACGAGCTTTGTCACCCTATTTTGTTACTCAATGTCTACGGGCCCTGTATGGAGAGAGTGCAGTTTTGGGATTCTCTTTTTTCTAAATCTTTTCTGAAGAATACAAATCTTATTTTGGGAGGGGATCTAAATTTTTCTTTTGGATTATCAGAATCATGGGGACCTTCTGCGAGGGCAGGCCAACTTACTTACTTCTTTACAAACAAATTGGCTTCATCACAGCTGGTGGATGCCACTCTAATCAAGCCCAGAACCACTTGGAGAAATCGAAGAGTGGGAGACGAATGGGTGGCTAAAAAATTGGATAGGTTCCTCCTTTGTGAATATTTGGTGGCTAGGACCTCTGTATTCATACATTGGGTTGGGGAAGGGGGACTATCAGACCATCTTCCCATTTTCCTTGAGATTAAATGCTTGCAGAGAAAACCGGTAACCCCTTTCAAATTCAATTCCTCCTAGCTAAAAGACGAGACATATAACATTCTGTTCCATGCTACCTAGAGGAAGAATAGACCAAGGGACCCTGGAAACATGTGTAAGCATCTTATGGAGAATTTGAAAAACATGAAGAAAGAAACCTGGGAATGGGAAAATTAGAAATTATTAAAAGAGGAGGAAGAGTTAAGGAAGGTCAATGAGGAACTTGATCATCTTGAAAGGCCGGAAGCGACAGGATACTCAAATATTGAGTCAAGAAACAGGATAAGGGACCTGGAAATGGTAAGGAAGAAAATATTGTTGGAAAGGGAAGAAAGGTGGCGCCTAAAAAGTAGGGCTATCTGGCTGCAAGTGGGAGACGAAAACACAAAACTCTTCCAGAACTATGCAAAAGGAAGGAAAAATATAAACACTATTTGGGAACTGCAGATGGAGAATGGAGAATGGGCCCGTTCTTTTGAAGACCTCTCCTCATTAGGAGTAATTCATTTTAAAACCCTTTTCAGAGCTCCAATAGAAGCCTCAATAGTTGAAATAATAAGGGTGGCACAATTTTTCCCCAATTTCATAGATGAGGAAGGAAATAACAACATAATGGAGCCGGTCTCAAAGGAGGAAGTAGAAGATATCCTAAAATCTATGCAGAAGGATTAAAGTCCTGGGCCTGATGGATGGACAATTGAATTCTTTCAACACTTCTTCAAATTTTTGGGAGAAGAACTGGTAGAAGTGGTGGAAGAGTCTCGCAGCTCAGGCACAGTTTACCAGCCTTTTAATGCTACTTTCTTAGCTCTGATTCCTAAAAAATAACACCCTATATCTTTTGATGAATTTCGTCCCATCTCCCTTTGCTCTTGTATTTATAAGATCATCTCTAAGGTGATAGCTACCCGTCTTAAACCTTTCCTCTCAAGAAACATCTCGTTGGAACAATTTGGATTCCTGGATGGAAGGAAAATTCACGAGGCTGCCGGGGTAGCTCAAGAAACCCTCCATAGCCTTGAGAGAAGCAAGAAAAAAGGAGCTATGGCTAAAATTGACTTGTCCAAGGCTTATGATAAAATCAGTTGGTTGTACTTGAGGTTGCTAATGACTCATCTTGGTTTCAAGTTTGATTTTATCAATTGGGTAATGAGTTGTATCTCTTCTTCAAGTATTTCTTTATTGATAAATGGTGCAGCAACAAGTTTCTTCAATCCACAAAGGGGTCTTTGACAAGGCTGCCCTCTCTCCCCCCTCCTATTTTTATTGGCAGCAGAAGGATTGAGCTTGATGATTCATGAAGAAAAGAGGAGAGGGGAACTAAAATGAATTGAAGTGGCAATGAATTTATTTTTCACCCATCTGTTGTTTGTCGACGAAATTTTGTTGTTCAGTGATGGTATCTTGGAAGATTGCAGGCGTCTAAAGGAGCTGCCGGAACTCTTTCTGAAAGCCACGAGCCTTAGCATAAACAGTTAGAAGTCATCCCTGACAACGGCTGGTCTATCGAGGGCTGAAGTGGGAAGAATCGAAGGAATACTCCATTTTGAAGTAAAATCCCTTCAGGACACCTTCAAATACCTAGGTTTCTTCCTTAAGTCAGACTCATACCTGTTACAGGATTGGAAATGGCTCATTTCAAAAATCGAGGCAAGAATGAAACACTGGAGCTTCAAATGGTTATCGAGAGCAGGAAGGCTTGTGTTGATAAAATCGATTGCGATGGCCATCCCAGTTTGGGTAGGATTATCATGGGTCCCTAAGAGAATCCTCTCTTCAATAAACAAAGTGTGCAGTATATTCTTATGGGTGGGATCTAAAATGGATCATGTGACTCCCTGGGTGGCCTGGGAGAAAATAGTAAGGCCGAAAGCTTGGGGAGGTTGGGGAATAAAAGAGTTAGCCTCTTTCTCAAAGTCCTTGGCATAAAAACTAGCATGGAGGCTAATCACCTTAGATAACCTTTGGACAACTGTCACAAAAAGGAAATACATTGATCCTATGTCAATCCAGGACTGGCTGAGATTGCCCCAAAAAAATTCCAAAAACTCCTCAATAGTGTGGAAAGTCACCATTGCCTCGGTTAATATCATCGAACAGGGTCTATCTTGGCAGGTGGGGGATGGAACCAGGGTTAGGCTGGGTCATGACCCCTAGGTGGGCTGCTCCGAGAACTTTACTCTTACTAGAGAACTCATTGAGCTGATGAACCTTAGAGGTTTCACCAATCTTAGGCAAGTTTCAAATCATGAACGATCAACATTGTGGAGACAAGGATGGATGACTGGGAATGATCTCCAGCCTGATGAAAGATGATCGGAGGAATGGGAGACATACACGATGGATCTTCAAAACTCCAATGTTAGGTTACAATATAAGAGGGATGAACTCATATGGGTCCATTCCCCATCGGAGATGTAGTCTCTCAAGTTTGGCTATAGCTCGCTTATGACACATAAAGGATGGGGTGCTCAGGAATGGTGGTATAAACCCCTATGGGAGCTGAAAGGACCGGAAAAAACAAGGTTGTTTTTCTGGTGAATTCTCCAGAAAAAGGTTCTCACTTGGGATTTTCAACAACAAAGGGGGAAGATAGGTCCGGGCCGGTGCATCTTGTGTAAGGATAGTCTTGAAACTGTTCAACATTTATTTCTTACATGTCCCTTCAACATCAGTCTTTGGAATGAATTTCTGAGGCTGCTCAAAATTCCATAGAGATGGAGAGGAAGAGAGATACAGGAAGCATGGTAGAGGTGGTGGAAAGAAGCACCTAATGAGAGGGTCAGGAACATCCCTTTGCTGATAGCTTGGGGAACCTAGATCGCTAGAAATCATGCTATATTTAAAGACTCTTTTTCCCATTAGCAAATTGGCAGCGAAGGGAGTTTCCATAATATATTCCAATTCCCCAATAGGAACAACAACTGCGAGTCATTAAACAGGATAAAATAAAGGGGAACATTCCATGGGCCTATTTTGACGGGGCCTCAGACCCCCAGGATGGATGTGGAGTGGGTCTGGTCATTCATCTCCCTGCTGGAAAAACTCTCAAAGCCTCGATTGGACTGGGTCAGGGATCAAATAACTTTGCAGAGTTAAAATCCTTACATATTCTTTTATGTTGGCTTTCTCTCTTAAGTTGTAGAGAGGTTAAAATCTTTGGAGACTCTCTAAACATTTTCAAATGGTTCAATGGGACTCAAAGATGCATAAATTATATCTTGCTTCCATTACTTAATGAGGTATCTAGATTAAAAACATTTTTTAATGAGATATCTATTTGCCACATTTACAGGGAGTGGAACCACGAAGCAAGCCTTCTTTCTAAGGAGGGCATTCGACATGATATGGGGCACTGGATAGCTATAGAAGGCGAAGATGGGCTGGTTCGAAATCTCGAACAACATGTTTTCAACTGAAGAGTTATTTTCTGCTGCTTGTTTTTTCACTTTATTTCTAACAGAAATTTAGATGCTTTTGTTGTTTAAAAAAAACCATAATTAAACTTGTCTCTATTTCATACTGTTTTCCTCGATGAGGAGGTCTGGGAGATAGAAGAAAATCAGTGTTGTAAAAAAATATAATGGTCTTTTTGTACGAACTGGACCGGTGTCTACCACCCAGTTTTCTGCTCTAAAGGGGCTCCTATATGGCTCTGTCTTTATGTACTTCTGTTTCGGGCGATATTCCTAGCAAGGAAGCCCGAGGGTTGCAAAAAGATGTTGAGTATCTACTCAATGAGTGACTATGGCTGTGAAATGAGGGCTTCCTCAAAATCACCGGCATTAACTCCATCTCTCATCCGTAAAAGGAGGGAAATGCAGTTTTTTGAATGCATATTGCATATACTATGTAACTTTCTATGTCTTAATAGTTGGTTCAATTTTTTATTTGGAAAAAAAAGTAACAAAAAGAAAGAAAACAAATTCAAATAATCTATGAAATTAAATAACGAAAATAAATTCAACTAATCTATGAAATTAAATGAAAGCAGATTCAAAGGAAGAGAAACTATTGTATGATCAACCACTCAAGAGTTCAATATGGAAGTATGACAAAGTCACCTTCTTGGCATGATATTTAGGAGAATTCAATTATACATTTAACTGAGAATCTAATCTAGGAAAGCAGTATAAGAACATGAGAAGAAACTAAACAACTGTGAGCTCTATTGCCTCAAACCAGGGAAAATTTTAGGGGCTAATAGTCGCAGGTGGGCTAATTTTCCATGCCTTTTCAAAAAACAAGATTCACCAATTTCCATTTTTTTCGAAGATGATTCGCCCAAATTTTATAGTACACCATTATTTTACCTTAAAAATTGCCAAAATATTACATTGACTAACATAAAATCATTGGAAATAGAAATCTTTCTACAAAAATATTGAAAAAAAATTTGCAATTTATATTAGGGACTTGTAATATTCGCCAAGGTTTCTAAAATTTAAGATAAACTTCCATCCTTAAAATTTTCTCTGCCTTAAACATAATCCAATTGGAAAATAAAAGAATTTACTTTCTTGAGATGTTCTAGGAAAGAAAAGATTACACAGTCATTCTAAAACTAATACTAAGAAAGAAAATAAATCTAATCTATGAAATTAAATAAATCTCACACATTGTAGATGGCCGATCCAAAAGTATGAGAGATGGTAAGTCGAGATGCTCCATATGTAAGCAAAACCAAGTCAAAGTGAAAGAACACTCATGATTAAGGTGCCACAATCTGATTCTTTATTCAAAGCTTGAGCATAACTCCAACTTTACACATGACATGATAGGAGAAAGCTTCCCCTCTTTATACAAAAATATGAGAAGTTATCTCATTAATGAGATTCCATGAATCTCTCCCTATAGCTCTAGAGTTACAATCCAAATAGGAAGTGATAAGACACATGTCTTCTTAGAGTTACAATACAAATAGGAAATGAGACACATATCCTCATGATTCCATGATCTTCTCCATTCAAATTCGAATTTGGCCTTAGGAGGCCACATAAGGGTCTTTTGGAAGCTTCTTTTTTACCTACGCATGGCAACAATCTCATTCCACTTGTTAAGTATAAGTATATGCATATTATTTTCTAATTTTTAACCACAAATTCACTTAAAAATAATAGGAATTTATAAAGTTTGGAAAAACATAAATCTAACCCAATAATGATAATGGTAAGGTAAATGTAATGAAATGGAGGTGGAGTGAAGGTGATAATATGGAAATATAAGTGAAAATTTAATGGAAGTAAATGATAATTTCAAGGCCCAACAAAACCCCCAATGTATTTCAATATTGTATCTTGGGAATTCAAGTTTATTCCTAACAACAAAGCCCTTTTCCTAAACTCCTGGGTATATTCTTGAACTGTTTGACCCTTCAGTTGCTTAAAATTTTTCCAACTCATAATAGCTTTTTGAATATAGGCTAATGGATAAAACTATCTTTTAATGGAACAAATAAACTCAACCCAAGAAATGGATATCTTACCATGAATTCACATTTCCACTTGAGTCTTTGCTTCCCACCAGAATAGTGTTGCTCCTTCTAGCCTTAATGAAGCCAATTGGATATTTATGTCGTCTTCATGAAGGTTTTGAATTCTGCAAGATACCTCCAATTGACGTATCCAATTTTCAAGCCTCTCTACATTTACCTCGCCATTGTACATAGGAAGTTCAAACTTAATGTCCAATTTGAGTAATGGAGTTTTTCCTTTTGTGGCTTTTGAGTGAGTGTGAGTGGTTTTTGTGGTGGAAGTGGAAGATGATGCATATGGAGATGATGAGGATGATGAATATGGTGGAGATGGAGGTGGCTTTCCTCCAATGCCCTTTGAACTCCTTTCTTCATCCTTCTTACCATCTGAAGTTCCTTCTCCATATGGAGGCTTAGAACCTTCTCCTGCGATCCCAGAAGTAAATACATCAAACATAACTTTAACCATCCTCTTTATGTATTTGAAGTCTCTCTTGACATCTTCCTCTTCAGAATGTCCTTGAGTCTCTCCAACACCTGACATGATGGCTATGGATTCAAGCTCAACTTCTGATGCTTGTACCTCTTCAATCAACTCATCTTCTGGTACAAATTGCACCTCTTCAATCTCAGCTTCTTGAGACAAAATTTGAGGTTCCTCAAGTGCAGCTATGAGTGGAATTTTGGGTGAAGATGATGCTCTTTCAGCTTTCCTTCTTCTGGTCCTAACCTCAGGACTTGCAACGAACAATTTCCCTTCACCTTTCAACAACTTTAACCTTATCAACATCACAAATTTGCAACCATTAAACTTGCACAAATATTCAAGCAACTATCAAGCAAATAACCTTAGAAACCTTGAGCTCTAATACCAACTTGATCTGAATTTGAATGTTAGTTTTGTTGTGCCAATTTCATTTTCAGATATAAAACTTATTTACTGATCTTATTCTTGATGTACAGGTTCCCTTGTTGCTTATGTGTATCAAAGAGGTAATTAAAACTGAATTTTATGAGTGAATTTGAAAGCATAAAGCATAAATTTAAATGGATGAACAACAAAAACATAAATAACATCAAACCATAACAACTGATCCATTAAAACATAGTTTTGATGAAGGAGTTCACCCCTCCTAGGCTACATCTCCTTGGTCCAGCTCCATAGCTTGGGCCTCTATATTAGCTTAATTGTGCTCAAATTGATATTTACATGCATAAAATGCTCTTCAAACCTATTCCAATGAGTTCAAAATGTCGAAGCCTATCAGAAATGATTATTTATTTACTCAATTTGGTTACTAGATGCTATAGGCATGGGTTTCCCTCTTGGTGGCCCTAGGCTTCAAAATTATTCAAGGCAATAAAAACCTGTGTAGATGAGCTCCTCTGCCTCTGCAGCTTGTTCCAATGTGTTCATAGCATACCAATTAGCCAATAATGACACTTTCAGAGCTCAATTTGGTCGAAAATTGACTCAGTGATGGAAAAAACAAACTTTCCCCCAATTTCTCCTCCAAATTTGGAAAACTGAAGTTACTCCGACAAATTTGGTGGAATATTCGAAAATAGAAAATCCACTAAAAGCACCGCAAATTAGGAACTGGATTAATTAGGGCTTAATCCCTGATTAAATGGGATAAGCACGCTTAAAATCCACTTAGTGGTTGATTGTTTGGAGCGTGGTCATATGGTTTTTGGTCACGTGGAGGAGGATTAGCTCAACAACCTTTAATTACAAGTTCGGAGGAATAAATTTCAATGTATAGGACTATGGCCCAATAGTCTGGTGCGTATTAGCTGGGGGGAGGTCACGGGGTCAAAACCCGACCTCGACCCCCGTTATATTGTTTTGAAACGCCTTTTAAAACCTTTGTTAATGCGCCATGCATCAAATATATTGCGTTGCCACCAACCTTAATATGTCGTGCCCTCGAATTTTAAGAAAATGTGAAGTTGGGAAACACTTTTTGCCCTTTTTTGACGTTGAAAATTGTAATTTTCTATGTTTTTCAACTTCAACTCCACTAAACTCATATTTTTATTGCAAATTATGCTTTGACATAAAAACAAGAATTGTAGAGAATTGTCTTACCTCCATACCCATATTTAAAAAAAAAAATATTGACATATAGAGGGGTAAATTTCTTGTTTTCTAACTGCATATACTTGAAATTTTCAGGCAAACATAAATAGTCACTTTATGATCCCTAACTTTTTTATGGAAGGTTATTCATTTTTTGGAAAAAAAACCATAGCATCATAATCTGCATATATTGCACTAGTGCACAGACTATTTTTCGGTAATTTTCAGATTAAATCACTATTTTTTATTATTTTTTGAAATGGACGAAGACAAAAAAACAGTGATGTTTCAGTGCATTTTATGATCCCTAGATTTTCTTTTCAATGTGATCGTCAATAAGAAAAATGAGAGTACCCTTTTGAAGTAGACAGAGAGAGGAAATGCAATATGATTTTTCTGAATTTTTTGGTTTCTTCATTTGAAAGTTATTGAATTTTCATTCAGTGCAATTTTTCGAACAATGAAATTGCACAGTGACACAGTTTAGTAAAAAAATAATAAAAAATTGAATTTTTTAATGAAACTCCACAAATCTCACATCATCAGAAACTAGATTCAGAGATGAATCTAATGGTACTTGGTCCAACATATAACATTTTGTTTTTGTAGGTGTTCCGTCCCTCCAAAGTTGCAGGTTCCTGAAAACTGCAGAATTTTCTGGGTTTTTCGTTGACCAGAAACTCTCGACCGAGATAATGTCTCAGACGAGACATTTATAAAACTCTCGATCGAAAGTTTAACCCACCTAAAGTTACATTTAACCGTGCGGCCAAACTCTCGACCGAAAGTTTAAAAAACTCTCGGCCGAGAGTTTGCGCCTGAGAGTTTACCCGATGAAACTCTCGGCCAAGAGTTTTATTAAATTTTTTAATCAAAAGTTTTAGGGGTTTATATGTTTAGGGTTTAAGGGGTCAAATGGGTTAGGGGTTTTGGGGTTTAGGGGCTTAAATGGGTTAGGGGTTAACGGGTTAGGGGTAGGGGTTAAGGGTTTAGAGGTTTAGGGTTTAGGGGGTTAAATGGGTTAGGAATTAGGGTTTAAGGGGTCAAGGGTTAAGGGGTTAGAGGTTTAGGTGTTTAAGGGGTTGAATGGGTTATGGGTTGGGAATTAGGGTTTAAGGGGTTATGGGTTTAGGGTTTAGGGGGTTAAATGGGTTAGGGTTGGTTTAGAGGTTTAGGGGTTAGGGGATTTAGCAGTTAAGGATTTTAGGGGTTAGAAGTTAGTGGTTAATGGGGTTAAATGGGTTAGGTTTTTAGGGGTTTAGGGTGTCTAATTGGTTAGGGGTTGGGAATTAGGGTTTTAGGGGTTAGGGTTTAAGGGTTTAGAGGTTTAGGGTTTAGGGGGTTAAATGGGTTACAGGTTTAGAGGTTTAGGGGGTTAGGGGATTTAGCAGTGAAGGATTTTAGGGGTTAGGGGTTAGGGTTTTGGGGGTTAAATGGAATCCACACTTAAATGGGTTAGGTTTTTAGGGGTTTAGGGTGTTGAATTGGTTAGGGGTTGGGAATTAGGGTTGAAGTGGTTAGGGTTTAAGGGTTTAGTGGTAAGGAATTAGGGCTTAAGAGGTCAAGGGTTATGGGTTGGGAGTTAGGGTTTAAGGGTTTTGTGGTTTTGGGGTTTAGGGCTTAAAGGTTTAGGGGGTTAACTAAGTTAGGGGTAGGGGTTAAGGGTTTAGAGGTTTAGGGTTTAGGGGTTAGATGGGTTAGGGGTTTAGAGGTTTAGTAGGGGTAAATGGGTTAGGGGTTAAGGGTTTAGAGGTTTAGTGTTTAGGGAGTTAAGGGTTTTGGGGTTAGGAATTAGGGTTTAAGGGGTCAAGGGTTATGGGTTGGGAATTATGGTTTAAGGGGTTGGGGGTTAAGGGTTTAGAGGTTTATGGTTTAGGGGGTTAAATGGGTTATAGGTTCAGAGGTTTAGGGGGTTAGGGGATTTAGCAATGAAGGATTTTAGGGGTTAGGGGTTAGGGTTTTGGGGGTTAAATGGAATCCACACTTAAATGGGTTAGGTTTTTTGGGGTTTACGGTGTTGAATTGGTTAGGGGTTTTCGAGTTTAGGGGCTTAAATGGGTTACATGTTTAGAGGTTTAGGGGTTAGGGGTTAGGCTTTGGGGGTTAAATGGGTCTCCGGTTTTTTAGGGTTTAGGGTGTTGAATTTGTTAGGGGTTTTGGGGTTTTGGGGCTTAAATGGGTTAAGGGTTAACGGATTAGGGGTAGGGGTTAAGGTTTTAGAGGTTTAGGTTTTAGGGGTTAAATGGGTTAGGGGTTTAGAGGTTTAGTAGGGGTAAATGGTTTGGCGGTTAAGGGATTAGATGTTTAGGGTTTAGGGGGTTAAGGGTTTAGGGGTTAGGAATTAGGGTTTAAGGGGTCAAGGGTTATGGGTTGGGAATTATGGTTTAAGGGGTTAGGGGTTAAGGGTTTAGAAGTTTAGGGTTTAGGGGGTTGAATGGGGTTACATGTTTAGAGGTTTAGGGGGTTAGGGGATTTAGGAGTGAGGGATTTTAGGGGTTAAGGGTTAGGGTTTTAGGGGTTAAATGGAATCCATACTTAAATGGGTTAGGTTTTTAGCGGTTTAGGGTGTTGAATTAGTTAGGGGTTTTGGGTTTAGGGGCTTAAATGGGTTAGGGGTAGGGGTTAATGGTTTAGAGGTTTAGGTTTTAGGGGTTAAATGGGTTAGGGGTTTAGAGGTTTAATGGGGGTAAATGGGTTAGGGGTTAAGGGTTTAGAGGTTTAGGGTTTAGGGGTTAGGAATTAGGTTTAAGGGGTCAAGGGTTAAGGGCTAGGAGGTTTAGGTGTTTAAGGGGTCGAATGGGTTATGGGTTGGGAATCAGGTTTAAGGGGTTGAGTAGGTTTTAGGTTTAGGGGGTTAAATGGGTTAGGGTTGGTTTAGAGGTTTAGGGGGTTGCTGTATTTAGTAGTTATAGAATTTAGGGTTAATGGGGTTAAATGGGTTAGGGTTTTTGTGGTTTTAGGGTGTTGAATTGGTTATGGGTTTGGAATTAGGGTTTAAAGGGTTAGGGGTTAAGGGTTTAGAGGTTTAGGGTTTAGGGGGTTATATGGGTTACAGGTTTAGAGGTTTAGGGGGTTAGGGGATTTAGCAGTGAAGGATTTTAGGGGTTGGGGGTTAGGGTTTTGGGGGTTAAATGGAATCCACACTTAAATGGGTTAGGTTTTTAGGGGTTTAGGGTGTTGAATTAGTTAGGGGTTTAGGGTTTAGGGGATTAAATGGGTTATAGGTTTAGAGGTTTAGGAGGTTAGGGTTTAAGGGGTCAAGGGTTATGGGTTGGGAATTAGGGTTTAAGGGGTTAGGGGTTTAGGGTTTAGGGGGTTAAATGGGTTAGGGTTGATTTAGAGGTTTAGGGGGTTAGGGGATTTAGTAGTTAAGGATTTTAGGGGTTAGGAGGTAGGGGTTTTGGGGTTTAGGGGCTTAAATGAGTTAGGGGTTAACGGGTTAGGGGTAGGGTTTAAGGGTTTAGAGGTTTAGGGTTTAAGGGTTAAATGGTTTAGTGTTTAGAGGTTTAGTGGGGGTAAATGGGTTAGGGGTTAAGGGTTTAGAGGTTTAAGGTTTAGGGGGTTAAATGTGTTAGGGGTTAGGAATTAGGGTTTAGGGGGTCAAGGGTTAAGGGGTTAGAGGTTTAGGTGTTTAAGGGGTTGAATGGATTATGGGTTGGAAATTAGGGTTTAAGGGGTTATAGGTTTAGGGTTTAGGGGGTTAAATGGGTTAGGGTTGGTTTAGAGGTTTAGGGGGTTAGGGGATTTAGCAGTTAAGGATTTTAGGGGTTAGAAGTTAGGGGTTAATGGGGTTAAATGGGTTAGTTTTTTAGGGGTTTAGGGTGTTGAGTTGGTTATGGGTTGGGAATTAGGGTTTAAGGGGTTAGGGGTTAAGGGTTTAGAGGTTTAGGGTTTAGGGGATTAAATGGGTTACATGTTTAGAGGTTTAGGGGGTTTGGGCATTTAGCAGTGAAGGATTTTAGGGGTTAGGGGTTAGGGTTTTGGGGGTTAAATGGAATCCACACTTAAATGGGTTAGATTTTTAGGGGTTTAGGGTGTTGAACTGGTTAGGGGTTGGGAATTAGGGTTTAAGGGGTTAGGGGTTAAGAGTTTAGGGGTTAGGAAATAGGGTTTAAGGGGTCAAGGGTTATGGGTTGGGAATTAGGGTTTAAGGGGTTAGGGTTTTAGGGTTTAGGGGGTTAAATGGGTTAGGGTTGGTTTAGAGGTTTAGGGGGTTAGGGGATTTAGCAGTTAAAGATTTTAGGGGTTAGGAGTTAGGGGTTTTGGGGTTTAGGGGCTTAAATGGGTTAGGGGTAGGGGTTAAGGGTATAGAGTTTTAGGGTTTAAAGGTTAAATGGGTTAGGGTTTTAGAGGTTTAGTGGGGGTAAATGGGTTAGGGGTTAAGGGTTTAGAGGTTTAGGGTTTAGGGGGTTAAGGGTTTAGGGGTTAGGAATTAGGGTTTAAGGGGTCAAGGGTTAAGGGGTCAAGGGTTAGTTTTCTGAAATAACATAATTCTCCAAACCCATACGTGCTTTTGCTTGGAATGTCACACTTAACATTCCTTTCCTTTTCGGATAATATTATTTATCCCCTTACATCCATACATAGGAAAATAGACTTCATTTCAATTTAATCTTGTGAAACTAAAGCGGAAGATAAGAGGACCCATTCCAAGAAGGGCATCTCACTCAATGTTCAAATAATATTGTTTATCCCCTTACATCCATACCTAGGAAAATAGACTTCCTTTCAAGTTAATCATGTGAAACTAAAGTGGAAGATAAAGTGACCCATTCCAAGAAGCTCATCTCACTTCAAAAAGTTCTCGAGATTTCCAAGAATTTATAACGATATTAAGGTGTTGTGCATTGTCTCCTTTATCACCTCATTGCATTTAGTCAATTGTTTTTCAAATTTAAATTTATTCATTAATTTCAAAAAAAATATTATATATATATAGTTGTTTTTATTTTGATTTATGTTTTAGAAATTTATTTTATTTATTAATATATCAACTAGTTTTATATAAAATATTTTTAGTTTTTTATATAATATTGATATTACAAAATATTGTAACAAATTTTATTTAATTAAATCTTGATGTATTTTTTATCATTAATAATAATAAAATAATTTAAAATAAAATTATAATTTTATTATTTTTTATCATTTTTTAATTTTAATAAAGTACTATTAAAATTATATAAAGTACCAATTCTAAAGTACCGAGAGTTTTATATAAAATAAAGTACCAATTCTAACAACTTAATAATTTTGGCGTTTTATTATAGGAATAAAACTCTCGGACGAGAGTTTTTAAAACTCTCGTTCGAGAGTTTTTTTAACTCTCGTCCGAAAGTCTTCCCGAGAGTTTCCGTCAACAAAACTCTCGGACGAGAAAATGCATAACTCTCGTTCGAGAGATTTTTAACTCCGGTTAAACCCAATAAAACTCTCGGACGAGAGTTTTTAAAACTCTCGGTCGAGAAATATAGTTGACTATTTTCTCGGACGAGAAATTAAAAATTTCTCCCAAATTCTAACTGTTCGCCAGAAAGTGTTTCCCAACTTCGCGATATGCGGTTCTGAATTGAAATATAATGCTCCACGGTTCGGACTTTAATATACATGTTGTCCAAACTATATAATATATAACCCTGAACAAATTCAAATGTGGACCTTAATATATATGCATGCGTACCATGGGTTTAAAAATATATGCGGATTAATAATTGTTAATTAAGATTTAAAATTGATATAAAATATAAATATAATATAACATATTATATAAAACCATACAATATATTATAGATATATATAATAATATATATATCAGTCAAATCTTAAAAATAACAAAAAAATGATTTCGAGCACATAAATCCATAAACCCAAATTCAACCTTAGGAGGTAATTGGACAAATTTCACCTTCACAAACCAGACTGGTGAATCCCGCAGTGACACTTGTCATAGTCCCATTGGGCTAAAACTGAAGAAGCTGATTGGGCTGCCATTTCATCAGCTTGTACTTGTTCTGCAATTTTTTTATAAAAAATTATCTGTTTTGAACAATGATCAGCAGACCATAACTCCTTCATCTGAACTCGGTTTTCAACAAAATGAGTTGTGTTGGATTCCTTGCGATGGGACAGTAGTTGTCGTTATGTTTTCATTCAATTATGAGCACTTCCATTTTTGAGGTAAAATACTAAGCCTATGATCATTGAGAGGGTTTCCAGTCTCCAGATCAATCAAAGGATCAAAGAGAGATGATTATTTTTTGATTTGGCGGACTTCCAAGAGAGGAAGTTAGTTGTCAGATGGAGAATAGGGTGCCTTTCTCACCAAGGACCCTAGATACGAGTCTCTAACATAGAGAGTAGGATTTGTTCCGACATATTTGCTGAGCAGATGGCACCTCACGGAGTACGTGATCAGGACAGGTTGGATGGTCTGTCCAAATTTTCAATCTAGAAGCCCAGAATCCTGGTAGTCATAGATTCATACAGTCTGACGAACCATGCAAAAAAATTCTTGGCCACACCAACTGATGCTCTTCTCCTAGCGAAGCATGAGGAAACTATGGAACATGAAAAACGATTCATAATGGATGGGGTTAAGGATTAGATAGTTCAACACATATCCGACAAGAAACGGTTCATGAGATGTGAAAAGCCTTAACTTCCTTATATGAGGGAAGATCCATCCAAAGGAGAATGCTTCTGGAGAACCATATGCGGTAATTCATGATGGCCAAGGGAGAATAAATCGATCCCTTCCTTTTCAAATTACAAGAGATCAGGGATCAGTTATCTGCCATGGGAGAAAAAGTGGAGGACGATGTGATGGTGAGGACTGCACTCAATGCGGTCAAAGAGGAATGGGAAACTGTTGTCCAAAGTATCTTGGGCAGAGAAAACATTCCCAAATAGGACAATATGTGGGCAATCCTCTGTCAAGAAGAACTCCGTTGGTTCACCAAGAGATAGTACAACATGAGATCAAGAAAGGTGAAGAAGGGAGAGGAAGAAGATGCATCCCTACCATCAAAGAAGAAACAAGGGAAGAAGAAGCGTTATCTATCCAAGATCAAGTGTTTCCAGTGCGATGAAATAGGTCATTTTGCCAACAATTGTCCTAAGAAGAAGAAGGACAAGGAAGCTTGTACTTACAAGGCTGTTGTGGCGGACGATGGTTCTGAGGACGGCGTAGCCATGAGCACTCATAAACCACGAAAGTGGGGTGACATGTATATGTAGAGAAGTTACAAAGTGATGGTGGGATCCTTGAGTAGCCTAACTCTTGGATCACATCCGTGCTATGGGAGCCTTAAGACAGTAGTGGGACAAGTGGAGTAGTGGGTGCAGAGAATCATAGATGGAGCAGAAGAAGAGTTGGAAGCTGAAGGGAGCAGCACAGTGCATATGCAGGAGCAGCGTGGAAGCACAGCGCAAAGGAGGCTGATGTGACTTTCGTAGCGCAAAGTTGGCTTATGCAGAGCAGAGCTGTTGTAGCATAGAGGCTTCAGGAGGACAACGCAGCGCAACAGTGGCATAGGGGACTTCAGCACAGAGGGGTTGATGTGACTTCAACAACATAGAGGAGGTATGCTTACGCAGTGCAAAGCTGTAGTTGTGCAGCAACCTCCAGATGATAGCAGAGAGCAGCAATTTATGGAGCTTCAGTGATGAGGATGCAACCCAACTGAATTTTTTGTCAAATATTGGGCAAGAGTTTTCAGTTGTTTCTCTCAGCAACTGATTTGTAGTGCAGCAGTTGGCAACATGATGCAATAGATTGAGAGGGAGCTGCAGTACATATGTGGCAGTGGTGGTGGCAGCGTCATGGGCAGTAGTACGAGAGAGAAGCAAAAACACAATGATGAAGGACAATAGGTCAAGCATCAACGCAAATACCCACACCAGAGATCAGTACAAAGCTTCGGGGTGAAGTAGTGTTGTGCTAGAGCACTTTCCTCACTAAGAGGGAGTGTTGAGATTTTTGGAGTGTTTGGGGTACCATCGGACGTGCTCTAGCTCCCAAAATTTGTGGAGGGACTAGAGTACATGAGATCTCCAAGACCCAGAAAGGGAATTGAGGAATTCCATTGAGTTTGGGAGATAATTAATTAATTAATATTTTTAATTAAGGACCCTAAGTCTAACTTAGGAAAATTAAAATATTAAAGGTAATTAATTTAAACATGTGATGGAAATGACTTAAGTCACACGGATCAAGCTTTCTTTTAATCTTAGCCATCAATTCAAGATTAGATCATGGGCGTTGGTTTCCCAATGGGAAAGTATAAAGGAAAAGCTTGCGGTAAGTTGGAGAACACACACATGGAGGCAGAGCACTGAGACTAAGCTGAAATTCTAGGGCGGGTTTGCTAAGAATTTTTAGAAGTGTTTTAGCTGCAGCGAGGGGTAGTATTGACTAAGGGGATGGTCTGATCCTAGAGCCAAGAATCAGCAAGAGGCAGATAGGTAGGAACCAAGAGCAACGTAGAGAAGCAAGGGAAACAACAGTAGCTATGCAACAACTACACAATGTAGAGGGCTTCAGCCACTATGCTCGTGCTATGCAGGGCCAGAAAGGGCAGCGTTGAGCCAACAGGAGGCCCCTAGGGTTACACAGAGGGCACTGAGGGCAGCATAGGGATTGCGTCACCCTGTCTAGTGTTACGCAACCCTCTCCAGGCTAGCGCAGAGGCTAGTAGGGCTGACACAGGAAGCTTCAAGGGCGACGTCGGGGTTTCTAGAGGCATAAAGTGGATGAGTTCTGTAAATCCCGTTTGAGGGTGTGGATCAGTCAAGTTTTTAGTCTCTAGAACAAAAGGTATTGTTGCAGATCTATTTTTATCTTTCGAGTTAACCAGTAAGGTGCCCACATTTGATGTATTTAGAAACTACTTAATAATATAAACCCTCCAGTAGCCCAAAGACCATTTTTTCCGCATGGGATTTTTCCAGGGACAACTGTCCAGAAAATCTTGTGTGTCACTTTGTTTGTGTGCATGTATCTTTTGCTTACATATGAATCGGTGAAGAATTTTTATGTGGTTACTGCGATGTTAATCTAAATTTTCAACATTAATAACTTGATTAAGTAGGAGAAATATAACCAGATCTAACAGTAGGGTTTTTTCATAATTAATATTCAAAAATTTTCACAATTGGAAATCCGACGCAACGGAGTCATAATTTTCGTCAGTGAAATTCCATTGGATATCAGACACTTTTACTTCACGTCAATTATTCAATAAGATTGACGTTGGATATTCAATGCCTTCGATGGCTAAGAATGCATGAAATCATGGAGCATTTTCCGACAATCGTCTATTGCATATCCGACAAAAACATTAGTCGAATATTTGACCGTGCCATAGCTAGTGCGATGACAATGTTATGAATCTGATGGTTTGTTTCATCGGTGTTGTGTTGACTATATGATGATATTTTATTATAATTTTCATCGTATATATTTTCTGTCGGATATCTGAAATCAATTTCGTGGGTTTGCATCGAATATCTGAAGAAAAAATTAGTCAGAGATTCAATCGCGTTATAGCTAGTGCGACGACAATGTCATGAATCTTAAGGTTTGTTTTGTTGGTCTGTGTCAAATATATGATGATAGTTTACTATAATTTTCATCGGATATTCAATGATGATTAGTCATGATCGAATATCCGATGGTTTTATGAGCATTAAAAACAATAATTTATTCCATCTTGGACCTGCCTATCGATGCTTGTTGCTCAAATTTCCTTCATGTGTGAGTGTTATTTCTTGTGCTAGTTGGATCGCACAATACTACATCTATTTTGGAGAATAATACAATAGATATCTTAGAATACTTAATTTAAGAAGATAGTGATGCATACATTGATGTTTTTAATTCTATTGAGTCAATCCTTTATAGGGGCTAAGCATCAATGAAGAAGATCGACCAAGGCTAAGATTTTTTTTGTTTTTTCTAAACCTTCATATATATATATATATATATATATATATATATATATATATATATATATATCATCATGGTGATAAATCATCATAATTACATTATTAAAAGTGCACCATAGCTTCCTAATCTGGGTGGTGTGTTCCCTTATTTTCAAAGCACCTTCTCGGTTGCATCTACCATGAGGGATTTCCACTCACTCTTTAGAATTTTTGGAGGGCACTCATACTTACTGTTTTTTTTTTTCCAAACTAACCCTATATTGGTCCCGCAAATATTTTAAATGTAAGTCTACCTTAAAGGTAACTTTAGTTTTCTTGAAGGTATCCTCACCAAACATGCCAACCATCTTGTTCATAAGTTCATCCTTTAACTTGGAGCTTTTGGATTTTCAATTTGTGTGAATGGTGGGCCCAAAGAGTTCCAAATTTAGGTCACACAAGAACCTATAGAATACATCATTTTCCGCAAAACGATATTATCATTAGTTTATAATAATCACAGATTATACGTAAATTTCAATTAGATTGTACATAATATTTAAAACACTTCTTAAATACCTAGAAGATTATCTAATTTCATGGGGACATGGTCATCATCTACCAAAAATGTAATTGATAGTGTTCTCGTGCCAGTAACATGAGAAGATCCAGGAAATCTTGCATGAAAATGTGCGATGGGATCACACTCTGCATCCAAAACATCATGTGCAGATCATGGAATATGTTTTTCAGGGGGTGTAGATCTTGGTGTGTGTTGTTTAGAGGGTGTACCGGTCTCAGTGACTGGTGTGTCACTCACAGGTGGAGAAACGACATTGCTACCAATGTCGACCCCCATGGTCACATCATCATGAGGGTCATAGACCCTAAAAAACTCATGTAGAATAAAGAGTTTTTTTTACAAAGGATGAGTGAATTAAAATAATAAATAAATACATGTGATAATTAAATGAGTTTCTTACCCCATAGTGATAAATTTGGCCCATCACGGTTTTGATTTGGCCTCTTACCTCTTCTGTCTGTGACTAAATCATGATTAAAGAACTGAGTTTCTTGTTTAGTTTTATTTGAAGCTTCCTTATTGTATGGATCATATTGGTCGAACAAAAAATTACTTCTTCATTGAGCACTTTCTAAGGAGAATCTATGGAATTCTCTTACTTACTTCTTACTTGCCCAAAATCACATTACATTTCATAATCATCATAGAGATAAGATAAGATATCTTGACTTGACTCATACATGCCTATTTATAAGACTTAAACGCACAAAAAACATGGTCCCAAATCATGGTTTGAGCCCCATGTTTTAACCTTTTACCCGTAAAAAAATGAAGGAGCTTTGACCCTCCCTAAAGTCCCTTGACCTTCTGTGCACTGCACTTTTCTATCAAAGTTATAAAAAAAAAGTACTAAGAATCGACCTAGGAGACCCTAGCCCAACACACACCCACTTGGGATTATTTCTAAGACACCATCAAGGAACAATATTATCTTATGGGGAACTATGAGGAAAAGTACATACAATGGACTATGCTATGGTAGCAAAGGGATCAAGATGTGCATGAGATGACGAATCTGTTCCATACCCTGCGCACAAATTTTGGTATCAAATTTTCAGAGAAACATTTGGTGCTGAAGTACCACATTTTTCTGCATAGATACATTCAAGAGGAAATGAAGTTCCTTGACATCTCCTCGCCTGGTGCAACATACCGGTATGCTGCCAAGATTGAGCTGAAGTTCAAACAGAATAAGCGAGACTTTGGATTTGTGAATTAGAAGCAAGGTAAAGGTGCCCCAAAACTATAGAACAAAGGACAAAGCCAAGGCGGGGAAACCCAGGATAACTCGCCAAATCCGCAAGAAAATAAAAACACCGCGAATCCAAAGAAGGATACGGGAAAGTGGTGTGAGTTCCATACGAGCTCCACTCACAACAAAAGTGAGTGTCAGGCCAAGCAGTCACTCATGGTTGAGCTGAAGGCGTCTGAATCAGATGCATGCTCAGCCTCTAAATCAAAACCTGACAAGGGAATGACAAAGGGAAGCAGACTATTGATCCGGAGCCTAACGCCACAATTTCCACCACAAAGATCCAAAAGGAGGAATTGAAAGATCCATATGAGGGGGAGTGCCTATTCCATTCTGTGATGTGGGTAAAGGGTTCCCCATTTCAGTTCATTTTCGACATCGAGAGCCAAAAGAACCTCATAGTAGAGGTCATGAAGTGGCTAGGATTTCTGGCAACAACACACCCAAAACTGTACACCATCGGGTGGCTTCACCAAGGACGTGATCTTTGCGTCAGCCAACAATGCGACCTTCCCTACAACATCAAGCCCTTCACAGATGAGGTATTATGTGACATTTCTCCTCTTGATGTTTATGATGTATTATTAGGCCAACCATAATTGTGGAAGTGACATGTTGTGTATGAGTCCCGACCTCACATTGTTATTGTTACTTTGGGCAATAAGTTGTACATGATACGAGAGGTAGCACCACCTGCAGCCATCTCTTTGGTTACTGCAAAAAAATGCAGTAAGCTCATTTCCAAAACCAAGAAATTTGTTTTCCTAATGATTCGCCCTCAGGGCAAAAAGAAGATTGTGGCCACGACCTCCAGACAGGGCTCCTCCGCATGGCAACAATAAATGGACAATGTCACGGAGGAGTATGAGGACATATTCACCTCACTCGCAGTGGTGCCTCTGTATTGTCAAATCAAGCACCCCATTGATTTTACCCAGGTGTGCCACTACCCAATGGACCAATTTATCGATGCTCTGTTATGGAGAATGACAAAATCAAGAAGCAGATTCAAGAGCTGTTGTAGAAAGGTCACAGCTAGCCAAGTTCCTCACCTTGTGGGAGCCAGATCATGTTGGTGTAGAAGAAGGATGGGACTTGGAGACTCTGTATTGACTATCGGGCATTGAACAAGATCATTGTCTAGAATAGGTACCCAATCCCACAGATTGATGACCTTCTAGACCAACTCAAGGGGGAAAAATATTTCAGTAAGATCGACTTGAAGTCTGCGTATCACCAGGTACCAATAAAACCGTATGATGTGTGGAAGACTACCTTCAAAGCCAAGGAGGGCCTTTTCGAATGGTTGGTCATGCCTTTCAAATTGACGAATGCTCCTGCAGCCTTCATGAGGCTGATAGACGACATCTTAAAACCATTATCCATCTCATTTGTAGTAGTGTACTTGGATGACATCCCGATCTTCAGTCAGAATTGGGAAGAGCACCTCCACCACATCCGACAGGTCCTCCAAACACTATGGCAACACAAGTTGTGTGCCAATTTGGAGAAGTGCACTTTTGGCATGACCCAGGTTCAATATCTAGGATACATTATTTATGATCAGGGGGTGCATGTGGATCCATCCAAGATCCAATTCATTTAGGATTGGCCAACCCCAACAACTATAGCAAAGGTTTTCAACTTTGTGGATCTTGCTAATTTTTACTGCGGGTTCGTGTTGGGATTATCGCATATCACTTGGCCCTTGAATCAAGTCACCTAGGGACGAGCGAAAGAAAGTTTCATTTGGTCTGAATCTCAACAAAAGGCGTTCGTAGAGTTGAAACATCGCCTCTCCTCTGCCCTAGTTCTCACATTACCAAACTTGCAACAACCATTTGTGATCGAGACAAATGCCTTTGACTATGATATTGTGGACTTTATTACTCAACAGGGGCATCCAATGGAATATCACAATGAGACACTTTCCGACACAGTCCGAAAGTATCCCACTTATGACAAAGAGATGTATTCCATTTTGTAGGCTTTCCGAAAATGGAAGCATTACATTTTGGGGAAGGAAACAGTCATCCACACAAACCACCGATCCCTGCAGTTCATACAGACACAAGGGAAGTTGTAGAATGATTTCCATCAGAAGTGGTCCACATATCTGCAATAGTTTCATTTGAACGTCAAATACAAGAATGACAACACCAATAATGTTGCAGATTTCCTCAACCGATCATGGTGCTAACCACCATGCTCAAATCTTGTGGGCACGAGACTTTTGATTGGCCACTTCTCTACAAGAGAAATCCAGAATTCGGCCACACATACAAGAATCTCTTGGAGGGTAAGCAGGTTCCAAAATTTCACCTCTAGGATGCACTGCTATGTCACTTGGGACACCTTTCTGTTCCTTCAAGTGAGTGTGCCTAGATGATTTTGTAAGCGCATTATAGTCGGGCCGCTGGGAATTTTGGGGTCGAGAAAACAATGGAAGTACTGCAAAAATATTTCTATTGTCCAAACCTTCGACATGATGTCAAGAAGTACATCAGATCCTGCACTTCCCTGCACCATTTCCAAACCGATCATCAAGAAGAAATGCCTCTATACTCCACTACCAACCCATAGTCGACCTTGGGAATCCATCTTTATGGATTACATGTCGGGCCTTCCTTCTACTAAGCATGGCAACAACTGTGTTTTTGTGGTTGCCGACAGATTCTCGAAGATGGCCATTATGGCGGCCCACAGGAACAATATCACAACAGAAGCCACTGCTAAACTCTTCTTTGAATGAGTGTGGGTACATTTTGGGATCCCATAGTCTATCATCTCAGATCGGGACAACAGTTTCCTCAGTACATTTTGGTCCAACCTCTGGTCAATGCTAGACACCAAGCTCACCAAGTCCACAACTTTCCATCCAAAAACTGATGGCCAGACAGAAGTTGTCAACATGATTATCGTACACATTTAGTGCATGTACAACTCAAAGCATCCACACACATGGGATGAGAGCCTCCCCTATGTACAACACAGCTATAACTGGGCTCTCCACAACTCAACCAACCATAACCCTTTTCAGGTGGGCTTTGGATTCCAATCACTATCTCCCATTAGCGTAGCCATGTCATTTGCAGCTACTCAGGACGATTTGTCTCATGTTGAGTCTCAAGCTGACAAGGATAACAACTTCATTGAGTGCATTCAACACATCCGCCAAGAGGTTCATGACATATTGGACAAAGCCAATGCTCAGTACAAGCAGTGACATGATCAACATCGAGTGCCACACAACTTCCAGGTGGGTGACAAAGTGTGGCTACATTTACAGAAGGAGCACCTCGTTGGACCCCATCGCAAGCTTCACCCTCTCCGATATGGGCCATACACCATCAATAAGGTTGTAGGGGACAACGCCTTCGAGCTCAATATACCACCATTCTTTGGTTTACATCCAATGTTCAATGTGGATCGCCTTTGACCACACTTTCAACCTCTATTGGACACATCCGACATGGCAGAACAACTCACACCAAAAAAGTTAAACCCAAACTGCATGGAACAAGACACAAATGATCGGATCATGGACACACAGATAAATAACACTTGCCAACATAGGATCTAGCTATATCGATTTGTCAAATCAGGCCAACTCCTTCACCACATCAAGTGGCTCAGCGAGGACCAATTTCAACAGAAGTTTCCTCATCTAATGGAGGAACTCAACGAAATGGGGACCATTTCTTCCTAAGAGGGGATGAATGATCCAGGAGGATATTGGTGGCCATCCACCTATTCCACTTGGACCCCCACCATTGTTTCTTCAGTTTTTTAGTTTCCTTAATTGTAGCACAATTTACTATTTTTGGCAGTTTTTCGAGTCCTAGATTCGACATTCGCTATCAACAGTTGTAGTCCTCATATATATATTTCTAGAAAGGTATCATGTGCGTCAAACAAATATAGTATGCCAAAGTTATGGCCCTGGGAAATTGTTGTTCCAATTTACCCCAACGAGGCCCATGATTTGGTGTTTCATGTCCTAGGGTTAAGTTTTTGGATGTTTAGGGTTTTTCATTGTTTCTCAATAATAAATAGGCCTTTAAGCCCCATTGTAACACAATTCAGAGGCTTGTAGCCTCCACATCTCTTCTCAGAGATAAGCTACCAACGCCCTAGCTAGTTTATTTCCTTTATTTGTGTAAGCATATTTCAGTTATGTGATCTTAATGAAATGAAGTCTTATTTCTGCTTATGTGTATTTATGTATTTTATTGCGTTCCTGCATAAGTTCAGATCAAAGGTGGGTAACGATCAACTCACCAAATTGGAGATAAACCCCTTCATACTGGCCTCCTTTTATCTTTTATTAGCTGAGCTCATATCCTAGCTTAAGGTACATGATGTCACTAGATTATGTCATGTTGTTTTACCTTTTTCCCAGGACACTTTCCTTGGTAGGTGGAAATCCTCTGTTAATATGGGATTATAGAGTCCTTTGGCTAAGGAATGGGACTCTTGTGTAAAAAAGATTGCTTTAAATTGTCTTTTCATGTCTTATGAGGAGGATAACATTACTTGGTGTTGGAATAATTCCTCAGGCCAAATTACTGTCAACGTAGCATATAATGTTATCTCTTCTTGTATTCTGTAACCGAGGATTAATTGGTGGTATATGAATATCTTACGTTGGTCCATTTCTCCCAAATTCAAATGTTTATTTGGTTGTCCTTGGAGAACATGATACTCACTTGTGATGACTTGATTTGAAGGGGTTTTAATGGACCTAATATTTGTTTTCTTTGTTCAAAGGAAGCTAAATATGTTGCTCACTTATTTTTCCAATGCTCTTTCTCGAAGGCTCTTTGGACTGAAGTTCTTGGCTCACTTAATATTTTGGATAAAGGTCCTTTGCCTCTCCCCTGATTCATGCCTTTTCTGGTGGGAACAAAAGATGAGAATGTTTAAATCTCTGCTTATATTCATTGCATGGGGTATATTGAAGGTTCGTAACAAATTCATTTTTGAAGGGTGTCTTATTAATATTTATTGTATCCTGTCCTAGATTCTTGGTTTTTTCAATGATTTCTTTTGGCCTCTAAATCACTCTTAGATCTGCTCCATTTGATATCCTCCAAGCCCACATTCATGTAATGTTGGCTTCTTTGATGGGGTGCTATCATATTTGTTCCTTGCAACAGGTCCTTCTAGATATGGTTGAATATTGGAGTTTGTTCTAACACTAAAGCGTAGGTGACAACTTGCTGGGGTTTGCTTTATTTTGTTGCATCTATGAAACTGGACCCTTTTCAGGTTTATGGGGACTCCAAGTTTGATATCAACTGGCTAGCTGGAAGAAGTTAGTTTCAAGCAATCTCTCCTCTCCATTGGATGGAAAGGATCAATTTTTAGCGTATTCAATGTGAATGGAATATCTAAGCCAATACACTTTCTAAACAAGCTCTCTCTGTGGAGGAAGGTCGGATATTCTATGAAGAATGTCAAGGTATGCAGATATTGAGGTGTGGGAGCTTCCCACTCCCTAGTGGTCTTTAGCTGGCCTTGGATTTCTCTCAATCTCTTTTTGATCTTCTTTCTAAAGTTGTGTTTTTGAACAACTCCAACTTATAAGATAATTTGTACATTCTATGCTTCAGGCCTTTTCCATGTTTTTGCTACAACTTACCTTGGTCTATTCTCACATTTTGTATTCATGGATGGTAGTCCATTTCTAGCTCAAAATTATATCTTATGTAATTTTTGGGGCACCATTAGATACCTCATGTCCTTATGTCAAGTTTGTCTTTGTTTATTTTAGTTTACTGGTTTCTCTGGGACAATATTTAACTCTGCACTCCTCTTTCTTAATAAAAAGGATGAATTTTCTTTGTCTAGAAAAAAAATGATAGATCCCTGTAAAATTTGACAAAATCAAGACATTGTTTCACCATACTCAAAATTGGATGATACTTCAAAATCTTTATCAAATTCATATGAGATTTGTAACGAAAAAAGACAATTTTTTGAGTACAAAATTAATATACTTGAAAGTTGTTCACACTAATACATTGTCATAAACAATAAGTGAAGAGTTACAATGATGTGAGAGCTTCCCAATAGTGCAAGAATCAACCAACAATATATGTGAAGCTATTGATTTATTAATAAACAAAGCAGTGTATACCACTCTTGAGATTACCAATATGAAGCTAAAACATTAATATGAGGAAAATTATAGCATCATCCATGCTGCTATGCCAAACTTCTTGAAGACTCCTTGCCCAATGTGGTTGACAACCAGCTTCACTCCCTTTTTCCCTCCGGACTGATGTCAATAAAGATACAACAGTTTTCTAAGCAAACTGGAGTATGCACCCTCGAGCTCAAACGTGAAAATGCATCATGGCACTTTATTAAATTAAACGTGAAAACCGATCCCAATCATTTTTACCAAACAGACAAATAAATAAAACAAAACAAAATAATATTAATTGCTTATTCAATTTTTATATTCCTTTTATATTAATATTTTTTTTCTTCTTATTTTTTCCCACATGGTATACACGTATAATACCCACCATGTATAGTTTAATAATAAGGGATTCCGGATATGGTCGTTGGCAGGGCAATTTCTTCTCTGTGTGAGCAGGGAAGTAGGCAGAATGTCAAATCATGGACCAACGAAAATGAAAATTAAAAGATTCCAACATTTAACCTTTGCTTTTTCAGAGAAAACGAAACCAGGTTCACTTTACATCTCTCGTTTCGGAATGAATTGGACGAGCCTATGAGCGCTGAGATTCTGTTTCGTCATGTGTGGCCGTGAAAAGATCCCACTCCCACTATCCTGGCCGCCCTCCATCTCCAGGCCCCGGGGATTCTCTACATAGTGGAATTCAAAGTTCCAACACCAGGCCGAAGAAATCTCCGACCAAAGGAGCAGGACTGAAATCCTCAAGATGGACCATCAACAAAAACAATTCTTGCTTAATTCAGACGCTGAGCATCTAAATTCTAATGGCCAATTAAAGTCCAGACTGAAGGAAGTGTTGTTGGTTTCTTCTCTTCTGTTGAATCTGCTACTTCTAATTCTCTGGATATTTGCAATTTGTTCGTTCTCGCGCCAGGCAGTTCATCGAGATGCAGGAATCGTAGAAGTTGTGAGTGATAATAATTTGCAGGTTCTGACATGGAGTAGGCATGCCGCAGAAGAAGCAGAGGCAGCAGCAGCGTATCGTTGCTCTGGTCATGGACATGTCTTCGTTGATACGGTAAATATTGTGACAGATGATGGGGAAAAAACATTTAATTGCGAATGTAACGACTGCTACACAGGGCCCGATTGTTCCCAAATTGTTGCTGATTGCGTCGCAGATGTCGACAGGTGAGCTTGAATCGTTGTAATTTCACAAAGTAATTAATGGAATTCAATTTTACAGCTCTGATTTATGAAATTTAAGGCGTTTAAATCTGACAATAGGGTAATTTGAGAATTGTACTGTAGTGGGGATCCTTTATTTCTTGAACCCTTCTGGATTGGGAATGCGGAAGCCAGCGCAACGGTGGTGCCTGGGTGGTACCGAATGGGCTATAGAATACGCGATGGTTCAATAGCACTGACATCCCCCGAGTTAGAGACTCAAATTCGTGGTATGCATGCGCTGGTGGGAAACGCCGTGACAGAGGGGAGGTATATAGTGATTGGAACTGGCTCTATGCAGCTTATCTATGCTGCGGTTTACAGTCTTTCTCCTAGGCATCAAGATGCTCAGCATCCTGCACAAGTGGTCGCAGCTGTGCCCTATTACGGAGTATGTTGTTCAGCAACCCTTCGGCCTTTTTCTAGTTGTTTCAGAAGATAAGCTGAAATCCATGGATTAATGTTAGGGTAATTTGGTTTGTTGCAGGCCTACAGAAGCCAGACTCAAATGTTTGATTCTGTGGACTCTACTTGGGAGGGAGACGCTCGGACATGGGCAGAAAGTTCCCAATCCTTCAATTCCTCCACCAGATTTGTAGAGATTGTAGCGTCTCCAAACAATCCCACCGCTTTTATTCAAGAAGGCGTGTTAGAGGGACAAAACGTGAGGACTGTGTATGATCATGCCTACTATTGGCCTCACTTCACTGCCATTACTGAACCAGTTAACGAGGACGTGATGCTCTTTACCCTTTCCAAGGTCACAGGACACGCGGGCAGCAGATTGGGGTACTTATTGCTCATTATTTTTCATTAAGTTTTTCCTCATTCAATGATATTCATCAGCCTAACTAGATTGTTTTTTTCTTCTGAAAATCATGGAAATTTTGGTAAGATTTTAAGAAAATCACGTAGGATTTTAAGAAAATCAGATGGGATTTTTATTAATCCACTTTATAACTATCAAATTTTAATATTTTTGGCTATTTTAGAAATTTTTGATGGTGTTGAATCTATTTCCATCATCAAAATCATGATTCAAACATTGTTATTGTAAGATTTCTTAAATTTTTTGAGCCTGAATTCTGGCCAATTTTGACCTTCCAACAATTCCTCCTTCTTATTAGACAACTCCTATTGATCAGGGTTTTTCATTAAGTTTTTCCTCATTTTCAATGATATTGATCAGGGCTTTTGATTATTCATTTTTTGTTTGGAGTTTTTTTGGTGTGAGTTTTGAGAGAGGGAATTTAAAACTTCCATAGTTTTTTATTTTTATGTTAGGGTTTTTTATTACATTTGAAAGGGTAGTTATTTTTCTGTTAGGGTTTTTGATTATATTTGAAAGGACAGTTTTGTCATTAGGGAGAATATTTTTTTGGTATATTTTTATTTTCAATTTTGTAAAATTTCAGTAATTAAAAAAAACTAATAAAAATCACAATCTTAGTTAAAATTTGGCAAAACCCTATTTCATGTTTTTGTTATACAAAATTTAGCAAAACCCTATTTCGTCTTTTTGTTAAAGAGACCATATTTATTTAATAACTGCGTGCAGATGGGCTATTGTGAAAGACTTTGATGTGTACCGAAAAATGGCAGAATATGTTGTCGGGAACACGATTGGGGTATCACATGACACGCAGCTAAGGGCGACTAGGTTACTGAAAACAGTAATTGCTGGTTATCAACAGAAATTGAAAGGGGGAAAGGCTAATGAATCGAGGAATCAGACACTTCTTTTCCACTACGCTTACGATGTTATGCGAGGCCGATGGCAAAGATTGGAGAAGATCTTCAGCGGCTCCCAACGTTTCTCGCTTCAAAATTTGACTTCCAACTATTGCAGTTTTTTCCGGACGGTCACGGGGCCTTCGCCAGGTTGGGATTTATTGTTTTTTTTTGCGGTTGTTTATCTAGTTTCAAGTTTTGGAATTTTGTTGGCTATATTTTTGGTTTGAATTTCTCACAATTCTATAAGAATAATTTGAGTTTTAAATTTTCCACAATTCAGTGTTAAGATTAGAAAATTATTATACAATTAAATATAAAAAATTAGTATGATTATGATTTGACCAAAATTAATTTACAAATTTCAGTAGTAGTAATTTTAGTCTTTTTAATAAAAAAAAATATTTTACAGACTTGTTTGACCCAACAACAATTTTGCCTAACCTTTTTTTTCTACAAATCTGACTACTTTAACCAGATTTCATCAAAATCAGGCTTAAAAACATTCTTTGCAAAATAATCAACTGTTCACAATTTAATTGAGAGTTTTTTTTTAACTTATAGACAATGTTTTTTTTTTTAATAAGTAAATATGTTGTTATCAACTGTTCACAACTTAACTGAGTTTTTTTTTAACTTATAGACAACCTGTGTTTTTTTAATAAGTAAATATGTTGTTATGCTGAAAGGACAATATTGTTGTAATTTGTGTGGTATTTTATGTTTATTGGTTCAGCGTACGCGTGGGTGAAATGCGAGAGAGAAGAAGATGAAGACTGCACAGCGGTGATGAAGAGTGGAGGGATCATCGGGCGAGGAGGCGAAGAGTTCGGAGGAGAGAAAAGGTATGTTCGATTGAGCTTGATCAAACGACACGACAACTTCGCATTGTTTGAACGTCGCCTACAGGCGTTTCTTTCATATCAAAACTTCACTGTCGCGTCCACCACTTGAGAGGCTACCTGAATCAGAACTCTGCGTTGTTTATAAGTTTGTTCCGGGTGTTGGTATAGTTGTAAGGTACAATGGGATTCAGGGACTCCTTTTAATTTTACTCTGCTCTCTATATTTATTGAAAAACATTCTGTGTGACAAAATTCCGAGTTGTTTATAGTTTTTAATTATTTCACCAAACTTTCAAGTCGGGCCATATCTTGACTGTAGAAAGCAAGATAAAGTAAATGACACGAGTGGTGCTCTGTACACTTCCAAAGCAATCAAGTGGGCCCATGAGAAGCGCAAGATACGGAATCCGACATGGTTGGTCATGATTGTTCGGTAGAACATAGGTAGAACATAGGGTCAGATTTTGAAATATGGATTTTAGCATTTTAATTTAATTATTTATATGGATATTAGAATTTTAATTTAATTATTTATAAATGTATTATTTTTTGGAATATGAATTTTAAAATTTTTATTTAAAGATTAGATAGATGTGAAATATTTTTGATATTTTTAAGATGAATTAAGATAGAGTTTTGATATTTATATTTATTTGATAGTAGTAAATATAAAAAGTTGAAATATATTTTAAATAAAAATTAAAAAAAATTAAGATATATCATATTTGATACTATTTAATAAAAAAAATTGAAATACATATGAAAAGTAATTATGCTTTTTTATTTATTTATTTTTAAATTAATTAAAAAATATATCATGTGCATTAATGTTATTGAATTTTTGTTATTTATTATTGTTTTATTATATTTTTTTCTTGTTACATGTTTTGATTATTTGTGTTTTTATTTTTATTTTTAAATATAAATAACTCGTATTTATAATTAATAATAATAATAATTTAAAATAAAAATGATATATTTTTAAAGATTATCATTTAGTACTATGTATAACAATGACATGAAAAATGTTATAGTGTTTATTATAAATTAAGTATAAAAGTTTATCAACTATTTATTTAATTTATATAGTTATATTAGATATTAACACTAATATATAGAGTAAAAAATGGAATATGATGTGAAGGATGAATGATATGTGCAAGAGTTAAACAGTTGCTTGTTCTAATTGCAATATCCAGATTTCGTAAAGCAAGTTGTTATTTGAGTGTGCAAGTATATGGTAAATTGTAAAGGTAGTTGACACTCCATTGATTTAACTCATATCTCTATAGTTGGCAAACTCAAGTGCAAGGTGGTAGCAAATGCCCATATTTTTTATTTTTATTTAAAAAAAAAAAAATGTGCACATGCAATTTAATAGATTAGAAAATGATTGAGAGGATGTAAAACATTAAAAATTGAAGAACCGATCATGCAGATATGGACAACAAAAAGGATCATGACTCAAACGATGATTTTGAATAGAATTGTAGATCAATTTCCAACAAAATTTTTAATGAATTTTTGAATTTTAATTTTTAAATTGACTAATCTGATTTTCTAATCTTCCAGGTCGCAACGAGGCGCGGGAAGAGAGCATACTAGTCAGCGTCGTCAAATCTTTTTATGTATTTCAAAAATTCATATTTTCACACAATTTTTATTTTTGATGAAAAAAAAATGAAGTGAATCTTAATGCGTCACTGAAATTTATTCAAAATGATTGAATCAACATTGATTTTTATTTTTTTGAAAACAAAATTAAAAATTTTAAAATTCTAGCCAAGCTTGGTTTTATTTTTAATTTTTCCTATCTATCTAAAAAAGCTATTTTTATTTTTATTTTTATTTTTATTTTTAAATATATGAATGCTTCCAATGAAGCCATTTACGGATTAGAATCTTTGAAATATTCATATCCAAATTTATGAAATGTCCCTAAATTTTTTTAAGGATATGAAAAATCACCTTGATCTTTCGATTTGCCGCAAGGATATTTTCAAGAATAGATGAATGGTGTGGCGCCATTGCTTTTTGATACCATTCCTCAATGTACTCTTTGGGTTGCATTCTAGACCCTTTGTCCATAAATGGTTAAAAAAAAATACACTCTACACTGAAAGCTAGTTCCTATGCACAGTTCCCCGACAATGACGCCAAAATGTTGGGGCAAAATAATTTCCTGTCATTTAATTTTCAACCCGGGGGTTTCGTAAACTTGTGAAGCATGCGTGCATTGTATATGCTAGAAATTATCTTTCAGTTTAGATCAATCTAACTACAAAATAATGAAAACCAATATATGAAATCAAATAATGAAAATGAAATTCAACTAACCTATGAAATCAAGTAACGAAAAGAAAGAAAACAAATTCAACTAATCTATGAAATTAAATGAAAGCAGATTCAAAGGAAAAGAAACTATTATATGATCAACCACCCAAGGATTTAATATGGAAGTATGAGAGAGTCACCCTCTTGACATGATTTACAAGAAATTGATTACACTTTAGTTTTAAAAATTAAATCTAAGAAAGCATTTAAATAACATGTAAGGAAAAACTCAATTACTGTATAGGTTAAACACTCAAGCATATAATTTGGAAGTATAACATAGTTACCTTCTTGGCATGATTTACAAGCATTCAATTATACATTTAATTGAGGATCTTAATCTAGGAAAGAAGTTTAAAGGCATTGAAAGGAAAACTCAATTATTGCATAGGTTAAATACTCAAGCATCCAATTTGGAAGTATGACAAAGTCACCTTCTTGGCATGATCTTTAGAAGCATTCAATTATACATTTAACTGAGGATCTAATCTAAGAAAGGAGTATAAAGGCATGTAAAGGAAAACTCAATTATTGCATAGGTTAAATACTCAAGCATCCAATTTGGAAGTATGACAGAGTCATCTTCTTGGCATGATCTTTAGGAGCATTCAGTTATACATTTAACTGAGGATCTAATCTAGGAAAGCAGTGTAAAGGCATGTAAAGGAAAACTCAATTATTGCATAGGTTAAATACTCAAGCATCCAATTTGGAAGTATGACATGATATTTAGGAGAATTCAATTATACATTTAACTGAGGATCTAATCTAGGAAAGCAGTATAAGAACAAGAAAAGAAACTAAACAATTGTGAGCCCTATTGCCTCAAACCAGGGAAAATTTTAGGGGATAATATTCGCAAGTGGGCTAATTTTCCATGCTTTTTCAAAAAACAAGATTCGCAAATTTCCATTTTTTTCGAAGATGATTCACCCAAATTTTATAGTACACCATTATTTTACCTTAAAATTTGCCAAAATATTATATTAACTAATATAAAATCATTGGAAATAGAAATCTTTCTACAAAAGTATCGCCAATTTTTTTACAATTTGCATATTAGGGACTATTAATATTCGCCAAGGTTTCTAAACTTTAAGATAAACTTCCATCCTTAAAATTTTCCCTGCCTCAAACATAATCCAATTGGAAAATAGAAGAATCTACTTTCTTGAGATATTCTAGGAAAGCAAAGATTACACAGTCATTCTAAAACTAATACTATGAAAGAAAATAAATCTTAATCTATGAAATTAAATAAATCTCACATGGCCGATACAAAAGTATGAGAGATGTTAAGTCGAGATACTCCATATGTAAGAAAAACCAAGTCAAAGTGAAAGAACACTCATGAGTAAGGTGCCACAATCTAATTCTTTATTCAAAGCTTGAACATAACTCCAACTTTATACATGACATGATAGGAGAAAGCTTCCCCTATTTATACAAAAATATGAGAAGCTATCTCATTAATGAGAGTCCATGAATCTCTCCCTATATCTCTAGAGCTACAATCCAAATAGGAAGTGATAAGGCACATGTCTTCTTAGAGTTACAATACAAATAGGAAATGAGACATAAATATGCACCCTAAGGTTAGGACCAGGAGAAGGAGAGATGAAAGAGCATCATCTTCACCCAAAATTCCACTCATAGCTGCACTTGAGGAACTTCAAATTTTGTCTCAAGAAGTTGAGATTGAAGAGATACACTTTGTACAAGAAGATGAGTTGATTGAAGAGGTACAAGCATCAGAAGTTGAGCTTGAATCTATAGCCATCATATCAGGTGTTGGAGAGACTCAAGGACATTTAGAAGAGGAAGATGTCAAGAGAGACTTCAAATACATAAAGAAGATGGTTAAAGTTATGTTTGATGTATTTACTTCTGGGATGGCAGGAGAAGGTTCTAAGCCTCCATATGGAGAAGGAACTTCAGATGGTAAGAAGGATGAAGAAAGGAGTTCAAAGGGCATTGGAGGAAATCCACCTGCATCATCCTCATCATCTCCATCTATATCATCTTCCACTTCCACCACAAAAACCACTCACACTCACTCAAAAGCCACAAAAGGAAAAACTCCATTACTCAAATTGGACATTAAGTTTGAACTTCCTATGTTCAATGGCAGGGTAAATGCAGAGAGGCTTGACAATTGGATACGTCAATTGGAGGTGTCTTGCAAAATTCAAAGCCTTCATGAAGATGAAATAAATATCCAGTTGGCTTCATTAAGGCTAGAAGGAGCAACACTATTCTGGTGGGAATAAAAGACTCAAGAGGAAATGTGAATTCATGGTAAGATATCCATTTCTTGGGTTGAGTTCATTTCTTCCATTAAAAGACAATTTTATCCATTAGCCTATATTCAAAAAGCTATTGAGTTGGAAAATTTTTAAGCAACTAAAGGGTCAAACAGTTCAAGAATATACCCAGGAGTTTAGGAAAAGGGCTTTGTTGTTAGGAATAAACTTGAATTCCCAAGATACAACCTTGAAATACATTGGGGGTTTTGGTTGGGCCTTGAAATTGTCATTTACTTCCATTACATTTTCATTTATATTCCCATATTATCACCTTCACTCCACCTCCATTTCATTACATTTACCTTACTATTATCATTATTGGGTTAGATTTATGTTTTTCCAAACTTTATTAATTCCTAGTATTTTTAAGTGAATTTGTGGTTAGAAATTAGAAAATAATATGCATATAATTATACCTAACAAGTGGAATGAGATTGTTGCCATGTGTAGGTCAAAAATAAGCTTCCAAAAAACCCTTATGTGGCCTCCTAAGGCCAAATTCGAATTTGAATGGAGAATGTCTTGGGATCATGAGGATATGTGTCAGATCAATCAGAGGATCAAAGTGAGTTGATCATTTTTTGATTTGATGGACTTCCAAGAGAGGAAGTTAGTTTTCAGATGGAGAAGAGGGTGCATTTCTCGCTAAGGACCCTAGATCTGAGTCTCTAACATAGAGAGTAGGATTTTTTCCGACATATTTTCTGAGCAGATGGCACCTCACAGAGTACGTGATCATGATAGGTTGGATGGTCTGTCCAAATTTTCAGTCTAGAAGCCCAGAATCCTGGTAGTCACAGAGTCATATGGTCTGAGGGACCATGCAAAAAAATTCTTGGCCACACCAACCGATTCTCTTCTCCTACTGAAGCATGAGGAAGTTACGGAACATGCCAAACACTTCATAATGGATGGGGTTAAGGATCATATAGTTCAACCCATAGCCGACAAGAAACGGTTCATGAGATGTAGAAAGCCTTGACTTCCCTAAATGAGGGAAGATCTTTCCAAAGGAGAATGCTTCTGGAGAACCAGATGCGGTTATTCATGATGGCTAAGGGAGAAGAAATCGATCCCTTCCTTTCCAGTTACAAGTAATCAGGGATAAGTTGTCTGCCATGGGATAAAAAGTGGAGGACAATGTGATGGTGAGGATTTCACTCAATGCGGTCAAAGAGGACTGGGAAAATGTTTTCCAAAGTATCTTGGGTAGAGCAAACCTTCCCAACTGGGATAATATGTGAGCAATCCTCTGTCAAGAAGAAATCTGTTGGTTCACCAAGAGAAAATACAACACAAGATCAAGAAAGGTGAAGAAGGAAGAGGAAGAAGATGCAACCCTGCCATAAAAGAGGCAACAAGGCAAGAAGAAGCGTGATCTATCCAAGATCAAGTGTTTCCAGTGCAACGAACTAGGACATTTCACCAGCAATTGTCCCAAGAAGAAGAAGGACGAGGAAGCTTCTACTTCCAAGGCTGTTGTGGCGGACGATGGTTCTGAGAACGACGTAGCCATGAGCGTTTATGAACCACGAAAGTGGGGTGACATGTATATGTAGAGAAGTTACAAAGTGATGGTGGGATCCTTAAGTAGCCCAACTCTTCGATCACATCCATGCTACGGGAGCCTTAAGACAGTAGCAGGACAAGTGAAGCAGTGGATGCAGAGAATCATAGATGGAGCAGAGGTAGAGTCAGAAGTTGAAGGGAGCAATGCAGAGTATATGCAGTAGTAGCATGGCAGCGCAGTGCAGAGGAGGTTGATGTGACTTCAGTAGCGCAAGGCGGGCTTATGCAGATCAGAGCTGCAACAACATAGAGGCTTCAAGATGACAGCGTAGCGCATCAATAGCGTAGGGGACTTCAGCGCAGAGGGGTTAATGTGACTTTAGTAGCACAGAGGAGGTCTGCTTATGCAGTGCAGAGCTGTAGTTGTGCAGCAACCTCCAGATGATAGTAGAGAGTAGCAATATATGGAGATTTAGTGATGAGGATGCAACCGAACTGAATTTTCTGTCAAATATTGGGCAAGAGTTTTTAGTTGTTTCTTTCAGTAACAGAGTTGTAGTGCAGCAGTTAGCAGCACAATGCAATAGATTGAGAGGGAGCTGCAGTACAGATGTGGCAGTGGCGGTGGTAGCGTCATGGGCAGTAGTACGGGAGAGCAACAACAACACAGTGATGAAGGACAACAGGTCAAGCATTAGCACAAAGATCCACACCAGAGATCAATACCGACCTTCGGGGTGAAGTAGTGTTGTGCTAGAGCACTTTCCTTGCTAAGAGGGAGTGTTGAGATTTTTGGAGTGTTGGGGTAGCATCGAATGTGCTCTAGCTCCCAAACTTTGTGGAGGGACTAGAGTACATGAGATATCCAAGACCCTGAAAGGGATTTGAGGAATTCCATCGAGTTTTGGAGATAATTAATTAATTAATATTTTTAATTAAGAACCCTAAGTCTAACTTAGGAAAATTAAAATATTAAAGGTAATTAATTTAAACATGTGATGGAAATGACTTAAGTCACACGGATTAAGCTTTCTTTTAATCTTAGCCATAAATTCAAGATTAGATCATGGCCGTTGGTTTCCCAATGAGAAAGTATAAATGAAAGGCTTGCGGTAAGTTGGAGAACACACACTCAGAGGCAGAGCACTGAGACTAAGCTAAAATTCTAGGGCGGGTTTGCTAAGAATTTTCAGAAGTGTTTTAGCTACAGCGAGGGGTAGTATTGGCTAAGGGGATGGTCTGATCCCAGAGCCAATAATTAGTAAGAGGCAGAGAGGTAGCAACCAAGAGCAACGTAGAGAAGCAAAGGCAACAACAACAGCTATGCAACAGCTGCACAACGCAGAGGGCTTCAGCTACTACACGCGTGCTATGCGGGCCCAGAAAGGGCAGCGTTGAGCCAACAAGAGGCCCCCAGGGTTACGCAAAGGGCATTGAGGGCAGCGTAGGGATTGCGTCACCCAGTCTGGGGTTACACAGCCCTCTCCAGGCTAGCGCAGAGGCTAGTAGGGTTGACATGGGAAGCTTCAAGGGTGGCGTTGGGGTTTCTAGAGGCATAAAGTGGATGAGTTCTCTAAATCCCATTTGAGGGTGTGGATCAGTCAAGGTTTTAGTCTCTAGAACATCAGGTATTGTTGCAGATCTATTTTTCTCTGTCGGGTTAACCAGTAAGGTGCCCACATTTGATGTATTTAGAAACTACTTAATAATATAAACCCTCCAGTAGCCAGAAGACCGGTTTTGCCGCATGCGATTTTTCTAGGGACAGTTGTCCAGAAAATCTTGTGTGTCACTTTGTCTGTGTGCATATATCTTTTCTTAGATCTGAATTGATGAAGAACTGTTATGTGTTTACTTCGATGTTAATATGAATTTTCAACATTTATAACTTGATTAAGTAGGAGAAATATAACCAGATCTAATAGTAGGGTTTTTGCATAATTAATATTAAAAAAAATTCACAATCGGAAATCCGACGCATCAGAGTCATAATTTTCGTTAGTGAAATTCCATTGGATATCAGACACTTTTACTTCACGTCAGTTATTCAACAAGATTGACGTTGGATATTCAACGCCTTCGATGGCTAAGAATGCATCAAATCATGGACCATTTTCTGACAACTGTCTATTGGATATCTGACGAAAACATTAATCGAATATTCGACCATGCCATAGCTAGTGTGATGACAATGTTATGAATCTGATGGTTTGTTTCATCGGTGCTGTGTCAACTATCTGATGATATTTTATTATAATTTTCATCGTATATACTTTCTGTCAAATATATGAAATCAATTTCGTGGGTTTGAATCGAATATTTGACGAAAAAATTAGCCAGAGATTCAACCATGTTATAGCTAAAGTGACGACAGTGTCATGAATTTGAAGGTTTGTTTTGTTGGTGGTGTTTCAAATATATGATGATGGTTTACTATAATTTTCATCGGATATTAAACTATGATTAGTCATGATCGAATATCCGATGGTTTTATGAGCATTAAAAATAATATTTTATTCCATCTTGGACCTGCCTATCGATGCTTGTCGCTCAAATTTCCTTCATGTGTCAGTGTTACTTCTTGTGCTAATTGGATAATTGAATACTACATCTATTTCGGCGAATAATACCATAGGTATCTTAGAATACTTAATTTAAGAAGATAGTGATGCATACATTGATGTTGTTAATTTTATTGAGTCAATCCTTTATAGGGGCTAAGCATCAATGAAGAAGTAATATTTTGATCGACCAAGGCTAAGATTTTTTTTCTTTTTTCTAAACCTTCATATATATATATATATGTGTGTGTGTGTGTGTGTGTGTGTGTATGTAAAGCATCATGGTGATAAATCATCATAATTACATTATTAAAAGTGCACCATACCTTCTTGGTCTGGGTGGTGTATTCCCTTCTTTTCAAAGCACTTTCTCGGTTGCATCTGCCATGAGGGATTTCCACTCCCTCTTTAGAATTTTTGGAGGGAACTCATACTTACTGTTTTTTTTTCCAAAAACCCTATATTGGCCCTGCAGATATTTTAAATGTAAGTCTGCCTTAAAGGTAACTTCATTTTTCTTGAAGGTAGCCTCACCAAACATGCCAACCATCTTGTTCATAAGTTCATCTTTTAACTTGGAGCTTTGAGATTTTCAATTTGTGTGAATGGTGGGCTCAAAGAGTTCCAAGGTTAGGTTACACAAGAACCTATAGAATACATCATTTCTTTCAAAACGATATTATCATTAGTTTAAAATAATCACATATTATACGTAAATTTCAATTAGACTGTACATAATATTTAAAACACTTCTTAAATACCTAGAAGATTATCTAATTTCTTGGGGACATGGTCATCATTTTCCAAAAATGTAATTGATAGTTTTCTCGTGCTAGTAACATGAGAAGATCCAGGAAATCTTGCATCAAAATGTGCGTTGGGATCACACTCTGCATCCAAAACATCATGTGTAGATCCTGGCATATGTTATTTAGGGGGTAAAGATCTTGGTGTGTGTTGTTTAGAGGGTGTACCAGTCTCAGTGATTGGTGTGTCACTCACAGGTGGAGAAACGACATTGCTACCAATGTCGACCCCCATGGTCACACCATCATGAGGGTCATAGTCCCTAAAAAACTCATGTAGAATAAAGAGTTTGTTTTACAAAGGATGAGTGAATTAAAATCATAAATAAATAAATGTGATAATTAAATGAGTTGCTTACCCCATAGTGATAAATTTGGCCCATCACGGTTTTGATTTGGACTCTTATCTCTTCTATCTGTGAATGAATCATGATTAAAGAACTGAGTTTCTTGTTTAGTTTTATTTGAAGCTTCCTTATTGTATGCATCATATTGGTCGTCCAAAAAATTACTTCTTCATTGAGCACTTTATGAGGAGAATATGTGGACTTCTCTTACTTACTTCTTACTTACCCAATATCACATTACATTTCATAATCATCATATAGATAAGATAAGATATCTTGACTTGACTCATACATGCCTATTTATAAGACTTAAATGCACAAAAAACATGGTCCCAAATCGCGATTTGTGCCCCATGTTTTACCCTTTTACCCATTACAAAGTGAAGGAGCTTTGACCCTCCCCAAAGCCTCTTAACCTTCTGCGCACTATGCTATTCTATCAAAGTTAAAAATAAAGTACTAAGACTCGACCTAGGGGACCCTAGCCCAACACACACCCACTTGGGATTCTTTCTGAGACACCATCAAGGAACAATATTATCCCGTGGGGAGCTATGAGGACAAGTACATACAATGGACTATGCTATGGTAGCAAAGGGATCAAGATTTGCATGAGATGACGAATCTGTTCCATACCTTGCACACAAAATTTGGTATCAAAGATTTAGAGAAACATTTGGTGCTGAAGTACCACATTTTTCTGCACAGATACATTCAAGAGGAAATGAAGTTCCTTGACATCTCCTTGCTTGGTGCAACATACCAGTATGCTGCCAAGATTGAGCAGAAGTTCAAACAGAAGAAGTGAGACTTTGGATCTGTGAATCAGAAGCAAGGAAAAGGTGCCCCAAAGCTGTAGAGAAAATGACAAAGCTAAGGCGGGGCAACCCAGGATAACCTTCCAAAGCCACAAGTAAAGAAAAACACCGCGAAGCTAAAGAAAGATACAGGAAAGTGGCGTGAGTTCCATACGAGCTCCACTCACAACACAAGTGAGTGTCGAGCCAAGTAGTCATTGGTGGCTGAGCTGAAGGCCTTTGAATTAGATGCATGCTCCGCCTCTAAATAAGAACCTGACAAGGGAATGACAAAGGGAAGCAGACTATTGATGCGGAGCCCAATGCCACAATTTCAACCACGAAGATCCAGAAGGAGGAATCGAAAGATCCAAAGGAGGGGGAGTGCCTATTCCATTCTAAGATGTGGGTAAAGGGTTCCCCGTTGCAGTTTATTGTCGACAGTGAGAGCCAAAAGAACCTCATTTTATTAGAGGTCGTGAAGTGGCTATGATTTCTGACCACAACACACCCACAACTGTACACAATCGGGTGGCTTCACCAAGGACGTGATATTTGCGTCAACCAACAATGTTGCCTTCCTACAACATCAAGCCCTTCACATATGAGGTATTAAATGACATTGCTCCTCTTGATGTTTATGATGTATTATTAAGCCAACCATAATTTTGGAAGTGACATGTTGTGTATGAGTACCGACCTCACACTGTTATTCTTACTTTAGGCAATAAGTTGTACATGATACCAGAGGTAGCACCGCCTGCAGCTCATTTCCAAAACCAGGAAATTTGTTTTCATGATGATTTTCCCTCAGGGCAAGAAGAAGATTGTGGCCACGACCTCCAGACAGGGCTCCTCCGCATGACAACAACAAATGGACAATGTCATGGAGGAGTACGAGGACATATTCACCTCACTCGCAGGGGTGCCTCTGCATTGTCAAATCAAGCACCCCATTGATTTGACCCAGGTGTGCCACTACCTAATGGACCAATCTATCGATGCTCTGTTTTGGAAAACAACGAAATCAAGAGGCAGATTCAGGAGTTGCTACAGAAAGGTCACATTTGGCCAAGTTCCTCACCCTGTGGGAGCTCGATCGTGTTGGTGTAGAAGAAGGATGGGACTTGGAGACTTTGTATTGACTATCGGGCACTGAACAAGGTTACTATCTAGAATAGGTACCCAATCCCATGGATTGATGACCTTCTGGACCAACTCAAGGGGGGAAAATATTTCAGTAAGATCGACTTGAATTCTGGGTATCACCAGGTACTAATAAAACCCTACGATGTGTGGAAGACTACCTTCAAAGCTAAGGAGGGCATTTTCGAATGGCTGGTCATGCCTTTCAAATTGATGAATGCTCCTGAAACCTTCATGAGGCTGATGGATGACATCTTGAAACTTTTATCCATCTCATTTGTAGTAGTGTACTTGGTTGACATCCTGATCTTCATCCAGACTTGGGAAGAGCACCTCCACCACATCCGACAGGTCCTCTAAAAACTACGACAACACAAGTTGTGTGCCAATTTAGAGAAGTGCACTTTTGGCATGACCCAGGTTCAATATCTGGGATACATTATTTATGATTAGGGGGTGCATGTGGAGCCATCCAAGTTCCAAGTCATTCGGGATTGGCCAACCCCAACAACTCTAACAAAGGTCCGCAACTTTGTGGATCTTGCTAATTTTTACTGTGGGTTCGTGTTAAGGTTATCGCATATCACTTGGCCCTTGAATCAAGTCACCCAGGGAGGAGAAAAAGAAAATTTTATTTGGTCTGAATCTCAACAGAAGTCATTCGTAGAGTTGAAGCATCACCTCTACTCTGCCCCAGTTCTCACATTACCAGACTTGCAACAACCATTTTCAATCGAGCCAAATGCCTTTGATTGTGATATTGTGGAATTTATTACTTAACAAGGGCATCCAATGACATATCACAATGAGACACTTTCTGAAACAGTTCGTAAGTATCCCACTTATGACAAAGAGATGTATTCCATTTTCCAGGCCTGCTGACAATGGAAGCATTACATTTTGGGGAAGGAAACAGTCATCCACACAGACCACCGACCCCTGCAGTTCATATAGACGCAAGGGATGTTGCAGAACAATCGCCATCAGAAGTGGTCCACATATCTGCAATAGTTTCATTTGAACATCAAGTACAATAATGACAACACCAATAATGTTGCAGAATTCCTCAGCCGATCATGGTGCTAACCACCGTGCTCAAATATTGTGGGCATGAGAATTTTGATTGGCCACTTCTCTACAAGAGAAATCCAGAATTCAGCCACACATACAAGACTCTCTTGGAGGGTAAGCAAGTTCCAAAATTTCACCTCCAGGATGCACTGCTATGTCACCTGGGACACCTTTGTGTTCCTTCAAGTGAGTGTGCCTAGATGATTTTGGAAGCGCACTACAGTTGGGCCGTTGGGAATTTCGGGGTCGAGAAAAAAATGGCAGTACTGCAAAAGTATTTCTATTGGCCAAACCTTCGACATGATGTCAGGAAGTACTTCAGATCCTGCATTGCCCTGCACCATTTCCAAACCGATCATCAAGAAGAAATACCTCTATACTCTGCTACCTACCCCTAGTCGACCTTGGGAATCCATATCCATGGATTGCATGTCGGGCCTTCCTTCTATTAAGCATGACAACAACTGTGTTTTTGTAGTCGTCGACAGATTCTTTAAGATGACCATTATGGTGGCCTGCGGGAATAATATCACAATAGAAGCCACTGCTAAACTCTTCTTTGAACAAGTGTGGGTACACTTTGGGATCCCACAGTCTATCATCTCAGATCGGGACAGCAGGTTCCTCAGTACATTTTGGTCCAACCTCTGGTCAATGATAGACACCAAGCTCACCAAGTCCACAAATTTCCATCCAAAAACTGATGGCCAGACAGAAGTTGTCAATGTGATGATCGTACACATTCAGTGCATGTACAACTCAAAGCATCCACGCACATGGGATGAGAGCCTCCCCTATGTACAACACATCTATAACCGGGCTCTCCACAACTCAACCAACCGTAGCCCTTTTTAGGTGGGCTTGGGATTCCAGTCACTATCTCCCATTAGTGTAGCCATGCCATTTGCAGCTACTCAGGACAATTCGTCTCATGTCCAGTCTCAATTTGATAAGGAGAAAAACTTCATTGAGTGCATTCAACACATCCGCCAAGAGGTTCATGACATATTGAACAGAGCCAGGGAAAATTTTAAGGATGGAAAATTATCTTGAAGTTTAAAAAATTGGTGACTCTCGTGAGTCCCTAATATGCAAACTATAAAAATTTTACTGATCTATTTGTAAATTTATTCAAAATTGTAATGATATTATGTATATTGTCTATATAATTTTGGCGATTTTTAACGTAATATAATTTTATATTGTAAAATTTGGGTGAATCATTTTTATAAAAAAATGGAAATTGGCGAATATTTTTTTTGGAAAAACCATGGAAAATTAGCCCACCTGTGAATATTAGCCCCTAAAATTTTCCATGAATAGAGCCAATGCTAAGTACAAGCAGTGACATGATCAACATCGGGTGCCACACAACTTCCAGGTGGGCGACAATGTGTGGCTACGTTTATAGAAGGAGCGCCTCGCTAGACCCCATCGCAAGCTTCACCCGCTCTGATATGGGCCATAAACCATCACTAAGGTTGTAGGGGACAATGCCTTCGAGCTCAATATACCACCATTATTTGGTCTGCATCCAATGTTCAACGTGGACCATCTTCAACGCTACTTTCAACCTCTACTGGACACATTTGACATGGCAGAACAACTCACACCAACAGAGTTAAACCCAGACTGCATGGAACAAGCCACAAATGATCGTATCATGGAAACATAGATCAATAACATCTTCCAACAGAGGATCCAACTATATCGAGTTGTCAAAGCAGGCCAACTCCTTCACCACGGCAAGTGGCTCAGTAGGGACCAAGTTCAACTGAAGTTTCCTCATCTGGTGGAGGAACTCAACGCAATGGGGACCATTGCTTCCTAAGAGGGGAGGAATGATACAGGAGGATATTGGTGGCCACCCACCTATTCCACTTGGACCCCCACCATTGTTTCTTCAGTTTTTCAGTTTCCTTAATTGTAGCACAATTTACTATTTTTTGCAGTTTTTCGAGTCCTAGACTTGACATTGGCTATCAATAGTTTTAGTCCTCAAATATATCTTTCTAGTGAGGTATCATGTCCATCAAACAAATATCGTATGCCAAAGTTACGACCCTGGGAAATTGTTGTACCAATTTACCCCAACCATGCCCATAATTTGGTGTTTCATGTCGTATGGTTAAGTTTTTGGATGTTTAGGGGTTTCCATTGTTTCTCAATAATAAATAGGCCTTCGAGCCTCATTGTAACACAATTCAGAGGCTTGTAGCCTCCACATCTCTTCTCAGAGATAAGCTACCAATGCCCTAGCTAGTTTATTTCCATTATGTGTGTAATCATATTTCAGTTATGTGATATTAATGAAATGAAGTCTTATTTCTACCACATCTCTCTATTTATGTGTATTTATGTATTTTATTGCGTTCCTGCATAAGTTCATATCAAAGGTGGGTAACAATCAACTCACCAGATTGGAGATAGACCCCTTCATACTGGCCTCCTTTTATCTTTTATTAGCTGAGCTCATATCCTAGCTTAAGGTACATGGTGTCACTAGATTATGTCATGTTGTTTTACCTTTTTCCGAGGACACTTTCATTGGTAGGTGGAAATCTTCTGTTGATATGGGATTATAGAGTCCTTTGGCTAAGGAATGGGACCCTTGTGTAAAAAATATGACTTTAAATGGTATTTCCTGTCTTATGAGGAGGATAACATTACTTGGTGCTGGAATAATTCCTCAGGCCAAATTACTGTCAGCGTAGCATATAATGCTATCTCTTCTTGTATTCTGTAACCAAGGGTTAACTGGTGGTATATGAATATTTGACATTGGTCCATTTCTTCCAAACTCAAATGTTTTATTTGGTTTTCCTTGGAGAACATGATACTCACTTGCGATGACTTGATTTGAAGGGGTTTTAATGGACCTAATACTTGTTTTCTTTGTTCAAAGGAAGCTAAATATGTTTCTCACTTATTTTTCCAATGCTCTTTCTCGAAGGCTCTTTGGACTGAAGTTCTTGGCCCTCTTAATATTTTGGATAAAGGTCCTTTGTCTCTCCCCTGATTCATGCCTTTTTTGGTGGGAACAAAAGATGAGAATGTTTAAATCTCTGCCTATATTCATTGCATGGGGCATATGGAAAGTTCGTAACAAATTCATTTTTGAAGGGCGTCTTATTAATATTTACTATATCCTACCCCAGTTTCTTGTTTTTTTCAATGATTTATTTCGGCCTTTGAATCACTCCTAGATCTGCTCCTTTTGATATCCTCCAAGCCCACATTCATGTAATGTTGGCTTCTTTGATGGTGCTTCTTAGGCTGATATTTGTGAAGGGGGTGCTATCATATTTTTTCCCTGCAACAAGTCCTTCCAGATATGGTTGAATATTGGAGTTGGATCTAACACTAAAGCGGAGGTGAAAACTTGCTGGGATTTGCTTTATTTCGTTGCATCTATGAAACTGGACCCTTTTCAGGTTTATGGGGACTCCAAGTTTGATATCGACTCGCTAGCTCAAAGAAGTTAGTTTCAAGCAATATCTCTTCTCCATTGGATGGAAAGGATCAATTTTCAGTGTATTCAATGTGAATGGAATATCTAAACCAATAAAATTTCCAAACAAGCTCTCTCTATGGAGGAAGGTCGGATATTCTATGAAGAACGTCAAGGTATGCAGTTATTGAGGTGTGGGACCTTCCCATTCCCTAGTGGTCTTTAGCTGGCCTTGGATTTCTCTCAATCTCTTTTTGATCTTCTTTCTAAAGTTGTGTTTTTGAACAACTCCAACTTATAAGATCATTTGTACATTCTATGTTTTAGGCCTTCTATGTTTTTGCTATAGCTTACCTTGGTCTATTCTCACATTTTGTATTCATGTATGGTAGTCCATTTGCACCTCAAAATTATATCTTACTTAATGTGTGGGGCACCATTAGACACCTCATGCCCTTATGTCGAATTTTTCTTTGTTTATTAAATTATATCTTATGTAATTTGTGGGACACCATTAGACACCTCATGTCCTTATGTCGAATTTTTCTTTACATTTATTTTAGTTTACTAGTGTTCTCTGGGACAATATTTAACTCTGCACTCCTCTTTCTTAATAAAAAGGATGAATTTTCTCTCTAGAAAAAATGATAGATCCCTGTAAAATTTGAGAAAATCAAGGCATTGTTTCAATATACTCAAAATTGAATGATACTTCAAAATCTTTGTCAAATTTATGTGAGATTTGTAACTGGAAAGATGGTCCTTTGAGTACAAAATTAATATACTTGGAAGTTGTTCACACTAACACATTGTCATAAAAAAACAAGTAAAAAGTTACAGTCATGTGAGAGCTTCCCAATAGTGTGAGAATCAACCAACAATATATGTGAAGCTATTGATTTATTAATAAACAAAGCAGTGTATACCACCCTTGAGATTACCAATATGAAGCTAAAACATTAACATGAAGAAAATTATAGCATCATCCATGCTGCTATGCCAAACTTCTTGAAGACTCCTTGCCCAATGTGGTTGACAACCAGCTTCACTCCCTTTTCCCCTCCGGAGTGATGTCAATAAGATACAACAGTTTTCTAAGCAAACTGGAGTATGCATCCTCGAGCTCAAACGTGAAAATGCATCATGGCACTTTATTAAATTAAACGTGAAAACCGATCCCAATCATTTTTACCAAACAGACAAATAAATAAAACAAAACAAAATAATATTAATTGCTTATTCAATTTTTATATTCCTTTTATATTAATATTTTTTTTCTTCTTATTTTTTCCCACATGGTATACACGTATAATACCCACCATGTATAGTTTAATAATAAGGGATTCCGGATATGGTCGTATCATACCAATAATTTTTTATAAACATTCTAACGCACAAAATGTATTTTAGTCCCGGGAGAAATTTTCTTTCTTTAAACCTGGAAAATACCCTCGTTTCAAACTTTCACTTTCATGCCGTCTCACTGTTCCGAGCAAAAGTTTGGAGCCTGGAAAACGTGGGCAGGGAAATTTCTTCTGTGTGTGTGGAGGGAGGGAGGCAGAATGTCAAATCATGGACTAACTAAAATGAAAATCAAAAGATTCCAACATTTCACCTTTGCTTTTCAGAGAAAACGAAACCAGGTTCACTTTACATCTCTCGTTTCGGAATGAGTTGGACGAGCCTATGAGCGCTGAGATTCTGTTTCGTTATATGTGGCCGTGAAAAGATCCCACTCCCACTATCCTGGCCGCCCTCCATTCCCAGGCCCCGGGGATTCTCTACACATTGGGATTCAAAGTTCCAACACCAGGCCGAAGAAATCTCCGAGCAGAGGAGCAGGACTGAAATCCTCAAGATGGACCATCAACAAAAACAATTCTTGCTTAATTCAGACGCTGAGCATCTAAATTCTAATGGCCAATTAAAGTCCAGACTGAAGGATGTGTTGTTGGTTTCTTCTCTTCTGTTGAATCTGCTACTTCTAATTCTCTGGGTATTTTCCATTTGTTCGTTCTCGCGCCAGGCAGTCCATCGAGATGCAGGAATCGTAGAAGCTGTGAGTGATAATAACTTGCAGGTTCTGACATGGAGTAGGCATGCCGCAGAAGAAGCAGAGGCAGCAGCAGCGTATCGTTGCTCTGGTCATGGACATGTCTTCGTTGATACGGTAAATATTGCGACAGATGATGGGGAAAAAACATTTAATTGCGAATGTAACGACTGCTACACAGGGCCGGATTGTTCCCAAATTGTTGCTGATTGCGTCGCAGATGTCGACAGGTGAGCTTGAATCGTTGTAATTTCTCAAAAATTAATTAATGGAATTCAATTTTACAGCTCTGATTTATGAAATTTAAGGCGTTTAAATCTGGCAATAGGGTAATTTGAGAATTGTACTGTAGTGGGGATCCTTTATTTCTTGAACCCTTCTGGATTGGGAATGCGGAAGCCAGCGCAACGGTGGTGCCTGGGTGGTACCGAATGGGCTATAGAATACGCGATGGTTCAATAGCACTGACATCCCCCGAGTTAGAGACTCAAATTCGTGGTATGCATGCGCTGGTGGGAAACGCCGTGACAGAGGGGAGGTATATAGTGATTGGAACTGGCTCTATGCAGCTTATCTATGCTGCGGTTTACAGTCTTTCTCCTAGGCATCAAGATGCTCAGCATCCTGCACAAGTGGTCGCAGCTGTGCCCTATTACGGAGTATGTTGTTCAGCAACCCTTCGGCCTTTTTCTAGTTGTTTCAGAAGATAAGCTGAAATCCATGGATTAATGTTAGGGTAATTTGGTTTGTTGCAGGCCTACAGAAGCCAGACTCAAATGTTTGATTCTGTGGACTCTACTTGGGAGGGAGACGCTCGGACATGGGCAGAAAGTTCCCAATCCTTCAATTCCTCCACCAGATTTGTAGAGATTGTAGCGTCTCCAAACAATCCCACCGCTTTTATTCAAGAAGGCGTGTTAGAGGGACAAAACGTGAGGACTGTGTATGATCATGCCTACTATTGGCCTCACTTCACTGCCATTACTGAACCAGTTAACAAGGACGTGATGCTCTTTACCCTCTCCAAGGTCACGGGACACGCCGGCAGCAGATTGGGGTACTAATTGCTCATTATTTTCATTAAGTTTTTCTTCATTTTCAATGACCGTAGTTTAACTAGACTGCTTTTTCACCTTGAAAATTATGGAAATTCTGGTAAGATTTTAAGAAAATCAGGCAGGGATTTTTGTAAATGCATTTTATAATTATCAAATTTTAATATTTTGAGTGTTTTAGAACTTTTTGATGGTGTTGAATCCATTTTCACCATCAAAATCATGATTCAAACACTGTTATTGTAAGATTTCTTAAATTTTTTGGCCCTGATTCCGGTCAATTTTGACTTTCCCTACAATTCTTCAGAGTCTTTAGACAACTCCTACATTAAGTTTTTCCTCATTTTCAATGATATTGATCAAGGCTTTGGATTATTAATTTTTTGTTTCTAGTTTTTTGGTGTGAGTTTTGAGAGAGGGAATTTAAAATTTTTATAGTTTTTTATTTTTTATTTTTATGTTAGGGTTTTTGATTATATTTGAAAGGGCAGTTAATTTTATGTTAGGGTTTTTGATTATATTTGAAGGAACAGTTATTTTTATGTTAAGGTTTTTGATTATATTTGAAGGGGCAGTTTTGTCATTACAGAAATTTTTTTTTGGTATTTTTTTTATTTTCAATTTTGTAAAATTTCAGTAATTAAAAAAAAACCCTAATTTCAGTAATTTCAGTAATTTTGTAAATTTCAGTACTTTTTTTTTAATTTTTAATTTTTGGTATTTCATGTTTTTGTTACAAAATTTAGCAAAACCCTATTTCGTCTTTTGTTAAAGAGATCATATTTAAACTCTACAAGAGATTTAATATCTGCGTGCAGATGGGCTATTGTGAAAGACTTTGATGTGTACCAGAAAATGGCAGAATATGTTGTTGGGAACACGATTGGGGTATCACATGACACGCAGCTAAGGGCGACTAGGTTACTGAAAACAGTAATTGCTGGTTATCAACAGAAATTGAAAGGGGGGAAGGCTAATGAATCGAGGAATCAGACACTTCTTTTCCACTACGCTTACGATGTTATGCGAGGCCGATGGCAAAGATTGGAGAAGATCTTCAGCGGCTCCCAACGTTTCTCGCTTCAAAATTTGACTTCCAACTATTGCAGTTTTTTCCGGACGGTCACGGGGCCTTCACCAGGTTGGGATTTATTGTTCTTTTTTGCGGTTGTTTATCTAGTTTCAAGTTTTGGAATTTTGTTGGCTATATTTTTGGTTTGAATTTCTCACAATTCTATAAGAATAATTTGAGCTTTAAATTTTCCACAATTCAGTGTTAAGATTAGAAAATTATTATACAATTAAATATAAAAAATTAGTATGATTATGATTTGACCAAAATTAATTTACAAATTTCAGTAGTAGTAATTTTAGTCTTTTTAATAAAAAAAAATATTTTACAGACTTGTTTGACCCAACAACAATTTTGCCTAACCTTTTTTTTCTACAAATCTGACTACTTTAACCAGATTTCATCAAAATCAGGCTTAAAAACATTCTTTGCAAAATAATCAACTGTTCACAATTTAATTGAGAGTTTTTTTTTAACTTATAGACAATGTTTTTTTTTTTAATAAGTAAATATGTTGTTATCAACTGTTCACAACTTAACTGAGTTTTTTTTTAACTTATAGACAACCTGTGTTTTTTTAATAAGTAAATATGTTGTTATGCTGAAAGGACAATATTGTTGTAATTTGTGTGGTATTTTATGTTTATTGGTTCAGCGTACGCGTGGGTGAAATGCGAGAGAGAAGAAGATGAAGACTGCACAGCGGTGATGAAGAGTGGAGGGATCATCGGGCGAGGAGGCGAAGAGTTCGGAGGAGAGAAAAGGTATGTTCGATTGAGCTTGATCAAACGACACGACAACTTCGCATTGTTTGAACGTCGCCTACAGGCGTTTCTTTCATATCAAAACTTCACTGTCGCGTCCACCACCTGAGAGGCTACCTGAATGAGAATTCTGCGTTGTTTATAAGTTTGTTCAGGGTTTAGGCATAGTTGTAAGGTACAATTGGATTTAGCGACTCCTTTTAATTTTTACTCTGCTCTCTATATTTATTGAAAAACATTTTCTGTGACAAAATTCCGAGTTGTTTATAGTTTTTAATTATTTCACCAAACTTTCGAGTCGGGCCGTCATCTTGACTGTAGAAAGCAAGATAAAGTAAATGACATGGGTGCTGCTCTGTACACTTCCAAACCAATCGAGTGGGCCCATGAGAAGCGCAAGATACGGAATCCGACATGGTTGGTCATGATTGTTGGGTAGAACATAGGGTCAGATTTTCAAATATGGATTTTAGAATTTTAATTTAATTATTTATAAATGTATTATTTTTTGGAATATGAAATTTAAAATTTTTATTTAATGATTAGATAGATGTGAAATATTTTTGATATTTTTAAGATGAATTAAGATAGAGTTTTGATATTTATATTTATTTGATAGTAGTAAATATAAAAAGTTGAAATATATTTTAAATAAAAATTAAAAAAATTAAGATATATCATATTTGATACTATTTAATAAAGAAAATTGAAATACATATGAAAAGTAATTATGCTTTTTTATTTATTTATTTTTAAATTAATTAAAAAATATATCATGTGCATTAATGTTATTGAATTTTTGTTACTTATTATTGTTTTATTATATTTTTTTCTTCTTACATGTTTTGATTATTTGTGTTTTTATTTTTATTTTTAAATATAAATAACTCATATTTATAATTTATAATAATAATAATTTAAAATAAAAATTATATATTTTTAAATGTTACCATTTAGTACTATGTATAACAATGACATGAAAAATGTTATAGTGTTTATTATAAATTAATAGATATAAAAGTTTATCAACTATTTATTTAATTTATATAGTTATATTAGATATTAACACTAATATATAGTAAAAAATGGAGAGAATCTTAAAATTTATGAAATGGGAAGTATAAAAATTTAGTTTTTGACATCTTTTTAATATTTTGTTAATATTAAAAGCAAGCCAATTTACAATATATTTTATTAAAAAATAAAAGATAATTCCTTCTTTTTATTAAATAATTTTTGAAATTTGTTATAACTAAATATAACAATTATATATTCTTATTTTCATTAATATTATAAAAACAAAAAAATTTAATTTAAGAAATAAAAAATACCTTTATATAAATAAAAATGAAAGGAAAAAAACAAACCATAATACATCATTTATTTTAAGAACTAATTTATCACGAATCATTTAAAAAAGCCAAAACTATCATTTATTTTAAGAACTAATTTGTCAAGAATCGATAAAAAGAAACTTACTAAAAGCTTTTGCGCTCTTTTTTATTTTATTTAATTTTTACTTAATAAATTTTTTTAGAGTTTATAATAAGTTTATAAGTTAAAAACATAATTTTTAATAATTTTTTTTTTCCATTTTCAATAAATTTATTATTTAAATAAATTTAAATTAATATTATTATTTTTATTAAATTTATAAGATTTCAACCCTAAATTTTATAATTTAAAATTTCATAACTCTAAATATTTTCTTAGATCTAAATTAATATTATTACATAATTAATATATATATTAATAATAAATAATATATATTTAAAAAATCTATACTTTCTGTTTGTTTATTAGTATAATAAAAGTGTTCACCATCTTATTACCCTCAATATTATAATAAAATTTAATTAAATTTTGCCTATCTAATAAGCAACTATGCTTTCGCTTTAGTTTGACATTTTGACCATTTGACATACTTTCCTATAACCACTCATGATAATTGTAGTGGCTAGCAAAATAATTAAGGGCGTCATCAAAATAATTAAGGATAGGAAAGGAAAATCTCTTCGCCAAAACTGTTTAGGAGTTTTTACATATATAAATAGTAATGCACATTTCGATATAGGTGGTGCTTTAGTTTATTTTTTTTTACATATGGTTTTTCTTTAAACATAATTTAGGTATATTTGTAATTAAAAAATTATTTGTTTTTATATATAAGTAAAAAATACTTTTGATGGTAGATGGTTATTCAAATTTTTAAGATGATTTTTAAAAAATAATTTATTTAAATATATATATATATATATATATATATATATATATATATTTTTCTTAAAAACTTAAATTAAAGTTAATATAAAGTTGAATGATTTATAATTAATATTATATTATTTTTTGTCATTAATTTTAGTCTAGAAGATCAAAAGTATTTTTATGTTTTAACTACAAAGAAAAAAATTAATATAGTCAAGATAAGAACTAACTCTCATGAGTTTCAAAGTGAAACATATAGTTGTGTAGCTCCTAAAATACCATGGGTGGAAAGGATCTACCATTTATGTGAGAATATGAATATTGAGGATGAAAAGCACTTCCTCTTAGCGTGCCCTGCCTACATCCACATTAGATCTCAGTTTCATAATCTTTGTTGCAATACTGATCTTCCTAGCCTTTTAACATGTCAAAATTATAGTGAGCTCCGGACACTTCTCTTCAAGCTCTTTAAGCATAAAAGTACAATTTAAAAAAAAACTAAATAATTCATTTTTTTAGATCCAATAAACCAAAGTTTGATCTCAATAAACATTAACCATCAACATTATCAATTAAATTATAATAAATTTTCCCTTAATAATAATTATTTTTAATATTAATTTAATATTATTATTTGTTGACACTCAATATATTTTAGAGTTGAAACTAGAGGATTTTTTTGGGATGAGACTCAAATAACTTCTTATTATTATATTCATTAATAAATTTACCTATACCTACTTCCATCGCTTTCAATGTTTGAAAAGGTTATTAATTTATAATTTTTTAATTTTGACTTCTTATTATTATATTAATAAATAAATTTATCCATACCAATCTCGACCGCTTTCAATGTTAGAAGAGGTTGTTAACTTTTCTTTTTTACTTGTGAAGAGGTTATTAATTTGTTAACATTTATATGTTAATGAAATTTAGTTACTTTATCATTTTTTAAATTAAAAATTGGTAGTATAATTTTTAATAAAAAAGTTCTTAAGAAAAATTGTTATTTTTATTATGATAAAATATGAAAATTACATTTTGTATGGTTCATATGATATCATACAAGTATAAATGGATTGGTAGCATCTGAATCAATATTATTTTTCTAGTATATAACAAAAAATTTATACATAATAAACAAAGTCTAGTAATGGTAATTGAGAACATGGTTGTTGATATGATAACACACATGAATATAAAAAATCGTGTCAAAGTGGTCCAAAAGTGCCAAAAAGTTCTATAAAGTATGTTCAGTCTTTTAACGCTGCAACTTCTTGATGTGTGTCGATGAAAGGTCTATGATAATATTGTTATCGTGTTTGGTTATTGATCTTTGTCACGTGCCAAGTATCATGGGCCTGCTATGAGCCTTCTTTGGAAAGTTGGTCTGCGGTATGGTTATGTTCCCTGTAAATATGATGACAAGAGAGGAAGTCAAAACGTGTCTTGAGGAGCATTACTTCATCCAATATACTTCTGAAAGTTTATGTGTGGCAGGTGGATTTTGATGAGACCCAATCGATCACCAGTTTTGAGTCACCAAAGATTTATAGCTTTGTGCGATGTTTCTTAAGTGCAAAGAGAAGAAGGAGTTTGAGACTATTGTTGGTGCCATGTCCCAAACCAGATTTGATCTAAAAGTAATGATGATCAGAGAGATAGAGAACAACCCCTCCTCCACAAGAGCCTTGTTGGGAGGATTCGTCAAAATAAACCCAGGCGAATGATTGATTGATAATTTCCATAGTTATGATGCGAGGGAAGGTGGGGTTCTCATCATCCAGGAGAAAGGAGAAAATAGCTAAGACCTGTGCCGCAATTATCTCTGGGCAGAAAGGATGGTTATGAATTTTTTTTTGGTTGCGCCCAATCCATATACCCCAACACATTAGCTGGAGGAATATTTGTTTGTTTGTTTATTGTTGATTCATCCCACCAATGATTCCAAGCTAGTGATATGTAGTTTCCTTGCCATTGAATCAGTGAATAGAGACCACAATATATGAAGTTCCATACCGAAGACACCACCTGACAGGATAGAAATAAGTGCTCTGTGGATTCTTATGATTGCTGGCATAACGAACACCATGAAGGCCCATGATGGGTATGCTTCTTCATATTTTCTCCTGTTGGTAATTTATTTTCCATGATGCACCAGAAGAGAAATATTGCTTTAGCCAGCCCCTTGAGCTTCCATAAGTGTTTCCACCACTAGTTGGGTGCTTCTGGTTCTCTTGAGCCAATGGTTATGAGATAACTGTCCTTAGGAGTGTACAAACCATGCTTGGAGAGAACCCACAATAATTCATCTTCCTGTTCGATTAGTCTGATGTGTGACAAGGACAAAGCTCTGAGATGATTTCCCCATTCATCATGCCATAATTGTGCAGGGAGTTGTAGCTCTTAGACAGATAGCCAATGTTGTCCCCAAATGTCCGATTTGTTTGGGTCTCCAATCTGATGCAAGAATTTTATCCGATGTTCAGCGAGGAAAGAGATTAGATCATGAAGGGGGATATATTTATCGTCGCATCCAAACCAAGGGTTGATACCAATATGCAAATGTTTTCCAGATCCAAAGCGCCAAGCGAGACCCAGAGCAATGAGAGGGAAATAATTTAGGACAACTTTCCAAATGGTGGAAATGTTTGCTTTCTCTTTATTGAGGAGTCGAATCCATTCTTCAATGGAAATGGGGGAGATATATTTTTGTTGGCCCACTTCTGTGCAGAGGCTGTCTGTAGTGATTAATCTCCATCCAACCTTTTCCACCAGAGCTTATGAAAAATAGCGAAGGTCCTTTAGTCCCCATCCTCCCCATGCCTTTGGAACAACAATTTTGTCCCATCTTACCCAAGCAGAGGTGTGTCCCTCATTTTCCCCACGCCAGAGGAAACCACAACATATTCTATGAATGATATTTAGGATGCCCTTTGGAATCCAAGATAGGGACATCTAGAACACTGGCGAGGCCTTAATGAACGATTTAATGAGGACACGTTTTCCTGCTCTAGAGAGCCATTTGTGGCACCAAGACTTAATTTTATTCTCAATTTTTTCCACAAGCCACATCTAATCTTCCTTTCAATAATCATTAGGCTTGAGATGAAAACCAAGATATTTGATACCATCTTCAAGGTGTAGGTAAGAGAATGCATAGATGGCACATGCACGAGAGAGTTCAATATCATCAACGCATTCACAACATGTAACAATAGGTTTCTATTTATTTGGAGACATACATGTAGCCTTGCAGAAGGTGTCGAGTATGTCTTTGAATACATTTACATTGTTGAGCGAACTATCCAGGAAGATAAATACATCGTCAAAAAACAAAATATGTGATAGTAGGGTATGTCCTCCTATACGGATCCCTTTGAGAGTACCTCGTGTAATGGGTTTGTGCATGAGTTTGCTCAATCCATCCATAATCAACAGGAAAAGTAAAGGAGAGAGCGGGAAACCCTTCCTGAATCTGCGCTATGCATGAAATAATTTTGTTGTAGCTCCATTTATGAGAACATAGAAAGAAACGGTGGAGATACAACTCATGATCCATTTTATGAAGGATATAGGGAAGCCCAAGTGCGTGAGGAATAATCTTATGTAGAGCCAACGGGCTTTGTCACAGGCCTTAGAAAGGCCAATCTTGAGAAGCATTCCTTTTAGTTTTACGGATTTGAGATTGTGAAGTATTTCTTGTGCGATTCTAATGGCTTCATGGATCTGACGGTATGCTAAAAAGGAAAATTGTTCTTTTGATATGTGACCAGAGAAAATGCGACGAATTCTATAGGTAATGATCTTGTAAAAAACATTGCATAGAGAAATCGGGTGGTAGTCTACAAAGGAGGATGGGGAATATGATTTAAGAATAAGGGAAATAAAAGTGGAGTTGAAAGCATCATAAAGTTGTCTAGTGGTTCAAAATTCCTCGACAACGACCAGTAAATCTAGTCTAGTGAGTTCATAAAAATTGAGGAAGAATTCAATGGTCCATCCATCAAGGGTGAGGCTTTGATCCTTTTTTAAACCATCTAAGAACATCTTCTAGTTTCATCGTGGTGACAAATTGCTGCAATTCTTCAGAATCCTCCTTAGTGACAAACTGAGGAAATTCCTGGATGTTGTGCATGAAATCATAGAGAGACTCATGTTGAAGGGCTTTGAATAATGATTGAAAATTTTGTATCTCCATTCTAGCCAAGTCCTTGAAATTTGAAGCAGTGTTCCCAATGTCATCTGTTAGGGACCATAGTGTTGAACGACTTTCTTTCTTTTGCATATTGGTGGAAGAATTTTGTGTTGTCATCTCCTGAACCCAGATGGCCTTGCTCGCTCTTGAGTCTCCACGTTTCTTCTCTAACTTCCTGTATTTTTTTCGTTTCTTCTCTAGCTTCCTGTATTTTTCATTTTTCCATTTCCATAGGTATACGCTCGAATTTTGATTCTTGAGACTGATTAACCCCCACCCTCTAGCTGTTCCAAGTGCTCCAGGGTGACCTCAATATGAGATAAAGCTTCCTCGTATCAACTGTGTTTCCCTTTGAACCATCCTAGGGTCTTCCTCTTAATGTTATTAAGACTGCACAATGGTGATGAAGAGTGGAGGGATCATCGGGCGAGGAGGCGAAGAGTTCAGAGGAGAGAAAAGGTATGTTCGATTGAGCTTGATCATAAATAATAACAATTAAGTCTTTCTTGCCAGAAAATAAAAATAAGCAAATTGTCTTTAACTATTTAATACTAGTTAACTCTTAAGGAGGCTGTCACATCTTCCCACCTAGAAGTAACACCGTCCTCGGTGTTTCAGCCCAGCTCTGCAAAGAGCTCCGGGTAGGCTTCCTGCATAAATTTCTCATCCTCCCAAGTAGCTTCATTCGGTCCGAAGTGATTCCATTGCACTTTCACCTAGATAACTACTCTTTTGCGGAGTTCAATTTCTCTTCGGTCAAGTATGCGTTGCGGCTCTACCAGAAACTCTCCATCTGGTTCTACCTGAAAAAACGAAAGTGTTTTTCAAGTCAGTATGTTTAAATTTATTCAAAAATCCAAATTAGGATTTTTATCCTTTTTCCTACCTGAATATTCTGCCAATGAATTACATGTTTTTCATCATGTACATATCGCTTCAACAAAGACACATGGAACACATTGTGTACTTGAATATGGCTGGGTAAGGCCAACCTATAGGCTACTGGTCCCACCCTTTCCAGTATTTGGAAAGGTCCACAGTACTGGGGAGCCAATTTGGCACAAGAGGTCCATCTCATGGTACTCCTCTTGGGCTTAATTCTCACGTAAACATGGTCCCCTACCACAAATTCATGATAATACCTTTTCTTATCTGCATAAATCTTTTGTCGATCTTGCATAGCCTTCAGATTCTACCTTATTCTTCTTACTTCAGCTTCCATTTCAGTCAACATTTCAGGTCCCAACAATAATTTTGTTTCAAGACTGCTCCAGTTTATAGGTGTACGACATTGCCTACCATACAATGCCTCAAAGGGGCTCATTTTCAGAGATTCCTGATACCCATTGTTATAAGCAAACTCAACAAGGTGCAAATAATCCTCCCACTTGGTTGGCTGCTGCATCACATACATGAGCAGCATGTCTTCTAGAACTTGGTTTACCTGTTCCATCTGCCCATCAGTCTGAGGATGATAGGCAGTACTAAAGTGTATCTCTGTTCCCAGACTAGAAAAAAAGTTTTCCAAAATGCGGATGTAAACTTAACATCCTGATCTGAAATCATAGTTTTTGGTATACCATGCAATCTGAAGATTTCCTTCATAAATATGTCAACAATTTGTATTGTCTTGTATGTAGACTGTACAGGTATAAAATGGGCAGATTTTCTTAATCTGTCTACCACTACCATAATAGAGTCATTATGTCTTTTTGTTCGTGGTAAACCCGTGATGAAATCTAAGGAAATAAACTCCCACTTCCATTCAGGGATGGGTATGGGCTGCAATAGCCCTGCAGGATGCTGGTGCTCCACCTTAACCTGCTGACATTCCAAACATTTTCTTAGATACTCAGCAATATTTTTGCACATACCTAGCCAATAATATGCCTTTCTTATTGCAGTAAGCATCTTTTGATATCCTGGATGGCTAGCATAATTGCTGCGGTGGAAATCATTCAGTATTAACTACTTTAGACTTGTTCGATTGGGCACATAAATTTTTCCTTGAAAATTCAGCACCTGATCTTCATTCTTTCCATACTCGGATGCCTTGCCTTTCTTCTTATCATCCTCCATTTGCTGCCACAAGAATTTATATTTCGGGTCTTTCTGTGCTTCTTCTTTTAGCTGTTCCAACAGTTGGATTTCTAGCTGATTATAGTATAATGCATAAATACCATGCAGTTTTCTGCTCAACGCATCTGCAACTCGATTTTCCTTTCCCCTAACATGCCGTATGTCCATGTCAAATTCACTCAAAAAGGAATTCCATCTTGCCTGTCTAGAATTTAAATCTGCTTGCTTAAAATAATTAGTAAAACTGCTATGATCTGTTTAAATTAAGTACAAACCTCTTACCTAGTAGATAATGCTTCCACACTCAGAGAGCATGCACCACGGCTGTAAGCTCCAGATCATAAGCAGAATATTTCTGTTCATGATCTTTCAGTTTTCTAGACTCGTAGGCTATCACTTTACCTTCTTGAGTTAATATCGCTCCCACTCCTTTGCTGGCATCAGTACAAACTTCATAGTCTTTATCAGGGTTAGCTACCCTCAGTACTAGTGCTGTAGTCAGAAGTTGTTTCAACTTTTCAAAGCTGTTCTGAAATTCATTTGTCCATTTGAACGGCTTGCCTTTCTTCTGCAAATATGTAATAGGAAAAGAAATTTTAGAAAATCCTTCTATAAACCTTCTATAATATCCAGCTAGACCCATAAACGATCTAATGTCAGCCACATTCTGAGGTACTCGCCATTCCATAATAGTTTTGATCTTTTATGGATCAACAACTATTCCCTTAGCTGATATAACATGTCCCAGATATTGGATTTCTGTTTTAAAGAAATCACACTTTCTAAACTTAGCATAAAGTTGATGCTTTCTCATCATTTCCAAAACTATCCTCAAATGTTCTTTATGTTACTCCTCGATTTTTGAATATATCAGTATGTCATCTATGAAAATAAGTACAAAGTTATCCAAACACTGATGAAATATGCCATGCATCAAGCTCATAAAGGTTGCTGGCGCATTTGTCAATTCGAAGGGTAGCACTACGAATTCATAATGCCCATAACGAGTGCGGAATGTTGTTTTGCAAATATCTTCATCTTTAATCCGAATCTGATGATATCCGGATCTTAAATCTATCTTAGAAAACACCTTAGCCCATCTTACTTGATCGAATAAGTCATCGATTCTTGGTAAGGGGTATTTGTTATTAACAGTTAGCTTATTAAGCTGCTTGTAATCTGTACATATGCGTAAGGTTCTGTCTTTCTTCTTAACAAATAGGACTGGTGCTCCCCATGGAGACACACTTGGAGGGATATAACCTTTGTCTAACAGTTCTTGTAGCTGTATCTTTAGTTCTGTTAGTTCTCGCACGCTCATTCTATAAGGAGCTCTTGACACCGGAGAGGCTCCTGGTAGCAATTCAATGGTGAAGTCAATATCCCTCTTGGGTGGAAAACCAGGAATGTTTTTTGGAAATACATCCAGGAATTCCTATACCACAAGAATATCCTCCATTATTGGAGCCTTTTCCTTGGAGTCTGCATATCCTACTTGAATTGCATACAGTCGACATCCTTTTCTGATACACTTGCCCATTTGGGATGCTGTTATTGGTCGTAATTGCATAGGATTTTTAATTCCTTGAATTTCTTTTCACGTGCCATCTTGCATTCTAAAGTAAATAATCTTTTCTTTGCAGTCCACTAGAGTCCAGTGTCTTTCCAACTAGTCCATACCCAATAATACATCGTAAGATCCCAGTGGTAAGATATTTAGATCTACTTGTAACTGTTGTTCTGCCACTTCCAGCACACAGTTAGGAACTTTTGCTGTTACCTTTCATTTTGCCCCAGTAGCTAGCTGTACTAGATAGGAGTTCTTAAATTTATGTTCCTTCAATTTACACATTTCCACTAACTTGGGACTTACATAACTCAAACTTGCTCCAGGATCTACCAAAATTGAAACAGGTTTAGGTAGTAAAGTACCTTCTAGTTCGATCATTGTGGGCTGAAAATCAGCCTGCCAATCTTCCAAGGCTGCATTGATGCGGGGTATGTTACGCGCCATGTCCCCTACCGTAGATGCCTCCTGTAGATTTGCTACAATTCAATTTTATTTTGCTGTGGACAGTTTTTATAATAATGAGCCTCTCCACAGCCCTAGTATTGCAAAGGAGGTTTTGTGGTCTGTCCCTGCTCTGGCTTGCTAGATGCCTCCGTGGGCTTCTCTTCCCCTTGCCATTTAGTTCTTTGGTGATTTCTACCAAATTTCTTACTGATGGAGTTCCGTGCAGCGCCTTTCGAATTTCCACTTTTACTGCTTTTAAAATTGGAATTATTTTTCTGGTTTTTCTTTCGCTGCCAGCTTTTCCCTCCTTCACCTTTGTCCTTGGACTGCTGATAGCACATCCGAGCTTTACGGATGGATTCATCCCATGGTCTGAGGATTAACAAATTCTATCTGTTCTCTCATATGAGTAGGTATACTACTTAGAAACCTCTGCACTTTGGCCTTTTCCTCTCGGAGATAAGGAACATATCATAGCAGGGAAGTGAATTTAGTGACATAATCGTCCATGGTCATCTGCCCCAACCGTAAATCATGGAATTCTTTAACCTTATCATCATAAAACCTTTCTGTCAAATACTTGTCTTTGAAATACTGCTGAAATAGTTCCCAAGTAATGTCATGTTCATCAATACTGCGTAAATTTTTCACTTCTTCCCATCACAAGGTGGCCTTTTCCCGTAGTTGGTATATAGCCAATCTGGCCTTCAGTTTGCTACTATATTCATACACCTGGAAGTACTTATTTATATTAATTAACTAGGCTTCAGCCACCTCCTTGGCCTCACCATCAAAAGTTGGTGGTTTAATTTTACGAAACTCCCCCTGGAATTCCACTTTCTGTCTCTTATTGTCTTGCTGGTCAGACAAATTGCCCGACTCTACCTGATTATAATTCTTGTTTTTTCTTTTCTAGGAGGGACTCTTTTCAGCTCTGCTTGTATTGTTGTTTCTAGTTTGCTGATCTTCTTGTTCTGCTGATAATTCTTTTTCAGCACTGGATGTCCCATCTCCTGATTTTGTTTGTCTGATAAAGTCTTTAAAATTTTCTCCTGATCTTGCAGCAATTGCTCATTATCCTTTCTGAGTCTTAACATTTCCTCTTGTAATTTCTGCACTGTGTTCAACAAAAAACCAGTTTGGTGTTGTTGTTCTTCGAGCAACCGACTAGTCTTTTGATGTTGTTCTACACTTAATTGAACCCACATTTCTGGATTCATGACTGTTGGTACTTGAGTTTCCTCTGGTTGCGATTGTGATGCTATAGCTCTTCTCATTGTCACTGGTTCTCTCTCTTTGTGTGCACTAATCACATACACAGCTTCACTGTTAGTAGACCCTTAGGATCCCAGCATAGCAACATAGCTCTGATACCACTTGTCACATCTTATCCTTATTTTATTACACTCATAAAAAAAAAAAGTTATCTACCTCAGAAATATATCAATATAAAATCATTTATAATGTTACAACCCCAATTAAACATGATGTATAATATTCTTATCAAGGTAATATAACTATACATATGCATTGATGTATTGACTTTGGTTACAAACAGGGCATATAACATGTTATGATTTATTTGAACTTTACGCATGATTACACATCTGTCGAATTGGAAATTAAACACGGATCTGTGGATTATTATAACTATTGTAAATCATGCTGTGATTAAAGTCCGCATGCTCTCATGCGTGTCCACTTATGATATGGTAATTTATAAGGTTTATACGAAATATCAATAGAGCCCCACTTGGCAACAATTGTTGAACCTCCGTGGTGTTATATCCACTCCATTTAATATAGTATAGTACCGGAAGTTAATATGCGAGTTACAGCTGTAGATTTACCTCGGATTCTGTATTGTTCTCGAGGATTACTCCGTTGTTTACTACAATTCACTGTGAATTATGCTCTGGCTTATTGATTTTTGGCGGGGACTCGAAGCTCGACTTCTCCCTTGGGCTCTCCGCCTTCGATGCCTTTTAGGTCTGCCCTTACCTTACTGTGCTCCTCCGTCGCTCTGCTCTTAAGCTTCATTTACTTGTCCTCCTGTAGACTGAGCTATTCCGTCAGCTTAATAACTAAGTTTTGTGACTTGCTCGAAATGAAAACCAACATAATAGATGGAGTTTCTTCACAGTCGAGGCGTTGGTTGTTGCTAGGAGAAGAGGAACATCAACCATCGCATGAACGGTATGTCATATCTGTTCGGCTTTCATGGCTCCTAATTCTTCCGCAGAGTTTAATATCCTATTTCACTCCAGCGTTATAATCTCCGAGTTCTATGTTTTGTAGGGAAACTAAGTGTAAATTCTCTCCTTTCCCAGGTAATTATCTGCATCCTTTGGAGTTATTCCAGCTTTTCAACTTAATGAGGGTTTCATTGTTTTATAATTAAATTCTTCTTATCAGATGGTGTGTTTGTTTTGCAGGTTAGTCTCACCCCTGCTAAACCTTCTATTAGCAATCTCCCTTGAGGATTTGTTACGGCCGCCTTCTCGTCCTCGGCTAACCGTTCAAATCATGGTTACACAGGTACCTTGAGTTCTTAATGGAGATCGTAACTTCGGTTCTCAGGCTTCGGCTAAGATTCTTGTTTACTATATTTCAAGTTTTCTTTTTGTGTCGATGAAATATGCATTGGAGAGGGTTTTAAACCTGGCAGAGGGTTTCAAAGTTTGTAATAGTCATTTTATAAATTTTATAGAAGAATATTAGGTTTTTATTGCCCAGGTTAATATGTAATAGTTCAAGAATTTTATTAAGCTCTATGGAGCTCTCTGAAACATTTCATATTTCTTATAGTTGGGTTTTAAACCCTTGTTGTAATTTTATATTCGGAGGGTTACCAATTCGTTCTGAAACTGAACTATGGTTTTCGTTATAGACGTTAATAATTTTAGTCAATACTATTTTGGGTTCCAAGAAAATATTCTTGTTTAGTTTCTCGGCATTCCTCCTGTTTGCATGTTGTTATTTTCTTTGTGCTACTATCAGTAAAATTGAACTGTTTCGATATATCATCGTTGTATATGAATTAAAAGAAAAGAAAATCTACAGTTTAATCTTTACTTTCACTTTCTCGCAATTCTCGTTCTGATGTAGCAAATTTATGCAAAGTTTTATGGTTTAATGATTTCCAAACCCTCGCTCTTTAAAAATATTCCATTCACAGAAGTTTGTTTTATAGTTTTCTCCTCTGCAATACTTTGTATGATTTTAGTCCACAGTGACCGAACCACCACATATTATTGTCCGTGTATAGATTGGGGTTATTAGCCACGGACAATGTACCTTTGTTTTGGGTTTATACCCAGAACTAGGGTCGACACTCCGTCGTCTCTAATCCCCTAGTTCTGGTTAGTTTTTGGCATATACATGCAGAGTTTCATATGCTTTTTTTCTTTATGGTACCATACCTGTAAAGAGTTGTTTACATTTATGTATTCCACAGTAACAGGAAAATAATATATGCCTACTGTTCATTACTTATACAATGTTTATACAACACATTCTATTTCTATAGTACTACTAGCTATGTTACCTCTGTTATACATTGTTCGTAATCATAGTTATCAGTTCTCTGTTTCTTTCACACAACATACAGAGATTTAGACCGTAACTCTATCATATCATGATAATAAAGAAAGAAAACGAGGTAGTGTTACCAATAATTACTACTGTTCTATCTCAATAATCGAGAGAGCAAGTTGTCTACAACTTCATTTCCTGTCTCAAACATTTGGAAACAATTTACACATATTTACTAGTTTTCATATTAGAATAGTATCTACACAACGGTAATACTGTAGAACTATCTTTCCAACTTATGAGTAACCTGCTTAAAACTTCACAGTAATACTTATCTGGATTAAGTAGTTTCAAGATGCGGTCCTCTCAACCATCAAGGGAGGCTATTACGCTCTCCACTTGCCCCCCAGCTCCAGAATCTGGACGGTGCCACGAGTCAACAATGGAAATATTTATCTTTCTGCTATGACCTCTGGATGGCCAATCCAGTCAAACTTAGAAAGTCTGGTTTTACAAGGTTTTCCCTGAGTTATTTTCAACTGATCATAACCAGCTCTAGAAAATACTCTCCTTTACCAAAGAAAATTGTACAGAACCCCTACTCCTCTCCTGGGATTCAACTTTATCCTGAGAGGAGTAGGTAACTGTTTTCCAACTGTCCCCAACCACCTCCTATTCTTGGAAACTTTTTACCAACAACTTAAAAGATTTTCTTTTCATTCATTAGTTCCTCCTGTTAACTCAATAAAAAAAACAAAATAATAATTTGTTTCATAAACAATAACAATTAAGTCTTTCTTGCCAGAAAATAAAAATAAGCAAATTGTCTTTAACTAGTTAATACTAGTTAACTCTTAATGACGCTGTCACAATTTTTTAAAATTTTATCAATTGGTACTATGTATAATAAGGAAAATGTTATGGTTTTTACTATAAAATTTATAGGTATTAAAGTTTTTCAACCATTTATTTAATCTATATAGCTATATTGTATATTAACACTAATATAGGATAAAAAATGGAAAGAATCTTAAAATTTATGAAATGAGAAGTATAAAAATTTAGTTTTTGACATATCTTTTTATACTTTGTTATTATTAAAACAAGTCAATTTGCAAGATATTTTATCAAAAATTTTAAAAATAATTCTGGTTCTTTATTAAATATTTTTGGAAACATTTATAATTAAATATAACAATTATATATTTTTATTTTCATTAATATTATAAAAATAGATTTTTAATTTTTAATTTTATAATTAATTTTATCAATAAATACCTTTATATAAAGGTATTTATTATAAATAAAATAAAAAGAAAAAAACAAAATACAATACTACTATTTATTTTAAAGACTAATTTATCACAAATCAATTAAAAAAAACCAAAACTTTAACGAATCAATTAAAAAAATCCAAAACTATCATTTATTTTAAGAACTCATTTATCAAGGATCAATAAAAAGAAACTCAGTGAAAGTTTTTGTTTTTTGTTTTTGTTTTTTTTTTTAATTATTACTTATTAATTTTTTTTAGAGATTAAAAATATCTTTATAATTTAATAAATTTATTATTTAAATAAATTTAAATTAATATTATTTTTTTAATTAAATTTATAAGATTTGAAATTTAAATTTTATGATTTATAATTTCATAACACAAAGATTTAAAATTTCATAACACAAAAATCAATGAAATTTTTTCTTAAATCTAAATTAAAATTATTACGTAATTAATATATATTAATAATAAATAATATATATTTAAAAAAATCTATACTTTCAATTTGTTTGTTTATTATTATAATAAAAGTGTTCACCATCTCATTACCCTCAATATTATAATAAAATTTAATTAAATTTTGCCTATCTAATAAGCAAATATGCTTTCGCTTTAGTTTGACATTTTAACCATTTGACATATTATTCTGTAACCACTCGGTGATAATGGTAGTGGTTAGCAAAATAATTAATTGGGACATCAAAATAATTAAGGATTGGCAAAGGAAAATCTCTTCGCCAAAAATGTTTGGGAGTTTTTACATATAGAAATAAGTAATTCACTTTTCGTTATAGGTGATGCTTTAGTTTATTTTTTTTACATAAGGGTTTTCTTTAAAAATAATTTAGGTTTATTTGTAATTAAAAAGTGAAATTTTTTGTTATATAGACGTAAAAAATACTTTTTATTGCAGATGGTTAGTCAATTTTTTAAGATGATTTTTAAAAAATAATTTATTTAAATAATTTTATTTTTTAATTAAAAAATTAAATTAAAATTAATATAAAGTTTTATGATTTATAATTAATATTATATTATTATTTTTTAAAGTTGGTTGAAAATATATTTTTATCATGTTTAATATGTCATTTCCATAACTATTTAATAAGTAATTTCACATCAAAAATGTTTTAACAAAGCATCAAATTACCATTTATCTAAAATTTTAGAGACATAATTAATATTATATTATTAATTTGATAATTAAATTATAATAAATTTTCCATTATATTCCTAAATAAATTTACCTATACCTACCTCCATCGCTTTCAATGTTTGAAGAAGTGATTAATTTATATTTTTTAATTTTGATTTCTTATTATTATATTCATAAATAAATTTACCCATACCTATCTCCATCGCTTTCAATGTTAGAAGAGGTTGTTAATTTATATTTTTTAATTTTGAAGACGGTATTAATTGGTTAACATGTGTATGTTAATGAAATTTAGTTATTTTATAATAGTTTTATTAAATTTTGGTAATATAATATTTTTATTTTTATTTTATTTTTCTACGAAAAATTGTAATTTTTATTATGATAACATATGAAAATTACATGTTGTATGGGTTATATGACATCATATAAATATAAACTAATTGATAACATTTGAATCAATATCATCATCTTAGCATAATATAAGCATGGTTGATATGATAACACAAATGCATATAGAAACTGTCAAAGTGGTCCAAAAGTGCCAAAAAGTTCTGTAAAGTTTGTTCAGTCCTTTAATGTTGCAACTTCTTGATGTGTGTCGATGAAAGGTCGATGATAATATTGGTATTGTGTCGGGTTGTTGATCTTTGTCACGTGCCAAGTACCATGGGCCTACTGTGAGCCTTCTTTGGAAAGTTGGTCTGCGGTATGGTTATGTTCCTTATAAATATGACGACAAGAGAGGAAGTCAAAACGTGACTTGAGGAGCATTACTTCATCCAATATACTTCTGAGAGTGTGTGTGGCAGGTGGATTTTGATGAGACCCAATTGATCACCAGTTTTGAGTCACCAAAGATTTGTAGCTTTGTGCAACTTTTCTCAAGTGCAAAGAGAAGAAGGAGTTTGAGACTGTGTAATTCTGCGAAATTGTTGGTGCCACATCCCAAACTAGATTTTATCTGAAATTAATGATGATCAGAGAGATAGAGAACAACCCCTCCTCCACAAGATCCTTGCTGGGAGGATCCATCGAAATAAACCCAGGGGAATGATCAATTGATAATTTCCATAATTATGATATGAGGGACGATGGGGTTATCATAATCTACGAGCAAGGAGATAATAGATAAGACTTGTGCCGCAATTATCTCTGGGAAGAAAGGATGGTTATGAAATTTTTTTCGGTTGCGTCCAATCCATATACCCCAACACATTAGCTGGAGGAATATTTGTTTGTTTTTTTGTTTTTGATTCATTCCACCAATGATTCCAAGCTAGTGATATGGAGTTGCCTTACCATTGAATCAGTGAAGAGAGACCACGATATATGAAGTTCCATACCGAAGACAACACTTGATAGGATAAAAATAAGTGCTATGTGGATTCTTCTGATTGTTGGCATAACGAACACCATAAAGGGCCATGATTGGTATGATTCTTCAGATTTTCTCCAGTTGGTGATTTATTTTCCATGATGGACCATAAGAGCAATCTCGCTTTAGCCGGCCCCTTGAGCTTCCATAAGTGTTTCCACAACCATTTGGGCACTTCTAGTTCTCTTGAACCAATGGTTATGAGATAAAAGTCCTTAGGAGTGTATGCACCATGATTGGAGAGAACCCAAAATAGTTCATCTTCCTGTTCGATTAGTCTGATGTGTAACAAGGACAAAGATCTGATATAATTTCCCCATTCATCATGCCATTGTGCAAGGAGTTGTAGCTCTTCGGAAGAGAGTCAATGTTGTCCCCAAATGTTCGATCTGTTTGGGTCTCCAATTTGATGTAAGAATTTTATCCAATGTTCAACGAGGAAAGAGATTAGATCATGAGGCAGGATATGTTTATTTTTGCATCCAAACCAAGGGTCGATACCAATATTAACATCATTTCTAGATCCAATGTGCCAAGCAATACCCATAAAAATGAGAGGGAAATACTTTAGGACAACTTTCCTAATGGTGGAAATGTTTGCTTTCGATTTTTTGGGGAGTCGAATTCATTCTTTAATGGAAAGGGGGGAGATATATTTTTGTTGGGCCACTTCTATCTAGAGGCTGTTTGTAGTGATTAATCTCCATCCAACCTTTTCCACCAGATATTATGAAAAATAGTGAAGGTACTTTAGTCCCCATCCTCCCCATGCCATTGAGAGAGAAATTTTGTTCGATATGAACCAAGCAAAGGTGTGTCCCTCCTTTGCCCTGTGCCATAGGAAACCACAACGTATTCTTTGAATGATGTATAGGATTCCCTTTGGAATCCAAGATAGGGACATCCATAACAATGGCGAAGCCTTAATGGACGATTTACTAAGGACGGGTCTTCTTGCTCTGGACAACCATTTATGGCACCAGGACTTAATTTTCTTCTCAATTTTTTCTGCAAGCCACATCCAATCTTCCTTCTGATAATCATTAGGCTTGAGATGAAAACCAAGATAATTGATATCATCTTCAAGGTGTAGGTAAGAGAATGGATAGATGGCACGAGCATGGGAGAGTTCAATATCAGTGCATTCACAACATGTAACATTAGATTTTTGTTTATTTGGAGACATACATGTAGCCTTGAAAAAGGTATCCAATATGTCTTTGAATACATTTACATTGCTTAGCGAACCGTCTAGGAAGATAAGTACATCGTCAACGAATAAAATATGTGAGAGTAGGGTATGTCCTCCTATGCGGATCCATTTGAGAGTACCCTGTCTAATGGCTCTGTGCACGAGTTTTCTCAATCCATCCATAATTAATAGGAAAGATAAAGGAGAGAGTAGGAAACCCTACGTGATTCCGCACTCTACATGAAAGAAATTTGTTGTAGCTCCATTTATGAGAACATAGAAAGATGCGGTGGAGATACCAACTCATGATCCATTTTATGAAGGATATAGGGAATCCAAAGTGTGTGAGGAGTAATCTTATGTAGAGTGAGTTGGATCTGTTAAAGTCCTTCGAAAGGTATATCTTGAGAATCATTCCTTTTAGTTTTATGGATTTGAGGATATGAAGGATTTCTTGTGCGATTCCAATGGATTCATTGATTTGACAATCTTCTAAAAAGACAAATTTTTCTTTTGATATGTGACGAGAAAAAATGGGGTGGGTTCTATTGGCAATGATCTTGGTGATGATATTGTAAATAACAGTGCATAGAAAAATTGGGCGATAGTCTGCAAAGGAGGATGGGGAAACCAATTTAGGAATAAGGGCAATAAAAGTGGATTTGAAAGCATCATAATTTTTTCTAGTGGTTCAACATTCCTCGAAAATGACCAGTAAATTTCGTGCAATGAGTTCATAAAAATTGAGGAAGAATTCAATGGTCCATCCATTAGGGCCAGGGCTCTGATCCTTTTTAAACCAATGAAGAACAACTTCTAGTTCCGCTGGGGTGAAAACTTACTGCAATTCTTCAAAATCCTCCTTAGTGAAAAACTGAGGAAATTCCTGGATGATGTGCATGATATCGCCGAAAGACTCATGTTGATGGAATTTGAATAATGATTGAAAATATTGTATCCCTATTGTATCCAAGTCCTTGAAATTTGAAGTAGTGTTCCCAGCGTCATCTTTTAGGGACCATATAGTGTTGAATGCCTTTCTTGCCTTTGCAGATTGGTGGAAGAATTTTGTGTTGTCATCCCTTGCCTGAAGCTAGATGGCCCTGCTCTTGAGTCTCCACATTTCTTCTCTGGTTTCTAGTATTTTTCGTTTTTCCATTTCCAGATGTATAAGTTGGATTTTTGATTCTTGAGACTAATAACCCCCACCCTCTGGCTATTCCAAGTGCTCCATGGTGGCCTTAATCTGAGATATATCTTCCTCATATCGACTATGTTTCCCTTTGAGCCATCCTAGGGTCTTCTTCTTAATGTTATTAAGGTTTTCATTTAATTATGAGGCCAAAGAAAGATTTTCCACCAGATCGAAAATATTCCAATGTTAGATCACTATCTTCCTAAAATCATCCTCCTTGAGCCAGGTGGAATTGAATTTGAAGGGAGCTCTGGGATTCTCAAAATGACCAAGAATATGTAGATATATGGGGTGGTGGTCAGATTGACCGCCTTGACCCACCCATTGTTTATAACATGAGATATTATCCAGGAGAGGTTCCTTGATCAAGAAACGATCCAGTTTGTGAGAAATAGCATGGTCCCCCACCCTCCAGTTTCTCGAAGTCGGGATGGATTTTTCCATATAGATATCTATGAGATTATGAGATTCCATGAGTTGGATGAAGAAACCAGATAGGGTGTCCTCCAACACCCTACTACCCAAAAAATCACATCGAAACAATCAGTCCATCCGATAGAGAAATTTAAGTCACCCCCAATGAGGAGATTATTAGCGTTCATGAAGGACATATTCATTAGGGAATTCCAGAAAGCTACACAATTTTGACAGGGACCATATATGTTGACTAGTCTGATAGAGGTGCCAAGTTTAGTGTAGTGAAGATTGACTGCAATAAAGTGATGAGATCCCCAAATGTTGTGCACTAGGATGGTTTTGGGTTTGTATCCGAAAGAAATTCCCCTAGATCTACCCCTCGCATGAATTACATGAAATATCCATCCTTTGAAAATATATGATAGAGTGTGTTCTACATCTGAGTGTGCCACTAATGTTTCTTGTAACAAGATGACATCTAGTTGATCAAACATAACTAGATGTTTAAGGGAAAGTTTTTTGGAAGGAATTTCCAACCCTCGACAGTTGAAGAATAACCATTTCATGGGGGAACAATGAATGGGGTTTGTATGGCTCTAAGGAGCCCTTCTAGTGAGTGTTGCTTTCCGACAACTATGTCCAGGTTGGCCTGATTCACAACTTTAGAGATATGAGATTTTTGGCCTCGAGTAATCTTGGGGATCCTAGATGGGGAGAGAGGTCCCAAACCAGTCTCGAGGTGAGGAAGGCTAATAGGGCCCTGAGGAGGATGAGATGAAGAGCGAAGGAAGTATCTATGACCCAGGTTAGCGTTAGATGAAGAATTGATGTGTGTGCATGGATGAGTGTATGAATAGAGGGCAGAGGAGGAGGGTAAAAAAAAAGGAGAGTTGAGACTGGGAAATAAATTGGATCAAGGTGAAGTGAATTAAAGAGACCATGTGAGAGAGAAATGACTGTAGATGTCAAATGCTAAAAAATCAGTGATATAGGACAGGAAAAGGAGATAGGGAGGGAGAAATACCCAGTGAGGCCAAAGTAGCATGTCGGGTTGTCTTCACACCAATATCCTTGTGGCATCTGCCTGAATGAGAAGGGATATCCCTGATGTCCCAACGAGCAGTCTCGACAGAATTCCGACTGGATGATACTGAAAAAACCTATGAAGAGCCTACAACGAGAGTTTGACCACCTGATCCCGGACCACCACTAGGCCATGGTTCAGATTTTGAAATAAGAGAGGGAAGTATCTATAAACATGACCCATCTGATGGCAATGACGACACCTGAAAGGTACCCCTTCATAGTACAATATTTGATTTCGAGTATGCCCTGTATAGTGTAGGATGATGTTCTCTAGTAGTCCCTCTCGTGTATCCATAGATACCAAAATCATGGCATAGGTCCTCCTGCCAGTCTCAAGATATGATTTTTCATATCTAGATATTGTCCAAGGTCATTTCCAATGAGTCGAAAAACATCCTTGGACCAGAGTTGCATCGGTAATCCTGAGAAGCAACCCCGCACTGGTCCCATGCCCAGTTTTTCGTGTTCAGGATCGAATAGTGGAGTCCATTGCTTCAAAAGAACCGAAGCCATATCAATGTGCCAAGAACGAGTGAGTGCCCAACTAGCATGGTATTTATGTGAAAATTTGTGGGTGAACCAGCCCTTTTGCAGGATTCAGATCACAATAACGGTTTCCAAGGCATGTCTCCAGATTTACAGAGCCCATTTGCGCAACCGAGAGACAAAATATTTCCTTCCCCTAATTATGCCAACAAAGAAACTTATGGTCATTTCCATAATATCATCAAGGCGAATGTCTTCTCCTACAATTAATGTCCGATTCTTGTCTTTTACCTTAGGGAATTTTGTTTTTTATTTTTATTTCTTCTGTGGAATATTATCATAATCATTTGTCTATGTGCCCTCATGCATGATCAACTCATATATATGATGATCAAGACATTATTGAGAATCCGAGTTACTGCCAACACCCACCCCAAGGGGAGACCTAAAAATGATAGGAGAAGGAGACGGGCCAGGGAGGTAGAGTGAGGTCGAGGAGACATCTCTGAAACGATGATAGGAAGGTGTCAACTTAGGAACAAAGGGGCTAGAGAGGGGAACGAGGCTGCTAGGTTTTAGACATGAATCAACGAAATGAGGGGATTTAGGGGATGAAACTCCCAGGGAGTGGGGATCTAGGGCAGAGGACCAAGTAGCTGGAGGGACTTCAGGCAAAGAGGCAAATACCATATAACAACAACTAGGTGAGTAAAAATATGGGTCGCGGGGGACAAAATGGGAAAAGGATTTGGCTTCCAACAAGGACAGCAGGGAGGCAAATATTCTAGGTCGAGGGTCACTAGATGTGAGAAGTCTTCCATCCCGAGAGGCTGATGTGGAGGGCTAGACTAGATGGAAGACTTTGGGATGGAATCTTCCGAATAATCCATAATTTCCACCTCCATCCTGAATTTCCACTTTGTCAACTCTGAAAAGCCATGAAAAATTTAGAAAAAAAACCCTACCTCCCCGTAACTGTCGCTAGCCGGTTCAATGAGAAAAATGGTGGCTTTGATGGGTAGATAATGGTGTGAGATAGTGAAAGCACTGCGATGAGACTGTAGCCAAAGGCTGATGAGTTGGTGAGCCAAGCGTACGAGTAGGTAGCAACAGGGAACTCGAAAAATATGCGATCATGCAGGCGGAAATCGACTGGGTATAAAGGTGGTAGGGAAGCCCTAATCGCATGAAAAAAAGGAAAATCACCTCCGGGAAAAAAAAATAGACTACACCGAAGAGCCCCATCATTTTTAGTAAAATTATTATTTTATATTATTTGAAATATATTTTTTATTGCATAAATAAATTTATTTTGAAAATTTTAGGTTTTTCTATTTATATTTATGAACTCAACTAGTACAATAGTTTTTTACAAATTCAAATAAATCTTAGAAATATTTAAAAAATAAAAAAATAAAACATTCATATCACACTATTATTCCCTCACTTAATTTATACATGATGAGTAGGATAATGGTTAAGGATATCCTTTTTCTTGTAAGAGGTCACAACTTCAAGTAACTAGGGAGTTAACCACATATGTTTTTCTTTTAAGTATATTTTTAATTTGATATTAAACTTACGTATTTTTTAAACAATATTCATACTTTTTTGCTCATAATTAGCTAATCAACTCTGTTCCTTATTGGCTATTTGGCTCGGGTGGGAAAGAGTGGGTAGGGAGGTAGAATGGAGGTTTGATAGTATGCGTTGCACCATAATGATGGTGCCATCACATAAGGAATGAAAGGTTCATGGGGGAGCATGATATTGCTATTTCGATAGGATAAGTTTTTCATTAAAATACAAAGTGGGGAAAATTAAATAAAAAAAAATAATAAATGCAATGAAACATAGTCATTTCCTATACTGTTAATTATTTGATTAAGGCTATGTAGAGTGCGGAATAAGACAATGAAAGTCTCTTTAACACTTCTAAGTTCCACGCAATTGAAGAATTAGTGTGAGTGTTTATCCGATTAACACATGTCACTATTAAAGGGGCGAAACATAAACTTCCTCCGCACTTCTGCATTCCGCGCAATCGAAGAATTAGTGTAGGTGTTTATATGATTAAGACATGTCACTGTTATAGGGGCCAAACACAAACATTTTATCCATATCATTTGTACATGTAAAACCATATACCGATATAATCGAGGATTATAGATTATATTACAAAATACTTGTAATGACAATGGGTGACATGCAAACTGTTGTGAAGATGCGAGAACCTGCAGTGATAGATATTGAATATGGTGCAGGCAACTCTGCACTTAGTATTAAAAAAATAATATATATTAATACCTTTTCAGTGAATCAACACACAATCTATCCATCGCTTGATTGCTTAATAAAATTTAATCTGATGCATTATGTAATTATTATTGGTTGTAAACATATCAATAAAATAGTGTTTTCGAAATTTATTCAACAAATCGATACATAATATTCGAGTGCTTAACAACATTTATTGTTTGCAAACAACTCAATTAGATGGACCCAATATCTGTCATCGTAAATTCAAATGATGTGTTGATACCCTTCACACACTTTTTTTTATTCAGACACTTGTTCCACACATTTCCTTGTTTGCTGGAAACATTTTGGAAAAATGTTACATAGATTCAATCATCCTCCATCCACATACTTCTTTCACACATTGTCTCATATGATGGAATTTTTTTGGAGAAATGTTACATAGAATAAATCAAACTTCCGCATTAAATCAAAACATCTACATAATCAACACATTGTTTGAGTGTTTAATAACATTCACTATTTGTAGACAAGTCAAGGAGATGCACAATTTTCCATCACCAATATGTGTCATAGAAAATTGAAATGATCCATGGATCTCCTTTGCACATTTATTCTCATTCACACACTTCTTCCACACAATTGAAGCTTCCTTCAATCCTCTGCACTATGCATACATAACTTCTTGCTAATTAATTGATTAAGGTTGTGCAGAGTGCAAAATAAAAAAAATGAAAGCTTCCTTCACACTTCTGCATTCGACGTAATCAAAGAATTAGTGCAGGTGTTTATCCGATTAACACATGTCACTATTATAGGGGAAAAAATTCTGCATTTTGCGTAATCAAATAATTAATGTAGGTGTTTATCCGATTAACACATGTCACTGTTATAGGGGCCAAACGCAACCATGTTAGCCATATAATTTATACACTTCAAACCATATGCCGATATAATCAAGGATTAATCTTAAACATTAGCGTTTATAACATATTATATCATGAAATATTTGTAATGACAACAGGTGATGTCCAAATTATTGTGAAGATACGAAAACCTGTAGTGACTAATACTGACTATGGTGCAGATGACTGCACACTTAGAACTAAAAAAATAATATCTATTAATATCCATTCAACGAATTAATGCACAATCGGGCCATCACTTGAGTGCTTAATAACATTTTCTCTGATGCATTGTGTAGTGATTACTAGTTTTAAACATATCAATAGATTGTATTTGTCGATATTACAAAAGCATTTTCAGTATTGATTCGAAGATGGTCCTAGTATCCGTCATAACACATTGTAATGATGTGTGGTTACCCTTTGCACATTTTTTTTTCAATTCACAGACTTGTTTCACACATTGCCTCATTTTATAGGAATGCTTGAGCAAAATGTTGCATATATTCCATCATCCTTCGTCCGCATACCTCTTTTTCACATTGTTTCGTATGATGACAACATTTTTATGAGATTTTACATAGATTCAATCAAATTTCCGCACGAAATAAAATAATTTATGTAATAAACACATTTTTTGAGTGCTTAATAGCATTCAATGTTCATAAAAAAGTCATGAAGATGCACAGTTCTTCGCAACTAGTATGTATCATAGAAAATTGAAATGATCTACAAATACCCTTTGCACATTTCTTTTGATTGACACACTTCTTTCACACAATGGAAGCTTTCTTCACTCCTATGCACTAAGCATAAAGAACTTACAACATTTGAATGCTTAATAGCATTTAATTTGAGGTATTGTCTAATGATTACTTGTTGTAAACATATCAATAAGATCATATCTATTGATATTATAAAATAGTTTTTTTTTTTCATTTATTCGGTGAATCAACACATGAGCAACACATTTTTCGAGTGCTTAGTAGCATTTACTACTTGAAAAAAATTCAAGAATATGCACAGGGCTACACAACCAATATTTGTTATAGCAGGTTGAAACGATATGCAAATCCCCTTCGCACACTTCTTCCGCACATTTCCTCATTGTTCGGAAACGTTATAGAAATTTTTTACATAGATTTAATTAACCTCCCACAACATGTATTAACATATATTAAAGAATAATCGACACGTAATCATGACATCCTTCAAGTTCTTAATACCATATTAAATTAATAATTAAGGCTTAATCCTATGATGAATCAAATGTCCCTTCCATTAATGTAATCATCTATTTGGTGAATTGACATGTAATTAGGACGTCATTCCAATCCTCAATAACATTTACTCTAATGCATTGTGTAATGATTACTACTTGTTACATGTAATCTAGTTATTTTTTACTAATGTTGTTATATGTGTTTATGTCAATATTGAAATTTGAAAATATTATAGAAATATAATAATTATGAATTAATTGTTATTTTGTTGTTGAAATTATTTCTATAACATATTTATTTATCATGCATATTCAACCTTCAGGATAGAAAACTGATAAAACAAGTTCAATTATGTTATTGGATTTTGGAGAATTGAAAGGAATGCTGAAACACACAAATAGATGCATAAATAGTTTTAAAAACATCTCTATTTCGGCATCTTAAATCAATTTATTTAATTAAAGAAATAAATATTTTATATGCAAGGATAAAAAACATTGCAGAACAATGTTTATGTTCCTTGCTCCACAAAACTCCTCGGGGTGTGAACGAAGGAGAATGAATTTGTTTCATATCTTTGCACTTCACACTCCACATTGCATAAACAAAATATGTGACCATTAATTTATTTTGTGACCATTAAATTCTCTAAATACCTTCAATCTATCTTTGTATCTTGTTTCTTTTCAATTGATGGGACAATTTCTTAAATCAATGAGATCGTTGAGCCTCCACATTTCACCTCTGCAATGTATGTTTGTATCTTGTTGCTCATTAAAACATATAAATGATATGGTTGGAGTGCAGAGGAAGCTTATATTGTTGTAATATTCCTAAATTAGCATGCAACTAATTTGAATATTAAAATCTAATTTTTCTTTCTTGTTTGATGAATAAGTGGGTAGGGAGACCCATAAATCTCTTTATTAGGAATAAAACCACTTCTCATGTGAAAGTGGATCATATTTTCAGCTTAATAAAGCACCCTTAGGTGTGAAAAGGGGCTAAATCATGTGGAATAGGTCAATCTTGACCAAATAAACAGTGCTGTCATGGAGTAGTGGCATTCAATGAGGGACAACACAGTTTTAGATGGAGACACATTGCATGGAAGTAGTGTCATTAATGGATGGGGCTTAGGGTTTGGAAGCTCATTTATTATAAAAGGAAGAGGATGGAAGCCATATTATTCATGTTATGATATGTTATGTTTTAGATTATATATTATGTTTAGACATATATCTTTCTCTAGCTGTTTAGTTGAGATTGAGTGCTGTTTAGCACCGGGTGTTCCTGATCGGGAATCCCACCTCTTCCATTGAGAATCTCTTGGAGGAGTTTGCACTACATTTACACATTCAGGTTTTAGACCCATCTTCAGTCTTGTGGTACAACGTAGTTTCTGTTGAGAGATGTGCTGAGTTGCAGGGTGCAGCAGTGGAAGATTGTATTGGGTGTTTTCTGAGCTAGTTTTGCAGTGGAGGAAGGTTTCCTTCCATTGGGAGGCCAGTAAAGGAGCCCCTTGGGATTATTTGATATATTTTTCATTAGGCCAAAGTGATTTTATCCCATAAAGTGCAATTCCAGTCTAGATCTATGTTATTTTAGTGAGCTGTTGCAGTGGGCACCCCAAAAATGGCCGAAAATCCAAATTTAAAATCTGGCCAAACCATTTCTAAGTTTTTTCTGGGTTTTTTGAGTATAATTCGTGGTTAAAATCCCAGATCATTTTGAGCAGTCTAATAGCCTTCCGCACATGGTTCTTCTCCTCAGAAGTAGTAGTCTCCAGTAGCAACAACTTCCTCAACAATAATAGTTTGCTTTCCATTGAAGGGATTAGCCCCAATTTAGAGGGTTCTTTCTGAGGAGTTCTTTCAGATCTACATTAGATTCAGCCACATCCTTCTATGTGCTTCAGTTTCAGTGCATCTTCAGCCCTAGGGCTTTAGATCCACCATTCATATTTAGTGTATTTCTGGAAACCCATCCTGGGTTGTCTTGGAAAAGTGTTGAGGAGCATAGATCTCCATTTTTGGCCTTGTATGAGCATGATCTTATCAGATTCAGATCCATATATATATGTTCCAGCTATAGTATTAGTCACTAAAACTGCATTGTGCTTGCTTTCGTACTTTGTATAGCAGTGTATTACATGTTTTGGGTGCATTTTGGCATTGGAGGCTTATTTTTCCTATCTTGAGGGGCTTGATCCCCAAGATGTTGTACTTTATTGCTGTTATACATAATACCATGGATCTATCATTTGGCTCACATGTAATGTGTTAATACTTGCTTCTATTTCCATTATTATGAGCTATATTCCTGCTTTTCCCATTTGGGAATATTACAGTGGTATCAGAGCATAATATTGGCTCGGCCTGTGAAGACATTGCATCTATGTTCTCAGAAGAAGAAGAAGATTCTCACAGAAAAGAGAAGGCTTACAGAAGAGACAAAGGCAAGTCTCCATTATTTGGAGAAATGGAGGGAAAGAAGTATTCAGAACTTCTTCTCCAAACTATGCATGAGCTTCAAAGAGAAATCAAGGGAATGAGGAGGGAAAGACATGAGGACCCCTCAAGAATATTTGCACATGAAGAAAGCTTCAAATCTTCATATTATGGGTGTGATAATTCAGCCACACAATAAGATATACAACGCTCAACCATGCCTATGTTCATAGCAAGAGATATGGAGGAATGAGATGTACCAAAGGAGGAGACTCTTGGTGACTATATTCAAGAGTATGAATCTCAATCTCAGAGGTTCAAAGAACATCTAAACTTCCAAGGGTTTTGCAAGATCAAGGAGAATAGAAGACCTAGTAATCACAATAGAAGAAAGTGGTGCAAGAAGCATGATTTGGGTAGATTCTTTCTATCTACTTTTGATGGGTCACCTAAATGTACAACAAGGGCTTGGGGAAAGGAGCTAGACACATATTTCCAGTTGCACCAAGTTTCAAAAGATGAAGCCCTTAGAGTAGCAACCCTGCATCTTGAAGGTAAGGCTTATGATTGGTGGTTTTATGAAACTTCTTTCTTGAATCATGTAAATGTATCTACTTATGCAAAGTTCACTAGGAGGTTACTGAAAATATTTGATACATCCTTGGTTGAGCTAACCAAGACTAAGCAAACAAAACCTTTGCATGAGTTGGAAGGATCCATAAACCCAACTCCATTCCAGAATGCTATTAAGGGGGTTAAAAGCTTGTAGAATACCTTGCTAGAGGAAAGATCCCCACTTCAGGAAGAGCTCTCTTCCTAAAAGGAAGACATGGAGATATCTTTTTCAAAAGAGGATCAAAACAAAGAGCCTCTTAATGATGATGAGGTAACCTCCATTCATGATGAAGGGGAAGATAAGGCTGGAGGTAACAACGCTGTCACATCAGGAGAAGATCTAGTACCTCATGGAGAGGTAGATGGAGCAATTGCTCCAATGAGAGGAGTTCTTGTATCATTCATTAGGGGAATGTTGAGGTCTAAAATGGGCCTCCTAAGAAAATTGTACAACAAAAATAAACTTTATAAGAACCAATAGGATTCAAGATGATGATATCAACCATGGGGGATGATTCACCATTTTTTTAACTAAAAGGGAAAAAATATTAAAAAATAATAAAATAATAAAACTGTTTTTTCAACTCGTATTTTCAACTTATCTCCTAACATTTTTACTGAAATTTTGAGCGGGAGTACTCGTTGGATGCAAAATTTAATTCGTCATCCAAGGAGTACTCATGTTGCATACTTTCGATGGACCCTGCTACACGAAACATGACAAATACATCAAAAACGTGATTACTCATGTTTCATAATTTTGATGGATCCTGATACACGAAAAATGAGAAATACATCAAAAACGTGATTGTAATCACGTTTTTGATGTATTTCTCATTTTTCGTGTATCAGGATCCATCAAAATTATGAAACATGGGTACTCCTTGGATGAGGAATTAAATTTTGCATCGAACGAGTACTCCAGCTCGAAATTTGAGTAAAAAATATGAGAGATAAGTTGAAAATACGAGTTGAAAAAGCAGTTTTTTCTTTTTTCCCTCTACAATTTGATGGTGTAATCAAGTAATATTTTATTATTTCCAATGTTATTTTATAATTTCCTTAGGAGGCCCATTTTAGACCTCAAAATTTCCCTAATGGCAAGAAGTTCCAAAGGATCTCATATGTGGATATCAAGGCACAATCCATGAACAACATGTGCCATTATTGATAGATTGTGATACCTTGCAGATGAAAGGAGAAGGTAGGGAGGATGGCCAACATCATATGATTAGGAGCACACACCCATATATATTTCAGAAGGTTGATGCACAAAAGAGGCAGAATAATTTGCGTAGTGAGGGCAAGGACAAATTTGTCCATTCATATATGCAGTCTACTCTTGATATTGATGTCTCATTGCATGGAGGCATTCCACCTAGGAGACCACCATATCAGGAGATGATGAGAGATGCTTCACATCTGGTTGCACCACTCATTGATCCTAGAGGGGTGAGGACCTTGGGAGGACTTGACACAGCGCTGAGAGTCCTGGGCAGACTCGAGGAGGATAGAGACATTCTCCCAACATCATCATTACCCACTCTCACTTTATATATTGCGCTGAGAAAGGAGCAAGAAGGGAAAGATTGCAGCATCTCGGTATGTGAATTTGGCATAGGAGATGTCAAAGAAGAGAGCAGAAACATGACAAAAGCTTCACATCATAGATCAAAAACACTATCACTATTGAGTATTGACCCTTATTGGAGATCCCAACTATTAGTGAAATACTCTAAGGATCTATTTTCATGCAGAGTGCTTGATGACCAACTATCTGATGGGAGATATACAGTGGTAGATGGGGTCATCTATTTTTAGATTAGAGTCTTCTTGACTAGAGCCTCTAAGCTCAAGGAGAAGCTACTAGATGTAGCATATGAAGGGTTTCTCTCCAAACCTAGTGGTTTTATAAGAGAATACCATACTATCCTGAAGGGATTCATTTGGAAAGGCTTTAAAGAGGAGATGCATGGATTATTTAGAGGATGAGGAGAGACATGACTCTTTGATAGAGTTATCACAACCACTTCCTTCCTCATTGAGAGTGAGAGGAGGTCTATCTATGAACCACCTTACTAGCTTGAACCAAGTACATGGTAAAGATTGTATTTCTGTACATCATGATTCATTTACTATGTATTTTCATTTCCTTATCATACATGTGTAGGGCATTGCTCCAAGGGGGGGCATTTTTCCTTATAGAATTCATGGTCTACTTGAGGCCATAAGCAGCATTGATGATGACCACTCCTTAGGAGATCTTGGGGAGATGATATCTTATGCAGGGTATGCTCAACTTGCACCATACACCATACAGCTTCCCCAAGCTTGGGAGGAGATTGGGGCAGCAAACAAGTGGTTGGAAAACCACACATCATGCCATGTTCTAATGCAGTTAGGAGTAAAATTGCGCTAGTTTCACTTGAGGGACCATTGTCCTTCTCCATTACTACACATGGAAGCTAGCATGACTTTGATTGTGATCCCATATGTTGATGATGTTCTTATTCTTGTTGGGGGCATGATTGGAGGGATGACACATTGGTCGGATGTGTCCATGGGGAATGAAACTTCCCACATTTCTTCATGCTTCAAGGGGAGCATGGGAAATTATATGGCTGCTACATTAAATCACTTGTTTCTTCATGAAGGGAGCGATATGATTGACTTATGTCTTTAGGAGGAGCCTCTCACATGGGAGGAGTTTTTCTATGAATTACCATTCTAGAGGGTGATTCATTTTATATGGATGATAGCTTGGAGGGTGGAGCTTCACATGGGGATGAAGGTTCCCTATATTTTGCAGATCTATCCTTGTAGTTGCTTAAGGACAAGCAACATTTGGGAGGGGAGGATTGTAATATTCCTAAATTAGCATGCAGCTAATTTGAATATTAAAATCTAATTTTTCTTTCTTGTTTGATGAATAAGTGGGTATGGAGACCCATAAATCTCTTTATTAGGAATAAAACCACTTCTCATGTGAAAGTGGATCATCTTTTTAGCTTAATAAAGAACTCTTAGGTGTGAAAAGGTGCTAAAGCATGTGGATTGGGTCAACCTTGACCAAATCAATAGCACTGTCATGGAGGAGTGGCATTCAATGAGGGACAACACAATTTTAGATGGAGACACATTGCGTGGAAGTAGTGTCATTAATGGATGGGGCTTAGGGTTTGGAAGCTCATTTCTTATATAAGGAAGAGGATGGCAGCCATATTATTCATGTCATGATATGTTTATGTTTTGATTATATGGTTTGTTTAGACATATAAGCTTTCTTCAGCTGTTTAGCTAAGATTGTAGTGATGTTTAGCACAGGGTGTTCCTGATCGGGAATCCCACCTCTATCCTTGAGAAGCCTCATAGGAAGAGATTTTTCACTATATTTCCACATTCAAGTTTTAGGCCAAGCTTCATTCTTGTGGTACAACGCAGTTTCTGTTGAGAGATGTGCTAAGTTGCAGGGGTGCAGCAATGGAGGATTGTATTAGGTGTTTTCTGAGCTAGTTTTGCAGTAGAGGAAGGTTTCCTTCCATTGGGAGGCCAGTAAAGGAGCCACTTGGCTTATTTGATATATTTGGCATCATGTCAAAGTGATTTTATCCCTTACAGCGCAGTTCCAGTCCAGATCTGCGTTATTTTAGTGAGCTGTTGCAGTGGGCAACCCATAAAGGGCCGAAAATCCAAAGTTAAAATCTGGCCAAACCATTTCTAGGTTTTTCTGGGTTTTTTGAGTAGAATCCGTGGTTAAAATACTGGATCATTTTGAGCACTCTAAAAACTTTCTGCACATGGTTCTTCTCATTAGAAGTAGTAGTTTCCAGTAGCAATAGTATCCTCAGCAACAATATTTTTCTTTCCATTGAAGGGATCAACCCTTCATTAAGAGAGTCTTTTTGGAGGAGTTCTTTCAGATCTACACCAGATTCAACCACCTCCTTCTATGTGCTTTAGTTGCAGTGCATATTCTTCCCTAGGGCTTTAGATCCACCATTCATCTTTAGTGTATTTCTGGAAACCCTTCCTGTTTTGCCTTGGAAAAGTGTTGAGGAGCATAGAACTCCATTTTGGGCCTTGTATGAGCATGATCTTATCATATCCATTTATATATATGTTCCAATTGCAGTATTAGTCATTAAAACTGCATTGTAATTGCTTTAGTGTTTTGTGTAGCAGTGTATTAGATGATTTGGGTGCATTTGGGCATTGGAGGCTTCTTTTGCCTATCTTGAGGGACTTGATCCCCAAGGTCTTGTACTTATTTATTTTTGTTATACATAATACCATGGATCTATTATTTGGCTCATATGTAATGTGTTAACATTTGCTGCTATTTCCATTATTATGAGCTATATTCCTACTTTTCCCATTTGGGAATATCACAATTGTGTTTCCTCTCCAATATCGAATTTTCGCACTCCACAAATTGTAATATGAGGCAAGAAATAGAGAAATACACAAATTAAATTAGGGAAATATTTTAAAATTAGGGAAACTTTTTTGGTTTGCAGAAAGATGGGGAAAATATTTTTTTACACCCAGAGCAGGGAAATAGCTAAATTAGTTACGATCTACATTGAGGTAGGGTATAAACAACGAATTAAAAAAGATGTATATAGATACATGTTAGCCATGGGAATTAAACATTATTTATTCATAAATTCTAATAATATGCTACTCTGTTGTTTCCCAACTTGATAACTAGGTAAGGTGGAATGCTTTTATGCTATAGTTTCATTTGTTCACTCTTGTTTCTATTTTGATTTTGTGTATCTCTTTTCTAACTCTCTTCTTGGGGGGTTTTGTAACTTTTCTTTTATAGTTTGTGACTATTCATTTACATAACTTAATTTGGAACTATGTCCTAGTTCATTGCAATGCAAGATTGTGTGGGTTGTTGTTGTTTTTGGGATGAGTTAGTGTTCTATTTAAGGTAAAAGGTTTTGTTAGTTTATCTAATCCATAGCATTATTATATTCAAGTATTTTTTGTTTTTTGGTGAAATACAATATTCCACGTGAAGGAGGTAGAGTAAGGTGTGGAGTTGAAGCATGAGGAGAGTAAAGCCAACATCACCTAGAGAGCATTGGTCAGGGAGAGGCTATAGATACCAACCTTGTCAATAGACCTAATTTCAACGACCTTGCATCTGATCAAAAAAACTTTGGCAATGATCTTGGATATCTCAAGATGATTCTGGAAAAACTCGTAAGAGAAGCATATGATGACTAGAATATGATCATATCATTCATGAATGATCTCCAATGCAACCATTGGAAAATACAATACATGTTAGAAAATATTCAAATGGTCCAGGGGCATCTACATGAAAAATTAGATCACTTCAAAGGAAGATTGGATCATATGGAGAACATGTACACTGTGCATTTCATCCTCGAATGTCACCAGGTTCAGGATTAGAGAATCCTATTCCATAACTAGCCCTCATAGTTAATAGCTTCTGGTTGTAAATTGATCTTGAAATTTTTCTGGATGTATGTTCGGTTTTGTTTTTGGCAGTGAAGATTTTTTTTTCCAATATGTAATGTTTTTTTTTCTAATAAGCTACTAGCCAATAAATATGGAAAGAGTGAGGATGGTAATATTTCCTCAAACCATTCTCAGCAATGTAAACTTTTTTTTGCATAAACTGATAGTTAGTTTCATTTACAAATATTTCTAACAATGTCGAGTGTTCGAGGTTTCCCTTTTGCTGCTATGCCATCTACATATTCTTTTTTCTTTTTATTTAAATTTTGATGAGATGATTGTTTTGTTTCTTTAGCACAAGACATCCAATCCCCCGTCTACAAGATTTATTGCTTGGATGCATTAAAAATATTTTCATTTAGCATATCACCTAACACCATGATCAAATGTAGGGTGTTGTGCTGAGTTTCAACGAGAAATACCTGCATTTTGGTGAATTGAAAGGAATTATAAAATGCACGAATGAAAGGATAAATAGTTTTAAAAGCATGTTTATTTTTCTATCTTAATCATTTTATTTAATTAAACAAAAAAATAGTTTGATAAATTGTATTATTAAATTTTGGAAAAAATTAAAAAACATATAAATGATATAATTGACAAATGTGAAATTACACATGCACTCAGTATTCACATAACCAAAAATTTCATGCGCCAAACTTTAATAATCCAAAACTAAAAATTAATTTATTAATATGTTGAGATACAAGACATTGTGGAAGAACGTTTATATTCCTTGCTCCACACACCCATTTTTTTTGTAGAACACTTCTTCCCGACATGCATTGATAAGCCAAAACCGCTAATTAATTGATTAATTTATTTCCTAGGAAACATTTAAACCTCACTCACTTCATTTTAATGTTCAATGCATTTTAATCAAGGTACGTTCGATGCATTCCCATGTGCAAGAGACTTATGTTGATTGTTTAATAGTTTAATTCTGACTATGTTTGGATTAATACAATAAGCGTCCTTTCGTCGAATCCTCATACACTCAAAAGGTTAAATATTTACATTAATTAATAATATGGAGTTAGGAAGCATGCCCATATCAGGATTTTGATTTCCCATGATAATATATATTGAATCTACAGTTGACCTCTTATTGATCATTCCCGGATCGTGATGCAATATATTTCCCTACATAATGCTTCGATATTTCCATTAGCAAGATCAAATTTTCCATATTGCTGTTGATATATATTCTTAGCAATATGAACTTCTAACAAAGTACATAATAATCTAAGCTATGAGGATGATGTTGAAAATTGTAACTAGGTTTGGTATTCATTATGATGTAATTGTAATCATGATATTATATATTATTTACAAAGGAAGGAAAATGAAAGAAAGAGAAATTTTATTTTACTTTGGAGTATGGGTTTCATACTCAAGTTTGGTCAAAAGCATGCTCTTCGTGCTTTTAGCTATTTTAGGTCTTTCTAGGATAAAGAATAATATTGGTCATGTGTCATAGTCCCATTTGGAATAATTGTAAAGAATAATTTATTTTTTTATTTTTTCATGTTAACGTGACATCCCCACCCAAGTTCCTCGCATAAGTTTCATTGTAAATATATTTCAAATATGATGCAATATTTGAAATCAAGAAAATGGGACTGAGTAAAAGGGACACAGATTCCAGAGTTGCGGAGGAGGACTGCTTGCTTGGGATGTTGTGGTTTATTGTGCAGAGGAAGAAACCTGTGCAGGAAAACCATTAAAGGATGTTTGGTGCATGAATTCAATGGATTGGTTCTTAAATTAAATGGGAATCAAGAGGAAGTACTCAAGCCCATGTTTCTTGAAAAAAAAACAACAAGAAAAGAGGACAAATATTTATGAAGAGGAACTACACATTACAGGGAAGCAAGGACACAACATCAATTGTGTCTGAGAAGGAGGTAAATGTAGCAAGCACAAGGGGGGAGTCCCTAAAAAACAAGAAAATACAATAGCAGGGAGGCATTTTTTTTGGAGGAGGGAATTTGAAGGCAATCTTGATGTAGAGAGGGGGAGACACCCATTCAAACTCATGCAGTCTAGAGGAAAAAAAAGAGGGAGACTGAATTTAGGATTCCACGAGAGATTTCAACAGACAAAAGTGAAAACAAGAGAAGAGAATATAAGATAAGGGTATTGGTTCTCTGTCCTTGGAGGCTGTGAGTTGAGCTAGTAGTATCTAGAGCCTTGTAACAACTTGGGGTCCTTAGAGGTTGTGGGTTGAGATAGGACCCTTGGAGCCCTGTAACAACTTGGGCCCCTGGAGGTTGTGGGTTGAGACAAAGGTCTCTAGAGCCTGATAACATCTTGGGTCCTTGGAGGCTGTTGGTTGAGACAAAGGTCCCTAGAAACCTGTAAAATCTTGGGTCCCTGGAGGCTGTGAGTTTAGATGGAATATCAGGATACCTGTGGCAAATTAGGTCCCTTGAAGGTTGTGAGTTGAGATAGAAGACTTTGGATTCCTGTAACAAATTAGGAAGATACCATCCTAGAGTAGCATTGAAGGAAGACCAAACTGAACACTTGTGGTTACTGTGTTACAGTTACAGTGGATTTTGTACTCCCTAGAAGGGGGTGAATCACTATGTGTGTATCTGGGGGTGAGGTAGAGTGTCTTTGGACGCCCTGTGTGCCAATGAAGTAGAGGTTAAATGGTGGGATTGAGGAAGGAGGTCTTGTAGAGTCCCCGTTTCAGTTGAAAACTAGTTTTTTAATCCCTTGAGAAAGCATCCCCCCAGACTATGGAAGCTAACTCGGGGATGATAACTACAAGTAATTTCTTTCTCTTCCTGTTGTTGAAGGCTAATTAAATTCACCTAGTTCTGCACTGATGTATAAAAGATCTTCTCATCCATGTCTGAGTTGATTTCAACTTGGTTGCTCGAATTCATGGCCATGTGATTCTTCTTCATGTTATCTTTCTTCTTGTTCTTCAGGTTTAGCTCTGGATGAAACTTCCAACACTTATACTTTGTATGGCCATCAATGTTGTAGTGGCTGCAATGGTTTATAGGATCTTTACTCTGGTGCACGGTGGATACCTTTTTTTTATCTTTTCCCCATTTTTTCTTCTTCTTCCCATCCTTAGAAGCATGATGTTGCTCCTGTTGATTCGATCCACTTGATTGTGCTCTCTTCATGCTTATGTTCTCTAGGAACTGTTGTTACACTAAATTTTATCACCATGACTGTCGATTCAGATCTCTCACCATCCTATGAGTATCTCAAGTGAATACCCTATGAATATTGAAGTAAAACAATACCAGGGACAAAAGGAATTTTGGTTTTCATTTCTTAAAAACCATTTTTGAGCATCTACGCAGTTTTAATGTGCATTACCTACACATGTGCAGTTTCTTCCATTATAAACTGCACAGATCTGCACATTGTCTTCCACTATAGACTGCACAGTTATGTTCACGCAAGTAAAAATTAAAAAGAAAATTCTAGAAGCTTTGGTGGAGAAATTTTATCCAAATTAGAAACCTTGAACCACTACATACCTATGCCTCATCCCATGGATAATGGAACTAATCTCCTCCTTTTAAGTGTCATATCCCTTGAGAAGAGGAACTAGAAACCTCCTCCTCTTTCCTATAAATTGAGAATAGGACTGGAGGAATGGGGAGGACTTGGATTGGTAAACTTATGCAGTTGGTTTGGGGTTTGAAGATTTTGTCATCAAGGGAAGGAAAGGAGACCATTGGAAGAGGCTTGTGACATCGAGGCAACCAGGTTGTAAGCTTGTTTTTATTTCAGTTTAATACAAAGTAATTGTCCTTTCCTAATTTTTTTTTTTATATGTTAATGTTATTTACGAGATTCCGTGATCACTCACATGGTTGTGACTGATTATTGATTCAATTATATGTTGTATGTTAAACTAGGGATTCCATTTAGGCTTTTCTTTCATATGAAAGATGCTTTGATCCCTTTGAATATTTTTGTCTATGCAGATCTCTTTTGGAGCGTCATGGCCAAGAAACTATGGAAATGATTCAAAAATCCTTTAAGGAATTGAGGGAAAGATGGTTGTGAAAAGCACTTAAAGGAATTCTACAAGCACTTCGTTAATAGGTAAGTTATCCTTCACATACTACATGTTTCATGTTTTAGTGATAAGCTAAGGAAAGGTAGCAATTCTTTTGATGTTTGTTACTAGGTTTTGTTGGAAATATTGGGAGATATCTCTTGTCCGCAAGAGGGATTAGTCCAACATAAAAAATTGGCGAATCCACTGGGGAATGAGAGTTCTCCACTGTGTCATGTTGTGACCCTTGACACCTTTAGACCAATTTTTAAGAATTGAAATTTCTGGTTTGATACCTTCGTTTTTTATTTTTTCTTAAGTTTTTAGGTTTGAGTAGTTTTCCTTAAGCAACAATGCACATACATGTGCACTTAGTCCTTAGCACTAGTGCGTATGCACATTGAATCAAACTAGTTACTTGCGCAAATTTACAAAAAAATGAAAATTTGGGGATTTTTCAAGTCTTCTTTGTTTTTATCACTTTTGAGATGTTTTTTTTTTTTTTTTTTTTTCGATTTCTTAACAATTTTTGGGTGGTTTTTGATAAATTGTGTATGAGTGATAATCACCTTTGAGCTTCATCTCTTTTGATCTTAGGAATTTTCACAAAATTTTAGTTTGAGTTCTCTGTTAATGAAATCTCATATTACATTTGGTTTCATTTTGTTTTATAATCTTTGTGAAATTTCCTTTACTTACAATTAATTGGTCCTTTCATAGTATTAGTGAAAGAAGGTATTATTGTCCATAAGTAATCCTGTTATATTGTTCTTTTGATGATATGGAATCATCTTGTGTTTGTTCCGAAGAAATATCTTACATAGATTACATTTGCATGGTCTTGTCCATAGAATACAGCTGCATAGTTTACATTATGGAAAAGTCAACCGCAGATTTAGATTAGTGTCTTTGATTGTATTTTTAGGAAAATCACTTATCTTTACAGTTTTGGGTTTTGAGTTTTTGTTTGGCTTGTTTATCTATCAAAAAATAGTCTTTCACTTCTTGAATTGGTTGTGTGAATCTGTTATATTTCAGTGATTATCATCATATAATCATTTATGCCTTCTCTAAAGAGTTATTTCATGGATTGAAAAGATAGTGTCTCTCATTGAAATGTTTTCTTGATTTGAATTTTCATGTTTTTTATGCTTGTTTTAAAAATAAAAAAAATTCTTGGAGTTGATTAGCATTAGTATTTTCTTGCTGAAAATTAGTGCATTAGAGAATCGGTCATATTTTCTCTTATTTATAAATTCTTGCATTGTTGGAAGTGAATGTAACCTCTCTCCTTACTTTAGTTAGGATTCATCGAAGTGAAAAGATTACATTATCATATTCAATTGCATTCAGTTTTGGGTCAAGTCATAACACCACCGGTTTCATATCCATTTACCCTTTGAGTAAACAACAACTTAAAAAAAACAACGCTAATAAAATAAATTATAATTTTTACATTTTTTAGGGCTCTTTCCACCTACATTAGATCAGGTTGTATGAATTTGGAATGGGGAAGCGATTTAAATTTCCAAAAATACAGACAAATGTTAGAATCTTGTGGTAGGGATTAAACCCATTTATTGTAGTTTTTCTCTAGGAAGCTCCTCTTACAAGGGAGTTAAACATGAGATCATATCAAACCCAGTGGAGTGATAGACCCCACTTCATTGGTTATGATAGAGTGGTTTTCATGCATTAGAAACGATGTTGAAAGATGCTTGGGAGTCACTTGAAAGTAAACCTGAGATTAATAATGTCCAGGAACTTTCAATGGGATTGAGCTTTGTTACTCTTCCCTTGCATGTACGCTCGATATACGACTATCCCCCAAGGTTAAAATGTTGTAAGTGGTAATCTTAGAGACCATAATATTAGGGATATTAACCAAGGTGATGGTAGAAGGGAATTCTCTGCTGTACCTGGAACAAAATGTTGGCCAAACTCAGTTGGACTTTTTGGAGGGTATTCTTCACTTGAGATGGCATAAGTGAAGTTGCACCATATCATGTTCATTAAGTAGGTTCTCAGCGTAACCGGTTCACCTGCTCTATCTTTATTCACTTTTCACATTAATCTCTGTGACATTGGATTTCATCACAAACTAGTGATTTCACTATGAAAATTTGTTTACATGGTTTGAATCCTTAGATTTACTAGTGTGTGTTATTTTCTTATTTTAAATTTTTACAATACCTTAGGTGTGGATTGTGAATTTGGATTGTTAATATTGTTAATAAAATTCACTAAAGTTGATTCTAATGGCAACAATTCTGAAAGTTACCGATCAAGGAATCCCCATTAACGAGAATCCTAGTCCTTTTCCTAGTTTTGGAAATGTCAGTCTTCCTTATGTGGCTACATTGTCACTTCCTAGATTCATGATAGGTTTACCAGTGTAGTTTTTTCCAACTTCTTTAGTCCCAAATACTCAATTTGTTCCACCTCAACCGATTTCACTCTCTCAACATCACCAACCTCATGTTGACCCTTTACCTTCCTCACCCAACATGTCTTCCTCCCCTTCTTATTATTCACTTGGTAAAAGCCTTGATGCTAGTAACCAAGTGGCTAAGAAGAAGAAAGAGAATAGGAATAAGAGGCAAGATAAGAAAGAAGTCAACCAACCAACCATGGATATAATTATTGGTAATTTGAGGAAACTTCTAACATGCATCGTAAGTCCAAATACCCTTGAAATATTTGTGCAGGTAACCACCTTATTATTGATTTTCCTGGTTTTCCAAAGGTGTTAGAAGTGTGGTATAAAAATTGTTATCAACTTACCATTGATCCATCAACCAATGATTATCAGGATTGAGGGAAAAAGAGTAAGGTTAGGTTTCCTTGTAGGTTATGCAAAGGGAGTCATCAAAATCACCTTTTAACTCACATGGATGAATCCTCAAAATCGTTGGAAAACCTTACTATTTCTCAACAACAACAACTTCTAACTAGTTACTGTAAAATTTCTCCAAACCTATCGTCACTTGCCGAAGTGATTGAACTAATTCCAAGTATCATCAATCCCACTCTTCCATTGGAGAGTGAAACCCATATCACTCAGGTTGATGAACCATTGGTTGATCAAGTGATCAAATTGATTCCATCTTCGATCAATCCCACTCTCCCTATAGAGAGTGAAGTTTATACCGCTTAGGTTCTTCTTGTTACATCAAATTATTCTACACAAGGGGGAATTTCACCTGTTTCCATGGAACCCCCTCCAAGTATTGAGGTAACTTCCTTTCATTGGAGTAGACTGACAAAACCGCATCTTCCTTCTTCCATCCCTTTCCAAATAATTGTAAAGGCTTGTATTAAGAATGTGTGTCGCACAAATGTAGATGAAGTTGCTTTTGCTAGTATTTTGTCCTCAACTGCTTGGAAATATTTGGGTTCCCCTCATCTTGTGCATGTTACACATAATTTTATAGCTTTTAATAGAAACATTAGGGAACCTTTAGGGATCTTGCCTAAGTTTTGTATTATCTTGGAAGGTAAAACTGTCTGTATTGATCTTATGGTAGTCCAAGGCCCTTTGGATTTCAATTTTCTAATTCGGATAGACTATGTATATGCCACGAAATCTGTCATATCGACACTCTTTCACGTGATGTATTTCCCTCATAATCGAAGCATTGTGACTATTGACCAACTTTTTTTTGTTGGTATTCATTCGAATACCAACCATCCAACATCCTTGAATGTTCCTTATATGGAAGTGGTATCTACCTTGCAACAGGTTAATTATGTGGTAGCCTATCCCATGCATTTAGTTATTGATGTGAGAAAGCCTCTCACTATTTTCTCAACTTCTTTTTATTTATATCTGGTAATTGACATGGTGAACCCTTCAATGGGTGCTTTTGAAACTGATCTTGATATCCCTATTGAGTCCCTTGACATGTGTTTCTTCTAGAGAATTGTTCTTCCTTTTGATGAAGACCTCTTGGAAGCCATGATCGAGGTGTGTCCCTTGGAATGTGTTCCTTACACTTGGAATCCATGATCTATGTTCCTATGAGGATGGTACTTTTAGTGTGTCAACCTCATTAAAAAATTAAACAAGTCTCTATGAGGATGGTTCTTTTACTGTGTCAACCTCGTTAAAAAATGAAACAAGTCTCTATGAGGATAGTTCTTTTACTGTGTCCACCTCGTTAAAAAATGAAACAGGTTCTTATGAGGATGGTTATTTCACTATGACAACCTTGCTAAAAAATGAAACAACTCCCATGAGGATAGTTCTTTTAGTGTGTCAACCTCATTAAAAAATGAAGTAGGTCCTATGAGGATGGTTCTTTTACTATGTCAACCTTGTTAAAAAATGAAACAGGTTCCCATGAGGATGGTTATTTTATTGTATCAACCTCACTAAAAAATGAATCATGTCACTATGAGCATAGTTATTTTCCTGTGTCAAGCTCGTTAAAAAACAAAACAAATCCTCCCCTAATTGAGTAGAGTCTTTGACTATATCTCGTAAATGTTAAGTCAAAATTTTCATCTGATCTCGTAAATGAATCTTCATTCCATCCAGTTATTAGAAACCAATAGTCTACTTAGGTGAATGAAATGAAGCTCAAGGGTCATGTGCCCTTGCAGGTTATGCTTAGGGGGGATTGAAACTTATCTCAAGCACAATTTTTTCTCTGTTTCAACCTTGTGTAAAAGTGAAACAAAAATATCTCAAGCATAGTTTTCCTATGTTTCAATCTTGTGTAAAATGAAACCACTCTCAAGTATATTTTTTCTCTATTTCAAGCTTGTATAAAAATGAAACTTATCTCGAGCCCATTTCGGTTATTATTTTAAAGAATTGTTAAACTCATGAAAATCATGACCTTCTTTTGCTATCTTTCATGTTTTTAAAACACATGAAAATTATGATTTATTTCCGTCTTTTCCTGCTCGTTAATTAAATTAAAATTCAGTGATATGAGTAAACTTTTATCATTTTTTCTAAGTTGTCAAAACTTAAGAAAAAGAGAAACCCTATATTTCTCTTTTAAGCCATTTCGAGATTCTCTAAACATGAAAAGATCATCGAGTACTTGACTATTCGAAGTTGAAAAAGTAAATGACCAGCATCTATTTAGTGTAAGTTTAACCCATTTACGGACTGAACTAGAATATTTATGAAAAAGGTATACATTGACTAATCATGGTCAAAAAAGTTCTCTCCTGCATTATTTTACCCTTTTTCAGGCTCGAAAGACTAAATTCACGAAAAAGGAAATTTCATAGATTAGTTATATTTTTGTCCTGACTCCCTAAAACTAAAAAATACCGAGCTTTACTTTCTTAGGGGTCGTTAAATTTTTACGTTGAAAGAACTAGATGAGTTTTATTTTTGTGTCTTTTCAAACTATTTAAATATGAAAATGACATCGAGTTATCCCTTCAATAGGCTTGTAAAATGTAAACAATGTAGGACTTTTCAATCATGATGAGACCAAACCACTCCTTCCTAGGGTTCATTAAAAATACTATGAAGCACTCATATGAAGGATGAACTTCTAGGAAAAGAAACTGTTATCCTGCTCAAGCTTGAAAAAAATAAAGAGGTACTTTCTAGTAATGGTGGGGTGAAATTGGGGATGAACATTTTTTTATTATTATTAAAGGTAGTATGTCGCTCTTGAAAATGATACTCCATCAAATTTGTGTCTGGGTTCGGAAATCCATTTGTCTCATAGTTAATCGAACCTCATGGAAAGACTTCATTTGATTTTCGGTATTATCGTTGAGTCAAATGCTGCCAAGTCTAAGTGTATTTTCACCAATATGTTCAAGAGAAGTCCAACCTTAGTCAAAATTTCCTTGAAAATCGTAGCCTTAAATTGCGTCAGTCATCCTTGAGTCAATCCTAAATCACTCCATTTTATTCTTCAAAAGATAATACTTGTTTCATAATGTTGATGGGAGATACATCAAGGCCTCCCTGTGATGGGTTGCTTCCTACCATCGTGAACTCTTTATCCAAGAGTTGACTTAGAACCCCCCTTTCAGTACCTTGGAGTCTCCATGTCTTAATGGAAGGTTTCTCGCTTTCGACAATAGGTTCTCATCATTAGCCTTCGATCAAATTATTCTATGAGTGTTCACATTAAAAAAAATTAATCGCACTTCATAGATTGTACTAGAGTACCTTGAGAGCCATTGTAATTATTGGTGGTTTCTCTTGCACTTGTTAACGATTTACATCATTGACCGATAATCAGGTGGATTATACCATGTTCAAGTTCAATACATTTATTCACATGGTTATATTCTCACATCGATAGAGATGGATATCAAGAACCTGGATCTAGTCGCATCCATCCAGGCTGCGTGGAGTTATTAAATATTCATGATTGTAAATATAGATCCATTGATGGTTGCATCCATACTATGTCTTCTGTTGACATGGATCTTCAGATGTATTTTCATACTGATTCTTTGAGATACTTGTACTCTGAGTATGGGAATGCCTACCTCAGTGATGTTTATATGAAAGAGTGATATGGTAATCCTTGATTCTTTATTTTAGGTATTCAACCAATTGGTCTCTGATCTGAACCTTTAACAAGATAAAACACTTTAGTCATCAAACATCTTTTCAGGCTTTGAACTTTAGGGGGAAATATGCTACACTAAATTTTTTCACCATGACTGTTGATTCAAATCTCTCGCCATCATATAAGTGTCTGAAGTGAATCCCCTATGAAGCTTTAAGTAAAACAATACAAAGGGAAAAAATAAATTTGGTTTGCAATTCCTAAAAACCATTTTTGAGAATCTGTGTAATTTTCCTATGCATTACTTGCACATGTGAAGTTTCTTCCACTATAAACTACACAGATCTAGAAACTATCTTCCACTATGGACTGCGCAGTTTTTTTCACACAAGTAAAAATTAAAAAGAAAATTCTAGAAGCTTTGGTGGAAGAATCTTACACAAATTAGAAACTTCAAACCACTAAATACTTGTACCTCATCCCTTAGATCATGGAGCTAATATTATCCTTTTATGCATCATATCCCTTGAGAAAAGGAATTAGAAACCTCCTCTCTTTCCTCTAAATTGAGCATAGGTCTGGAGGAATGGGGGGGACTTGGATTGTTAAACATATGCTGCTGGTTTGGGTTCTGAAGAGTTTGTCATCAAAGGAAGGAAATGAGACCATTGGAAGAGGCTTGTGACGTCAAGGAAACCAGGTTGTAATTTTGTTTTCCTTTCATTTTAATACAAAGTAATTGTTATTTCCTAATTTTTTTATGTTGATGTTATTTGCGAGATTCCTTGATCACTCACATGGTTTATGATTGATTATTGATTCAATTCTATACTGTATGTTAAACTAGGGATTCCATTTACCTTTTATTTCATATGCAATATGATTTGATCCCTTTTAATGTTTTTTGCCTATGAGAATCTCTTTTGGAGCATCATGGAGAAGCTGTGGAAAGCATTTGGAAAGCCTCTAAGGCATTGAGAGAAAGGTGACTGTGGAATGCGTCGAAAGGACTTATACATGAACTTCATTAATAGGTAAGTGATCCTTCACATAATACATATTTCATGTTTTAGTGAAAATGTAAGGAAAGGTAAAAATTTGTTTGATGTTTGTTACCAAGATTTGTTGGAAATATAAGGGGATCACTCTTGTCCGTAAGAGGGATTAGTCCAATATAACAATTGTGCATGTACACAAGCCTGATCCACTGATTTGGGCTTGAAAAACATCACTTTATCATATAGATGGCAGTGCAGACCCCCAAAATAATTCAGGAGTACATCTGGGTTCTTTGGAGAGATACCCAACTGTTGAGCCTCCAATTTTTCATAATTTTGTTGATGAAACCATCCATTTTCGCATCATTCCATTCACCCATTATCATCATTTTTAACCATATTTATTCATAAACGCACCAAATTCCCACATACATGTTTACATGGTTTATTATTATTATTTATATTATTTTTAATGAATTAAAGCGAATTATGCATGGTTTTAGTAATGATAGATTGACAGTTCAAGTTTTTACAGTTTCCATAGTTGTCTCCATGGTGGAGGTAGTAGCACCACTCTAGAATGAAATCCAACACATGGACATTGTTTCTAGAAGCTCCAATATGGATTTTTGTTGGTCAAATTCCACCCAGCTCACACATGTGGACCTCCAAGAAAAGATCAAGGGAAAATCGCAGCAATTTCGATCAGTGAACTTCAAACGTGTTTTCTTAGCAAAACAAAGCGAATATCGCAAAAACAAATCATGGGTTTTGTTCAGAACCGACCCAATTAACACACACTTTTATTGCTTGATTGAGTTACCAATTTATTCCATTTTATTTCATTTATAATTTATGGTTCTAAAGCAGAGTTGCAAAAACTTTCATTTATAATTTATGGTTCTAAAGCACAGTTGCAAACAAAAAATAAGTCTGGTTCTAAAGCAGAGTTGTGAACAAAAAATAAGTCGAGGCATGGAAAATTTCCTCGAGCATAACACTCACCACTGCGACCTCTAACAATGGAGAGCCACCTCTATCATCAATATGCTCCCTTATCCCTGCACTACGCTCTCACATATACTAAAAAATAACTTAGAAATTGGTAATCACAAATATAATACTAACCTAGAAACTCGTATGGACAAATATAATACTGGTACTTACCTAGCGTGCAACATTCACCATGGACATTTTTTTATGCTCTGGGAAATTATGATGTCAGCTTGCCATCTCCCGAATTTCATAGATAGCCTGAGCATAAGCTGAAGAAATGCATAGAAATAATTTCCCAAGAAGAACATGCATTCAGAACTTAGAACATGCAGTCACAACTTTTGATGTCTGCTTGCCATCTCCCGGATTTCATACTCCCTGAGCAAAAGCTAAATAAATGCATAGAGAAAATTTTCCAAGCATAACATGTAGCCAATCTCAGCAGTTGGGTGTAGCATAGGGTTGTGTGTCACAGAAGGTTCAGGGAAGAGGGTTGTGTGTCACAAAAGGCTCAGGGAATTGTGGCACGACTAGTTAGCCGTGTCAACAATAATGTATTATGCCATGCATTTTTGTTCAAAAAATTAATTTTAACAAAGTAATGCTAGCATTACTTGATCACCAAAAAAAATTCAACATAATATGTTTCTTAGCCTAAGTTTTCCATACAAGATATGTTCTCAGCCTTGGGAAGAGGCCAATAAGATAATAAAATTGTTCATTCGCCAGAAAAAAAATGTGTCAAGAATTAATACCACAGAGAAAAAATGTATTATAACATTTTCTTTAAAACTTTGGTGATTGTTTTGATTCCAGTGCATGTACTAATACAAATCATCCAATCGATTACTATACAAATCATTTGATCGATTACTATAGTCCCTGCTGCCACGAATCTCATCTCAAATATAATGTTCAAATATATTTAAAATGTAATTTCACTTTATAATATATTCTCTTATAAAAAAAACATAATAATAATGACCCAAAGTTTAAAATAAACATCATAACTTTTATGAACTAATTGAAAGCCATACAAATAATTTAAAAATATAAAATCTAAAATTTGTATTTTAATTATTTTTAATATTTCATTTCAAATTAAATTAAAGAACATAAGTTATCCTTATCTCGTTATGATTATAGTGTTTTTGAAATAATTCAAAATGTAAAGACGGGACGCTGCAAAGCAACAAGTCCCTGCCATTGAGTCCTAGAAATTACAAATCAGTAACTAAATTTGAGAGCGCTAGCAACTATATAAAGTAATAATCAGCTCAATATAAAACATATTGAATACAAAACAAAAAAATTGATTCATGAATCACAGAATGGGAATTGAGGTGTTGAATCCAGGTGCTTCAATATAAGCATAAATTTAGTAACACCACTCCCATATTTAGCCCATTTACAAGTGAAGAAATCAAAATTTTATCATTTAAATTTTCGTCTTGACTTATAGCTCTATCCACTCTCTGCGTGATATCAATTCTGAGGTGAGACTTAAGAGGGACTTAATGGATAATTAGGGGGACACTTATGAGCACGTAGTGCACACAAGTCTGGGCATGGATGTTGGTGATTTTGTTTGGTTCATGGTGTGCCCCGTTGGTGACAGGTGCCCTACCATGCCATGCCGTGGGGTTTAAAGGCATGCCTCGTTATGTATTGTGCCATGCCGTGGGGTTTAAAGGCGTGCCCCGTTATGTATCGTGTACTGGTGTGAAATTCAGGTGGCCTAAATTTTCGAGACCCGACCCATTATTACTGTTTGGGGAAGTGGAAATTATATTCCATCCAAGCATGGACATAATTGCGATATTTTATTGTAGAGACGTGGTTGATGATAAGGAATCATAATGCATGACAGAGATGTGGCTGAAGACTAAGGAATTGCAGTGATTTTTCCTAACACTCTAGTGAGTGGCAGAGGAAGTATAGTGGTAAATTTGAATTCTAGTTCAAGTGGAGAAGCATGCCAGTATGGCTGGAGTGACAGAGAGTACAGTTATGTGAGTTCCTGAATTAACATTGGTTCCCATGTGAATCAATATGGAGATCGAAAAGGATAACAGTTCCAGAGAGTTCCAAACCATGTTGTGGGGGAGTGCTCTCCACTGGTATATGAAATTGATCCAGACAGATCCATAGGGTACATCTAAGACCCTAGACGAGGTGAAGACGGGCTTTGTAGCCAAGTTTCAGAGGCCAAACGTGGAACAACAGAGTTACATTTTTTCCCAAAGTTGTATTCTTGGCCAAGATTTTCATTCTCATATGAATTAGACACTCATGTGATTTTTTTTTGAAGGAAAGAATAGCTGTTGAAGTTTACCCCATTAATGGTGCAAAGGAATCAGTAGCAGGGACAAAAGCAACACCAAGAGCAGTCGTAGAAAAACTCTAGGTAGAAAAATATGTTCCAGATCTAGATGAAGATTAAGATGATCGAAAGTGAGACTCATCTGAGTGATATCCATCCTATAGAGAGTGAGACCTAATGTAAACAAAGCCAGTCGTAGTGCCAAGTATCTCTTCTGCTAGGTGTCGATTTAGATCTCCAACCATATTTGCTTCTTGAACCAGATCAACTGAAGCTTGGACTAGATATGACTAAAAAAATCTACCAAACAAGAAGGGATTCCCTAGACTCGAGAACAGTTTCCTCTAAATATTTATCTCTAATTTCATCTGCATCTGTGTCTTGCAGCGCAATCTTGAACGATTATGGAGAGCGATATGTTAATTAGTAGTCCAAGGCTTGCTTGGAATTCAATTTCCATCTCAATCTGTGTTTGGAAATGATCGAGGCGCTGAATTTGATGCTTAAATGAGTGCTAGTGTTGCTTATACCTTTTTCGAATCCCTTCTAGCTTGAACGTTTCATTAGAGTCCACGAAAAACAACAACTTCCACTGGGCAAGGATGTATCCAGGCAGGCTAGGATATTGAAATTGCATTAATTATTTGGATGCATAACCACCAGAAGAGGAATTATCGACATAGGAAAATACAAAGGTTTCAGAGACAATTGAATTGAAACATTGAGCAATGGAGCCAACATCCTTTCTATTTCTAGATAGAGCTCCAGGGCAGTAGTTTATGAAAAATGAGCATAGGTAGGTAAGCAGTTAAAGCACCATCCAGAGTAAGAAACAACTTTCACATATTTCCTTGTAGTTTTTTCTAAAGATATTCAAATGGAAATTGGTTTTTCTGGTGTACCTTTTGTCCTACAAACCAATATAGTAATTAAATTTCACTAATTATGTTGGTGCATATTTCCAGTAATAAATGATAAGCACCTTGGTTGCAACAAATTTCAAATGGATTTTCAAACTTGTAGTTCGAATCTTTTACATTTTCTTTGACATAGTTTTGCACTTATTTATAATTTATGTTTTTCTTTTAACCTTTAATTCCTCTAAAAAGTAGACATAAACCTACCTGATGGCTCCTAATAAAATCTGGCACATGATTATGCAACAATAATTAACACTGGTTTGTCGAGATAGCATTAAATCTCCACAAGAGAAAAATGCAGGTAATTACAACCCTTTTTTTCCCATCTTCATAGCCTACTGATCAGGTGGTGTCTTGAAAGTTCGCTCAACATGCCCAGGAGAAATTTAACCCCCATGCCCAGGAGAGGAGGTTCCAATGAACTTGTTTATACCATGACCGCATATATCCCAAAGGGCACGCACAGTAAGTCATGAGCCTGAGAATGTTAACCCCCATGCCTAGGAGAGGAGGTGCCATTGAACTTGTTTAGACCATGACCGCATATATCCCAAAGGGCATGCACAGTAAGTAATGAGCCTGAGCAGTTTAACCCCCATTCCTAGGAGAGGAGGTGCCATTGAACTTGTTTAGACCCAGTATGAAATTCAATCCCTATTCTGTTCGCATTCCCTTCAATCTGCTCCATGGATATACATGTCGGGAAGGCCAGATATGGCAAGCATAGATCACCCTTGGTGACTAATTGTGACTTATCGAAAGACGAAAGAAACTGGGAAATAGATATCACCTCAGTTGCTGGGGTTAATTTGGGCAGAAACATAGAAATGTGCTGAATATGTGTCAATGTACATGCATATACGGGATGTGGCTATAGTACTAGATTTGGGACATGGCTTCTGTACTAGCAGCGTGGTGGCATGGTGTGAAACCATTCTACATATCTTTGAACCAAATCGCATCCTGGACATCAAAATTCACTAGCATTTTATACTGTCACACTAATGCTAGCATTAGCTTGCAATTGCGAAAAAATGAATGAAAAAAAGGAATATAACCTATAGTTTGCCTCAGGAAGAGGCCACAACCATGAAACAAATTACTATAGGTTTAAGAGGGTTAGATACAGTGTATAAACTGCAAGAACCAATAAAAAGAAAGAAAACTAATGTTTAAAACTCGTTTCTGATTACTATAGTCCCATGCCTAATGGTAGGGGCTTAGAATAAATGCACAAGCATGACATGAAATGGCTTAAACCCTCTAATTCGCAAGCTACTCATAATGCAATGAGCCTCATCCATATCTAAGTAAGTTTAGAAAAAATATCAGTGCGGCTCATCCCTATCTTAAATAAATTAAAAATAAAATAATTACACAAAGTCAAAAGTAGAAAGAGAATAAGGATGAAAAGAAAAGAGGAGACATTTTAAGGTTTATATTTATTATTAAAATATTTACTAACACAACTAAGTAGATATAAATCAATAAATAGTATTAATTTAATATAAAAATTAATATTCATAATATTAAATATATAATAATAATAATCCTATTATAAAAATGAATATTATATTATAAAATATTCAAGTATGAGGGGTTTCCGTAGTGCATTATATTAGACATTATTTTTTGGGATTCAACTTCTTTAAGTAAGTCATTCATTTATGACCATTTCCATGAGAGGTAGTTGTAACCAACTAATTTCTCATGATTTTTTAATAGTCCACTTAGCACTCATTGCATCGGGTGATGCTCACAGGGATGAAGAAGTGGGATTGAAACTAGTGAAATGAATCACATAGCATCAATCATCACCTCTGGGGCTTGCACCTAGTAACCAGGACTTCCCAGGAGGTTATCCATCCCATAATTCCTCTCTCTCTCTCTCTCTTTATATATATATAACAAAATTAATATATTATAATTATGATATTAAAAGTAATATTAATATTAATAAATATATAATAATCATAATAATAATATTATAAAATAGATATTGTATTATCAAATATTATTATATTATAATTATGATAATAATTAAAAATTATATTAGTAACCATATTAATACTATAAACCCAAGAGATTATTAAACTCTAAGGATTATAAACACAATGGATTAATATTATAAATCCAAGGAATTATTGTTACAAACCCAAGGGATTTATAAGCTCAAAGAATTATTAACATTATAAACCCAATAAATTAATAATTTGAAGAGACTAATATTATAAACCCAATGGATTAGTAAACCCAAGGGATCAATATTATAAACTCTAGAGATTGAAAACTAAAGGGATCAATATTTTAAACCTTATGAATTAATAAACCAAAGAAATTAATATTATAAATCGTAGGGATTAAAAACTAAAGGGGTTAATATTAGAAAAATAAGGCATTAATATTAGAAACTAAATGCATTAATAATTTGTAAGGGGATGCTAAATACACATTTATTAATACTATTAGTAAACCCAAGGGATTAATACTAAAAACCCCATGGATTAAAAAACCAAGGGATTGATATTATGAACCAAATAGATCAATAAAACAAATGCATTAATATCGTAAACCCAAGGGATTAAAAAATAAAGGGATTAATACTAAAAATCCAACAGATTAATTAAACCCATGGGATTAATAAACCTAATGTACTAATAAACCCAATATTATAAATCCTAATATTAAACCCAATATAATAAATGATCCGGATTTATGCAGGAACACAAAAGAATAAACATATAACCATAAATACAGAGATGCAATGGAAATAACACTTCATTTCATTAATATCAAAGAACTAAAATTTGCTTACAGACAGAATGGAAATAAAACTAGCTAGGGCGCTGGTAGCTATCTCTGAGAAGAGATGTGGCGGCTACAGGCCTCTGAACTGAGTTACAATGAGGCTCGAGGGCCTATTTATTATTTAGAAACAATGGGAAATCCTAAACAGCCAAAACCTTAACCCTAGGAGATGAAGCGCCAAAACTATGGGTCCCGTTTGGGTAAAGTGGTGTTTCAACTTCCCAGGGGCGTAACTTTGGCATACGATCTCCGTTTGACGTGTACCATACCTCGTTAGAAAGATCTATCCGAGGACTACAAATTTGGAACGATTATTAGTCCATGGACCCATGTTGCTCTCCGTTTTCCCAAAAAACGTCGTTTAGGGCCTCAAAACGGCTCCGGAAGTTTAGGACCCGAAAAACTGCTAAAAATAGTAAACTGTGCCGAAACTGAAAAACTGAAATAGACAATGGTGGAGCCCCAAGTGGAATAGGCGGGTGACCACCAATATCCACCTGGATCATTCCTCTCCCCTTAGGAAGCAATGGTCCCCATTGCGTTAAGTTCCTCCATGAGATGAGGAAATTTCTGCTGAACTTGGTCCCTGGTGAACCACTTTCCTTGGTGCAGGAGTTGGCCAGCTCTGACAACCCGATATAGTTGGATCTTCTGCTGGCGAGTGTTCTTGATTTGCATGTCCATGATGCAATCTGTGGTGGCCTATTCCATGCAGTCTGGATTTAACTCAGTTGGTGTGAGTTGTTCTGCAATGTCCGAGGTGTCCAATAGAGGTGGGAAGTAAGGACGAAGGCGATCCACATTGAAGACTGGGTGCAGACCAAGGAATGGTGGAATACTGAGCTCGAATGCATTGTTCCCTACAGCCTTGGTGATGGTGTACGGCCCGCATCGGAGCGGGCGAAGCTTGCGGTGGGGTCCAGTGAGGCGCTCCTTCTGCAAATGTAGCCATACTTTGTCACCCACCTGGAAGTTGTGTGGCACCCGGTGCTGATCATGGCGTTGCTTGTACTTGGCATTGGCTCTGTCCAATATATCATGAACCTGTTGGCGGATGTGTTGAATGCGCTCGATGAAGCTACTTGCTTTGTCAACTTCAGACTGGACATGAGCTGAATCGGCCTGAGCAGCTGCAAATGGCATGGCTACGTCAATGGGACATAGTGGCCGGAATCCCAAGCCCACCTGAAAGGGGCTATGGCCAATTGAACTGTGGAGAGCCCGGTTATAACTATGTTGTACATAAGGGAGGCTCTCGTCCCATGTGCGTGGATGCTTTGAATTGTACATGCGCAGAATGTGTACAATCATTCTGTTGACGACCTCTGTCTGGCCATCCGTTTGGGGATGGAAAGCTGTGGACTTGGTGAGCTTGGTATCCAACATCGACCAGAGGCTGGACCAAAATGTGCTGAGGAACCTGCTATCCCGATCTGATATGATAGACTGTGGGATCCCAAAGTACACCCACACTCGTTCAAAGAAGAGTTTAGCAGTGGCTTCTGCTGTGATATTCTTCTTGCAGGCCGCCATAATGGCCATCTTCGAGAATCTGTCGACGACCACAAAAACATAGTCATTTCCCTGCTTAGTAGAAGGCAGGCCCGACATGTAATCCATGGAGATGGATTCCCAAGGTCGACTAGGGGTAGGTAGAGGAGCATATAGGCCTTGCTTCTTGATGGTCGGTTTGGCAATGGCACAAGCAGTGCAGGATCTGATGTGCTTCTCGACATCCTTTCGAAGGTTCGGCCAATAGAAATACTTCTGCAGGATTGCTACCGTTTTCTCGACCCCGAAATGCCCAGCGACTCGACTGTAGTGTGCTTCCCATATCATCTTGGCACGCTCGCTTGAAGGAACACAAAGGTGTCCCATGTGACATAAAAGTGCATCTTGGAGGTGAAAATTTGGAACTTGCGTACCCCCTAAGAGTGCCTTGTAAGTTTGGTTGAATTCTGGGTCACTCTCATAGAGAAGCGGCCAATCAGAAGTCTCGTGCCCACAAGAGTTGAGCACAGTGGTGAGCGCCACGATCGGTGGTCAGCTGAGGCAGTCTGCAGCATGATTGGTGCTACCCTTCTTGTACTTGATGTTCAAATGAAACTGTTGCAGATATGTGGACCACTTCTGATGGCGATCATTCTGCAACTTCCCTTGTGTCTGTATGAACTGCAGGGGCCTGTGGTCTTTGTGGATGATTTTTTCCTTCCCCAAAATGTAATGCTTCCATTGTTGACAAGCTTGCACAATGGAGTACATTTCTTTGTCATATGTGGGGTACTTGCAAACTGTGTCAGACAATGTCTCACTGTGAAATGCCACTGGATGTCCTTGTTGAGTAAGAACTTCCCCAATAGCATAGTCAGAGGCATCTGTCTCGATCTCAAATGGTTGTTGTGTTGGGAAAATACTGAGAGGGGGGGGGTGAATCAGTATTTACTGCATATTAAAACTTTTTACTTTTTCATTCCTTAAAACCCATACGCTACTTTCCTTCAGTAAACTAGCGTATATACGCGGATCCCCTTTATGAAACTAGCGTATACACAGAGATCTAGATCTGTCATTAAACCTTCACTTATATTATTCCATCATTCATTCATCAGATGTTCAATAAACAGTAAACATGTGCAGTAAGAACAGAATAAACCATCACACAAAGCATCACACATGAACACCAGGATTTTTAGGTGGAAACCCAAATCGGGAGAAAACCACCGCTGCAGTTGCTCACCCTTCAATATTTTATTATAGAGAAAACATCTTACAACATATGTGCTGGCGCAGACTTGACCAGCACGCAGGCACCCACCTGCGCTCGTTTACCAGCCTCTCCTGGAAGGGAGCTACGACCCCCTGACTCGTTTACCAGCCTCTCCTGGAAGGGAGCTACGACACCCCGATCTCGTTTACCAGCCTCACCTGGAAGGGAGCTACAACCCCCTGACTGAAGGCTACAACCCTCAGCACCACCTTGGACCACGTTTCATCAATTTTCACACCGGATCCAACAACTTCAATAGAACAACACTTGCATGCCACGTTTCATCATATTTTCGGGGACTGACCCTTTCCATACTTTTAAGCACAAACATACATTACTACCGTATACTTATCAACATGATCGTATAGTTAAAACACAATGTATCGATCAATATTTATACCCCATAAGCCGTTGTACCCTAGTTTGCATACGCGCTTTCCTTTCTCTAATGTCGCGTATATACGCGCTTACGTTCACATCAACCAGCGTATACTTCAGAACTAATTTCACTACGCATACGCGCTTTCTCTTTAGCGAAGCCGCGTATATACGCGCTTCCTCTGCGACGAACTAGCGTATAGATCTTCAACCATTTCAGAGCTGCATACTTCTTTAGATCAGATATTCAGTTCATATTCAACCCTTTACTTCAGACAGATGTTCGCCTCATCACAGATCTGATCACTCCTTAAATAGATCTAGCAAATATAGATACATTTCAGATCTAGATCCTCTTCTTCATCATTGGTGCATCATACATTCAGATTTATCATTCAGGTGTAACCCTTTCCATTCAGATCTACTTCAGAGAGAAGTATTCATTCAAGCTCAGACATCTTGCACCCACACTCATATTTTGCACAATGAATTTCTTCTCCTTATATAGGTTTACCCTCTTCAATACCATGAGCCCTTTTCGGGTCACTCAAGGGCCAAAACAATACCATGAGCCCAAAACCACCGGGATTCGGGTCAATTAGGCGGATCATTACCCAATACAATGGGTCAATACCATGGTGGTTACCCTTGGTTTTGCACTTTTTGAGCGCTTTTGCCCATACGCGACTTGGAACGTTCCTTTCCGCGTGCATACGCGACTTCCCTTAGATATATCCGCGTATACCTAGAGACATGCTCTTTTTCATCATAGAATTAGCACATGCTGAATTCCTTTCTTCATTGCCTTCTGTTCATACTGTAGATACATCAGATTTTCCTTCATCAAGTAAGTTGTCATCATCTTCATCAAGTGGGTTGCCTTTCAAGGACAACACTCAACAACATATCACATCAGATTTACATCATTTACCAAGTCCATCAAGTCAAGAATAACTTCATCAGGTGGATTGCCATCAAGGACAACACATGTCAACAGTCGCATGTCTTCATCTCCATTCCGTGGGTTGCCATCAAGGACAACACTCTGCATCATATTTCCAACAATCTCCCCCTTTGGACTTGATGGCAACCATGATGGTGTTTGGTTACCACAACAGATAGGTATCATGTCACTCTCCCAAATATGTCACTCTCCCAAATATTTGACATCATTATCTTCTCTTCATTAAAACACCATGTCACTCTCCCCCTTTGACATCAAGGGCAAAGGGCGGATCAAAAACCAACACTCTCCTCCTTTTCTCCTCATGTGGAAGAAACATTCTGCAGATCTGATATGTGCTGAAGTGGCCAAGCTCCCCCTGAGTTCATGCTGAATCTTCAAACATATTTGTCAATGAAGTACATGACTCTATGAACTTCATATCACCAAAGACTCATACTTACATCAATTATCCATCCAAGTGGATTTACATATGAGACTCAACTACCCAACCAAGTGGGTTTACAAATTTGACTCAACTACCCAACCAAGTGGGTTTACAAAATTGACAAGTCCTTACATGACTGAATATTACAATTTTACAACATGAGTCTCAACAAGACCTTTTCATCAAACTACAGATATAACTTTTAAGACCAACACCAGAAAGTCCTCAAGAAAGAGAACATATTTCAGAACCATCATAAGTCCAACACTGCATTATACTCAGAAAAGCTAATGCTCCCCCTGAATCTGTGCAACCAAGCAATCTTTCCAAATGACTAAGGCTCCCCCTTAGTTTGTGCATCCTGAAAACTTCCACCAACAAATCATCAAGGCATCTTCATCAAAACATTAGAAACAGACTTATGAGAACTGGAACACCACCAGAGATATCAACCAGTATCAGAGATACCAAACAGCATTGCAGCTGTGCTGAAGAGAGCTGAACCAACCAAAAATTGTCAGCAATTAGTAATACGCGGTTTTCTGTGCAGGAACTCGCGTATATACGCGACTGTGTTTCAGGAAACCCGCGTATCCCAAGACATCTTCTAAATTTCAACCAGATCTGATTCTTTGTAAGGTAAAGACAGTGTTCAGCTTCTTTCTGAGACATTTGAGTGCTTCCCTGGACTACAGATAGATAGAACGTTGTAGTTGTGTCTTCAAGCGTCATCCAACGATTGTGGCATCAGTACAATCAAGCCTTCAGATTCTTTGCAGCATCAATACACTCTTTCCAAGAGAGATTCTCATATCAGAACAACATCTTCGCATAGGTGTCAAGCAATCATCCATGTGGTCCAACATCACCATGATCTTCAAGATTTAACATGAAGTAACATATGTAGGCAAAATATCTCTCAACCATAGTAACACACTCTGCATGATTTATTTCTGAATCAAATGACATCCAACTCATCCATGTGTGAGTACAAAAGATACTTATCAACAACCAGGGCTCAAAGTCTCATCACAATAAACCATGTACTAAGTCATCATCATTTTGAGCATGAGTATCACAATAACCAAGGAATAAGCAGTCATATTTCCAACAATGCAATCATTAGTATTCAACCTGCTACTCCCCCTAAACCAGTGCTCTTCCTTAACTTGTGCAATATGAAACACCTTCAACAGTAAGTTATTAGCAACAATCTCTGCATGATCTGTCCTCATTTCTGAATTATAAGACTTTCATCTCAACAACGAATGCTCTTCATCATAAAGCAACCAGGCTTCATCCATAATCTTCAACACAAGAACCCATGTATTATTTCATTATCATGAGTATAACCAGAATAATGCTAACAGTGAAATCATCAGCAGTCAGACTGATGCTCCCCCTGGACCTCTGCTCCAGATCTTCAGCTATCAGATAAATTTTCTCATTATCAATGCATACGCGGCTGTGTCAGCTGGAACTCGCGTGTATACGCGACTTTGTTTCATAGAACCCGCGTATGGAAAGTGAAGCATAGAAAATTTTCATCTTCCTTCATTTCTTCCTGGGCTTGTACCTCCTGTACCTGTCCTTTCCACATCAGATGCGCTGTCAGAAGTAAACATGACCAGTATAATCAAATCAACCATGAGAGTCATCATGCATTGCTCCCCTTGTGACGATACATTACTAGATCTCATAATGTATCTCACATCATTCCTGCAGTCAATAAGAAAAGTCAGCTTCAGAAGCGGATGACTGCAGTAGGGTCAGAGTTCCCTACGTTTCTGATCGGTCCTTCAATTGAGTGTTTTCTTTAAGAAAATCATTGTCTTCTAGAGCATCCACAAAAGTATCGTTTTCTTCTCTAGATTGATTCTTATTCCATCCCTCCATCTTTTTCCAGACTTGTTTAAACTTTCTATTTGTGTGTTGGAAGTTATCCAATTTCTCATATCTATTCAGCCTGCATTCCGTTTCTACATGTCCATTCTTGTTACAAGAATAACATCTTATGTGTCTAGAGTAATAAGAGTTATAATGAGTATTTCTGATCTTCCTTCTTTTACAATCAGCTGCTTTATGTCCATACTTGTTACATGAGAAACAATATCCCTTGAAGCTTCCAGAGTACCTGTTTATTTGTGGCGGAATTGTTCTGCTTCTGCAATTTGCTGCAACATGCCCATAGTTATGACATTTAAAACATTCAACGTTCTTGAATGAATTCCTTTGAGAATTCATGATTTTTGGTTGATCTTTTGTTTCTTTCAACACATCAGGTTTTGCATTGAGATCTTCTGAATTTTTGGCACTTCCTTGTGAGCTAGATTCTCCTTTAACAGTTTCATGGAAACCAAGACCATGTTTGATAGCAAGAGACCTTTGATTACTCAGAATATTGTCCAAAATGTTAGTACTATCATGAAACCTCAAAAGTTTAACCTTTTCTTCTAATTTACCTTTGAGAATATTTACCTCAACCTCCAAGGCTTGACATTGCTTTGTCATGCTTTCTTCTTTTCTTCTTCCATCTTCAACTTGATCCTTCAGATTTAGAATCTCTTCTTTCAACCAATCTTCGTTTCCTTCATATGTTTGTTGCAGCTCTTCATTCTTCTTATTTGATTTTTCCAGATCTTCTTTGAGAGAGATGATTTCTGCTTCAAGGCCTTCCTTTTCAAATGACAAAGGTTCTTCATTCTTCTTATTTGATGCTTCAACATCTGTTTGTAGAAAGATGATTGCAGCTTCAAGTCCTTCATTCTTCTTGCTTGATTTTTCAAGATCTGCTTCTAGATCTTTAATTCAATTGGATGCATAAGTATGAAACCTTTGATACTTGTCCACCTGTCCATTCAACATTTCTATTTGATCTTTCATTTGAGAGGTCATTTCTTTGTAAATAGTTTCTTGCTTAGAAGTTGAACTTTGTAGTTCTTCAAATTTAGTCTTGAGAGCTTCTACAACTTTTCTTTCACTATCTTCACTATTGTTTGCACAAAGAAGAGTATTACAAGTGACCTTCTTCTTTTCCTTCTTTGCCATGAGTACTTGTAGAGCTTCGTCAGAAACTTCTGGATCCATACTGTCACTTGCACTATCATAATCTTTGCACATGCAGTTAAGTAAGAGACAAGAACAACGATTAATACCTGGTTCATATTCTTCAATTTTTTCTATACATGATTTCTGAGGTATCTTCTTGTTTCGAGTAGCCTTCTTCTTTTGCTTCTTAGCCATGAGCACTTTCAGATCTTGGTCAGAATCTTCTTCATCTTCACTCGACACTTCATCATCATCTTCTTTTGCATAATAACTCTTTCTCTTCTCAAATTGTTTCTCTTTACCATGCTTTTCTCTATAAGGACATTTAGCAGCATAATGACCAACTTTTCCACACTCAAAACATTTGAAGGGAAGCTTACCTTTGAATCTTCCAATACCTAGTTGGAGCTTTCTCACGAAATTCGCTTCTTCTTCATCGGATATATAGCTGGATTCTTTGACAACTTCCTTTTCCTTTCCTTTTGTAGATGCCTTAAAAAAAACTTCTCTTATTTGAGAAGGACCTCCTTGTCTCATTTCAAAAGCAGTTAGAGTACCATGTAATTGAACAATAGTAAGAGTTTGCATATCTTGTCTTTCTTCAATAGCTGAAACTTTAGAGTCAAATTTTGAAGTCAAGGATCTTAAGACCTTTTCCACCAGAGTAGTATCAGTTATGGTTTCACCCAAATTTCTCATTCGATTTACAATATCATCCAGACGAAGAAAGAAACTAGCAACGCTCTCATCACTATGCATCTTCAAATTTTCATATTCAATTCTAAGAGTTTGGAGTTTTTCACTTTTTACCTTTGTGTATCCTTCATAGCTTAGAATGATTTTGTCCCATATGTCTTTTGCCGAATGTAGCTGCATCACTTTAGCAAATTCTGATTCAGACATGCTTCCCAATAAGACATTCACTGCTTTGGCATTGATTTCATACTTCTTTCTTTCAGCTGCATCAGTAGGAATACTTGCCGGGTATTGATAACCTTCTTCCACGATTGCCCATAGATCTGCACCAAGACTTTGCAGATATGATTTTGTACGTACCTTCCAGAATATCAGATTGCTTCCATTGAATAGAGGTGGCTTTATAGACATTACTCCTTCTTGACTTCCCATTGCGACGAATCTCCTTCAAGCGATCAAGCTTCTGCAGAAGGACCACGCTCTGATACCAATTGTTGGGAAAAATACTGAGAGGGGGGGGGGTGAATCAGTATTTACTGCATAATCAAATCTTTTTACTTTTTCATTCCTTAAAACCCATACGCTACTTTCCTTCAGCAAACTAGCGTATATACGCGGATCCCTTTTATGAAACTAGCGTATACACAGAGATCTAGATCTGTCATTAAATCTTCACTTATATTATTCCATCATTCATTCATCAGATGTTCATTAAACAGTAAACATGTGCAGTAAGAACAGAATAAACCATCACACAAAGAATCACACATGAACACCAGGATTTTTAGGTGGAAACCCAAATCGGGAGAAAACCACCGCTGCAGTTGCTCAGCCTTCAATATTTTATTATAGAGAAAAACATCTTACAACATATGTGCTGGCGCAGACTTGACCAGCACGCAGGCACCCACCTGCGCTCATTTACCAGCCTCTCCTGGAAGGGAGCTCCAACCCCCTGACTCGTTTACCAGCCTCTCCTGGAAGGGAGCTACGACCCCCCGATCTCGTTTACCAACCTCACCTGGAAGGGAGCTACGACCCCCTGACTGAAGGCTACAACCCTCAGCACCACCTTGGACCACGTTTCATCAATTTTCACACTGGATCCAACAACTTCAATAGAACACCACTTGCATGCCACATTTCATCATATTTTCATACTGGACCCTTTCCATACTTTTAAGCACAAACATACGTCACCAACAGATACATATCAACACAGATCAGATAGCAGAAACACAGCAGAACAGATCAGATATTTCATACTCCTTGCTTCAGCAAACCCTAGTTTGCATACGCGCTTTCCCTTTACTGATGTCGCGTATATACGCGCTTCCGTCCACACAAACCAGCGTATACCTCAGTGTATATTTTATTGCGCATACGCACTTTCTCTTCGCTGAAGCCGCGTATATACGCGCTTCCTCCGCGGCGAAGTAGCGTATAGATCTTCAATCATTACAGAGCAGCATACTTCATCAGATCAGATGTTCAGTTCAGATTCAACCCTTTACTTCAAACAGATATTCGCCTAGATGTTCGCCTCATCACAGATCTAAGCCTTCCATAAGCAGATCTAGTAGAAACAAGTGCATTTCAGATCTAGATCCCCTTCTTCATCATTGGTGCATCATACATTCAGATTTATCTTCAAGTGTAACCCTTTCCATTCAGATCTACTTCAGAGAGAAGTATTCATTCAAGCTCAGACATCTTGCACCCACACTCATATTTTGCACAATGAATTTCTTCTCCTTATATAGGTTTATCCATTTTCAATACCATGAGCCCCTTTTTCAATACCATGGGCCAAAACAATACCATGAGCCCAAAACTACCTGGACGGGGTCAATTAGGCGGATCATTACCCAATACAATGGGTCAATACCATGGTGGTTACCCCTGGTTTTGCACTTTTGAGCGCTTTTACCCATACGCTACTTGGAACGTTATTTTCCGCGTGCATACGCGACTTCCCTTAGACAGATCCGCGTATACATAGAGACATACTCTTTTCATCATACTTTGAGCACATTCTGAATTCCTTTCTTCATTGCCTTCTGTACACACTATAGATACATCATATTTTCTTCATCAAGAACATATTCTCTCAAGCACAACTTCATCAAGTGGGTTGCCTTTCAAGGACAACACTCAGCATCATATTGTCAACAAACATCATATCACATCAGATTTACATCATTTACCAAGTCCATCAAGTCAAGAATAACTTCATCGGGTGGTTTGCCATCAAGGACAACACATGTCAATAGTCGCATGTCTTCATCTTCATTTAGTGGGTTGCCATCAAGGACAACACTCTGCATCATATTTCCAACAATCTCCCCCTTTGGACTTGATGGCAACCACGATGGTGTTTGGTTACCACAGCAGATAGGTACCATGTCACTCTCCCAAATATGTCACTCTCCCAAATATTTGACATCATTATCTTCTCTTCATTCAAACACCATGTCACTCTCCCCCTTTGACATCAAGGGCAAAGGGCGGATCAAAACCAACACTCTCCCCCTTTTCTCCTCATGTGGAAGAAACATTATGCAGATCTGATATGTGCTAAAGTGGCCAAGCTCCCCCTGAGTTCATGCCGAATCTTCAAACATATTTGTCAATGAAGTACATGACTATATGAACTTCCTATCACCAAAGACTCATACTTACATCAATTATCCATCCAAGTGGATTTACATATGAGACTCAACTACCCAACCAAGTGGGTTTACAAATTTGACTCAGTTACCCAACCAAGTGGGTTTACAAAAATGACAAGTCCTCACATGACTGAATATTACGATTTTACAACATGAGTCTCAACAAGGTCTTTTCATCAAACTACAAATATGACTTTTCATGACCCATACCAAGAAGACCTCAAGAGATATCATATAACAGAACCATCATAGTGCCAACAATGCATTATACTCAGCAACGCTAATGCTCCCCCTGAATCTGTGCAACCAAGCACTCTCTCCAAAAGACTAAGGCTCCCCCTTAGTTTGTGCATCCTGAAAACTTCCACCAACAAATCATCAAGGCATCTTCATCAAAACATTAGAAACAGAATTATGAGAACTGGAACACCACCAGAGATACCAAACAGTATCAGAGATACCAAACAGCACTGCATCTGTGCTGAAGAGAGCTGAACCAACCAAAAATTGTCAGCAATCAGTCATACGCGGTTTTATTTTCAGGAACTCGCGTATATACGCGACTGTGTTTCAGGAAACCCGCGTATCCCAAGACATCTTCTAAATTTCAACTAGATCTGATTCTCTGTGAGGCAAAGACAGTGTTCAGCTTCTTTCTGAGACATTTGAATGCTTCCCTGGACTACAGATAGATAGAACGATGTAGTTGTGTCTTCAAGCGTCATCCAACGGTTGTGGCATCAGTACAATAGTAACCAAGCCTTCAGATTCTTTGCAGCATCAATACAATCTTTCCAAGAGAGATTCTCATATCAGAACAATATCTTCACATAGGTGTCAAGCAATCATCCATGTGGTCCAACATCACCATGATCTTCAAGATTTAACAAGAAGTAACATATGTAGGCAAAAGATCTCTCAACCATAGTAACACACTCTGCATGATTTATTTCTGAATCAAATGACATCCAACTCATCCATGTGTGAGTACAAAGGATACTTATCAGCAACCATGGCTCAAAAACTCATCATAATAAACCATGTACCAAGTCATCATCATTTGAGCATGAGTATCACAAAAACCAAAGAACAAGCAGTCATATTGCCAACAATGCAATCATTAGTATTCAACCTGCTGCTCCCCCTAAACCAATGCTCTTCCTTAACTTGTGCAATCTGAAACACCTTCAACAGCAAGTCATCAGCAACAATCTCTGCATGATCTGTCCTCATCTCTGAGTTATAAGACTTTCATCTCAACAACGAATGCTCTTCATCATAAAGCAACCAGGCTTCATCCATAATCTTCAACACAAGAACCCATGTATTATTTCATTATCATGAGTATAACCAGAATGATGTTAGCAGTGCAATCATCAGCAGTCAGATTGATGCTCCCCCTGGACCTCTGCTCCAGATCTTCAGCTATTAGATAAATTTTCTTATCATCAATGCATACGCGACTGTGTCTGAAGAAACTCGCGTGTATACGCGACTTTTGTTAATATAACCCGCGTATGGAAAGTGAAATATAGAAAATTTCACACCTTCATCTCCTCCTGCAAATTTACCTTCTGTTCCTGTCTTTTCTTCACACCAGATGCACTGTCAGAAATACATATAACCAGAATAATCAAATCAACCATGAGAGTCATCATACATTTCTCCCCTTGTGACGATACATTACTAGATCTCATAATGTATCTCACATTATTCCTGCAGTCAATCAGAGAAGTAAGCTTCAGAAGCGGATGACTGCAGTAAGGTCAGAATTCCCTACGTTTCTGATCGGTCCTTGAATTGAGTGTTTTCTTCAAGAAAATCATTGTCTTCTAAAGCATCCACAAAAGTATCCTTTTCTTCTCTAGATTGATTCTTATTCCATCCCTCCATCTTTTTCCAGACTTGTTTAAACTTTCTATTTGTGTGCTGGAAGTTATCCAATTTCTCATATCTATTCAACCTGCATTCCTTTTCTACATGTCCATACTTGTTACAAGAATAACATCTTATGTGTCCAGAGTAATAAGAGTTATAATGAGTATTTCTGATCTTCCTTCTTTTACAATCAGCTGCTTTATGTCCATACTTGTTACATGAGAAACAATATCCCCTGAAGAAGCTAGAGTACCTTTCTGAGTAGAACTTGTTTGTTTGTGGCTGAAATGATCTGCTCCTGCAATTTGCTGCAACATGCCCATAATTATGACATTTAAAACATTCAACGTTCTTGAATGAATTCTTTTGAGAATTCATGATTGTTGGTTGATCTTTTGTTTCTTTCAACACATTAGGTTTTGCATTGAGATCTTCTGAATTTTTGGCACTTCCTTGTGAGCTAGATTCTCCTTTAACAGTTTCATGGAAACCAAGACCATGTTTGATAGCAGGAGACCTTTGATTACTCAGAATATTGTCCATAATGTTAGTACTATCATGAAACCTCAAAAGTTTAACCTTTTCTTCTAATTTACCTTTGAGAATATTTACCTCAACCTCCAAGGCTTGACATTGCTTTGTCATGCTTTCTTCTTTTCTTCTTCCATCTTCAACTTGATCCTTCAGATTTAGAATCTCTTCTTTCAACCAATCTTCGTTTCCTTCACATGTTTGTTGCAGCTCTTCATTATTCTTATTTGATTTTTCCAGATCTTCTTTGAGAGAGATGATTTCTGCTTCGAGGCCTTCCTTTTCAAATGACAGAGGTTCTTCATTCTTCTTATTTGATGCTTCAAGATCTGTTTGTAGAAAGATGATTGCAGCTTCAAGTCCTTCATTCTTCTTGCTTGATTTTTCAAGATCTGCTTCTAGATATTTAATTCGATTGGATGCATAAGTATGAAACCTTTGATACTTGTCCACCTGTCCATTCAACATTTCTATTTGATCTTTCATTTGAGAGGTCATCTCTTTGTAAATAGTTTCTTGCTTAGAAGTTGAACTTTCTAGTTCTTCAACTTTAGTCTTGAGAGCTTCTACAACTTTACTTTCACTATCTTCACTATTTTTTGCACAAAGAAGAGTATTACAAGTGGCCTTCTTCTTTTCCTTCTTTGCCATGAGTACTTGTAGAGCTTCGTCAGAAACTTCTGGATCCATACTGTCACTTTCACTATCATAATCTTTGCACATGCAGTTAAGTAAGAGACAAGAACAATGATTAATACCTGGTTCATCTTCTTCAATTTTTGCTATACATGATTTATGAGGTATCTTCTTGTTTCGAGTAGCCTTCTTCTTTTGCTTCTTAGCCATGAGCACTTTCAGATCTTGGTCAGAATCTTCTTCATCTTCACTGGACACTTCATCATCATCTTCTTTTGCATAATAACTCTTTCTTTTTTCAAATTGTTTCCCTTTACCATGCTTTTCTCTATAAGGACATTTAGCAGCATAATGACCAACTTTTCCACACTCAAAACATTTGAAGGGAAGCTTACCTTTGAATCTTCCATTACCTAGTTGGAGCTTTCTCACGAAATTCGCTTCTTCTTCATCGGACATATAGCTGGATTCTTTGACAACTTCCTTTTCCTTTCCTTTTGTAGATGCCTTAAAAGCAGCTTCTCTTACTTGAGAAGGGCCTCCTTGTCTCATTTCAAAAGCAGTCAGAGTACCATGTAATTGAACAATAGTAAGAGTTTGCAAATCTTGTCTTTCTTCAATAGCTGAAACTTTAGAGTCAAATTTTGAAGTCAAGGATCTTAAGACCTTTTCCACCAGAGTAGTATCAGTTATGGTTTCACCCAAATTTCTCATTCGATTTACAATATCATCCAGACGAAGAAAGAAACTAGCAATGCTCTCATCACTATGCATCTTCAAATTTTCATATTCAATTCTAAGAGTTTGGAGTTTTGCACTTTTTACCTTTGTGTCTCCTTCATAGCTTAGAATGATTTTGTCCCATATGTCTTTTGCCGAATGTAGCTGCATCACTTTAGCAAATTCTGATTCAGACATGCTTCCCAATAAGACATTCAATGCTTTGGCATTGATTTCATACTTCTTTCTTTCAGCTGCATCAGTAGGAATACTTGCCGGGTATTGATAACCTTCTTCCACGATTTCCCATACATCTGCACCAAGACTTTGCAGATATGATTTTGTACGTACCTTCCAGAATATCAGATTGCTTCCATTGAATAGAGGTGGCTTTATAGACATTACTCCTTCTTGAATTCCCATTGCGACGGATCTCCTTTAAGCGATCAAGCTTCTGCACAAGGACCCGCTCTGATACCAATTGTTGGGAAAATACTGAGAGGGGGGGGTGAATCAGTATTTACTGCATATTCAAAACTTTTTACTTTTTCATTCCTTAAAACCCATACGCTACTTTCCTTCAGTAAACTAGCGTATATACACGGATCCCCTTTATGAAACTAGCGTATACACAGAGATCTAGATCTGTCATTAAACCTTCACTTATATTATTCCATCATTCATTCATCAGATGTTCAATAAACAGTAAACATGTGCAGTAAGAACAGAATAAACCATCACACAAAGAATCACACACGAACACCAGGATTTTTAGGTGGAAACCCAAATCGGGAGAAAACCACCGCTGCAGTTGCTCAGCCTTCAATATTTTATTATAGAGAAAACATCTTACAACATATGTGCTGGCGCATACTTGACCAGCACGCAGGCACCCACCTATGCTCGTTTACCAGCCTCTCCTGGAAGGGAGCTCCAACCCCCTGACTCGTTTACCAGCCTCTCCTGGAAGGGAGCTACGACCCCCGATCTCGTTTACCAGCCTCACCTGGAAGGGAGCTACGACCCCCTGACTGAAGGCTACAACCCTCAGCACCACCTTGGACCACGTTTCATCAATTTTCACACTGGATCCAACAACTTCAATAGAACACCACTTGCAGGCCACATTTCATCATATTTTCAGACTGGACCCTTTCCATACTTTTAAGCACAAACATACATTACCAACAGATACTTATCAACACAGATCAGATAGCAGAAACACAACAGAACAGATCAGATATTTCATACCCCATGCTTCAGCAAACCCTAGTTTCCATACGCGCTTTCCTTTCACTAATGTCGCGTATATACGCGCTTCCGTCCACACAAACCAGCGTATACCTCAGTGTATATTTCATTGCGCATACGCGCTTTCTCTTCAGCGAAGCCGCATATATACGCGCTTCCTCCGAGGCGAAGTAGCGTATAGATCTTCAATCATTACAGAGCAGCATACTTCATCAGATCAGATGTTCAGTTCAGATTCAACCCTTTACTTCAAACAGATATTCGCCTAGATGTTCGCCTCATCACAGATCTAAGCCTTCCATAAGCAGATCTAGTAGAAACAAGTGCATTTCAGATCTAGATCCCCTTCTCCATCATTGGTGCATCATACATTCAGATTTATCTTCAAGTGTAACCCTTTCCATTCAGATCTACTTCAGAGAGAAGTATTCATTCAAGCTCAGACCTCTTGCACCCACACTCATATTTTGCACAATGAATTTCTTCTCCTTATATAGGTTTATCCTCTTTCAATACCATGAGCCCCTTTTTCAATACCATGGGCCAAAACAATACCATGAGCCCAAAACTACCTGGACGGGGTCAATTAGGCGGATCATTACCCAATACAATGGGTCAATACCATGGTGGTTACCCTTGGTTTTGCACTTTTTGAGCACTTTTGCCCATACGCGACTTGGAACGTTCCTTTCCGCGTGCATACGCGACTTCCCTTACATATATCCGCGTATACCTAGAGACATGCTCTTTTTCATCATAGAATTAGCACATGCTGAATTCCTTTTTTCATTGCCTTCTGTTCATACTGTAGATACATCAGATTTTCCTTCATCAAGGACATAAGCACAACTTCATCAAGTAAGTTGTCATCATCTTCATCAAGTGGGTTTCCTTTCAAGGACAACACTCAACAACATATCACATCAGATTTACATCATTTACCAAGTCCATCAAGTCAAGAATAACTTCATCAGGTGGATTGCCATCAAGGACAACACATGTCAACAGTCGCATGTCTTCATCTCCATTCAGTTTGTTGCCATCAAGGACAACACTCTGCATCATATTTCCAACATGTTGCAAGTCTGGTAAAGTGAGCACTGGGGCGGAACATAGGCGATTTTTCAATTCTGTGAACACCTTCTATTGAGGTTCCGACCAAAAATTTTTTGCTCTCGCTCCTCCCTTGGTGACTTGACTCAAGGGCCAAGTGATATGAGAGAATCCCAACACGAACCTCTGGTAGAAATTAGCAAGACCCAGAAAGCTGCAAAGCTCGTTATATGGGGCTGGGCAATCCCGACTGACTTGGATCTTGGTTGGATCCACATGCACCCCCTTTCATCAATAATGTCTCCCAGATATTGAACCTGGGTCATGCCAAAAGTGCACTTCTCCAAATTGGCACACAACTGTTGTTGCCACAGTGTTTGGAGGACTTGTCGAATGTGGTGAAGGTGCTCTTTCCAAGTCTGGCTGAAGATCAGAATGTCATCCAAGTACACCACTACAAATGAGTTGGTGAATGGCCGCAAGATGTCGTCCATCAACCTCATGAAGGTGGCGGGAGCATTCGTCAACCTGAAAGGCATGACCAGCCATTCGAAAATTCCCTCCTTGGCTTTGAAGGCGGTCTTCCACACATCGAAGGGTTCAATTGGTACTTTGTGATACCTAGACTTCAAGTCGATCTTGCTGAAATATTTCGCCCCTTTGATTTGGTCCAGAAGGTCATCAATCTGTGGGATCAGGTACCTATTCTAGACAATGATCTTGTTCAGCGCTCGATAGTCAATACATAGTCTCCAAGTCCCATCCTTCTTCTGTACCAACATGATCGGGCTCCCACAGGGTGATGAACTTGGTCTGATGTGACTTCCGCAATGTACCCCGAATCCGCCTTTGATTATCGTTCTCTAGAAAACAGCGTCGATAGATCGATCCATTAGGTAGCAGCACAATTCGGGGTCGATCAATCGGGTGCTTGACCTGACAGTGTAGAGGAACCCCTGTGGGTGAGGTGAAGATGTCCCCGTACTCCTCCACAACCTTATCCATTTGTTGTTGTCTTGTAGAGGAGCCCTGTCTGGAGGTCGTGGCCACAGTCTTATTCTTGCCCTGGGGGCGGATCATCAGGAAAACGAATTTCCTAGTTTGGGAAATGAGCTTACTGCATTGTTTTTCAGTAACCAAAGAGATAGCTGCAGGAGGTGGTACCTCTGGTATCCTGTACAACTTATTTCAAAAAGTAACAATAACAACACGAGGTCGAGACTCATACACAACATGATGCTTCCACAAGTATGGTTGTCCTAATAATACATCAGAAACATCAATAGGAGCAACATCACATAATACCTCATCGATGAAGGGCTTGATGCTATAGGGAAGGCGGCACTGCTGGCTGACGCGGAGATCTCGTCCTTGGTGAAGCCACCCGATGGTGTATGGATGTGGGTGAGCTGTGGTTGGCAAGCCCAACCGCTTCATGGCGTCTGCTGAAATGAGGTTCTTTTGGCTCCCATTGTCGACAATGAACTGTACAGGCGAGCTCTTTACCCACATCTGGGAGTGGAAGAGACGTTCCTCCTCCTCTAGATCTTCCGGTTCCTCCTTATGGATCTTTGTAGTGGCAACAGTGGCGTTGAGCTCCGCATCAATAATCTGTTTCCCTTTTTCATTCCTCTTTTCAGGTTTTGATTCGGAGTCAGAGCATGAATCTGACTCGGAAGCCCTCATCTCGGCCACTAGCGACTGCTTTGCCCGACACTCACTTGTGTTGTGAGTGGAGCTCTTATGTAACTCACACCACTTTCCCATGTCCTTCTTTGGCTTTGCGTTATCGTTTCTTTTCTTGTGGTTTCGATGAGTTATCTTGGGCCACCATGCCTTAGCTTTGTCCTTTGTTCTGCAGTTTGGGGCAACTTTCCCTTTCTTTTTATTTGTAGATCCAAATTCTCTCTTCTTTTTTTTGAATTTCTGCTCAATCTTGGCAGCATACCGATATGCCGTAGCAAGCAAGGAGATGTCAAGGAACTCCATTTCCTCTTGAATATATCTATGCAGACAACCGCGATACTTTAGCACCAAATGTTTCTTTGAATATTTGATACCCAACTTTGTGCGCGGGGTATGGAACAAATTCGTTAGCTCATGCACATCTTGATCCCTTTGTTGTTGCAGCGTGGTCCATTATATGTACTTTTCCTCATAGCTCCCCATGGATAGTATCGTTCCTTGACGACGTCTCTAGAAAGAATTCCACAGCCGTGCCGAGAATAGAGAGGGTTCCGTCCGGTCCTTGTTCTCAGCAGGTTTCCACCCGCCCCAAAATGGGGGGGTTGATAGAGTAAATAATCTTCTCCCTGTCGGAAAAGTCATGAACTGAGAAATATCCTTCTAATAGATTCAACCATCTATCTACGGCATCCGCATCTATTTGATCCTCAAATATGGGAATGTCAATATTTACTTGTACCTTAAAAGGAGTCACACCTCTGAAGTGGCTGCTGGATGCAGATGCGTCGCCGGTGGGCAGCCGTTGAAGGATCTGGGCAAAGTTATCCATCATCACGTTCCTTTGTTTTTCGAGGGCCTCCGAGCAATATTTTGATAGGATCTCCTGCTCCCTCATATTTCTTTTCGTCCCCCATGGGTGTCCGTCGAGGTTTGCGAGGCTGATCTTGCAAAGGGTCCACCAGATCGAGCCCTAGCTCCTTATACCCCGACCTCGTTGGGGACATGCAAAGAAGGATCGAGAAAAAGCAGACCCCTCTGATACCACTGATCCGGATTTATGCAGGAACGCAACAGAATAAACATATAACCATAAATACAGAGATGCAGCGGAAATAACACTTCATTTCATTAATATCAAAGAACTGAAATTTGCTTACAGACAGAATGGAAATAAAACTAGCTAGGGCGCTGGTAGCTATCTCTGAGAAGAGATGTGGCAGCTACAGGCCTCTAAACTGAGTTACAATGAGGCTTTAGGGCCTATTTATTATTTAGAAACAATGGGAAATCCTAAACAACCAAAACCCTAACCCTAGGAGATGAATCGCCAAAACTATGGGCCCCATTTGGGTAAAGTGGTGTTTCAACTTCCCAGGGGCGTAACTTTGGCATACGATCTCCGTTTGACGCGTACCATACCTCGTTAGAAAGATCTATCCAAGGAATAAAAATTTGGAATGAGCAACATTGGCCCATGGACCCATGTTGCTCTCATTTTTCCCAAAAAACGTCGTTTAGGGGCTCAAAACAGCTCCGGAAATTTAGGACCCGAAAAACTGCTAAAAATAGTAAACAGTGCCGAAACTGAAAAACTGAAATAGAAAATGGTGGAGCCCCAAGTGGAATAGGCGAGTGACCACCAATATCCACCTAGATCAATAAACCCCAATATTAAACCTTAATATATAAACCCAATACTAAAATCCCTAATTTTAAACCGTAATTTTCTAATGTTGAGAGAGGATATTGAATAAGTTGCAACGTAATGTGATATTTCCACAATGAGTATTAGATTGATTATTATCTTATGATAATATTTGTCACAATGCAACATTGAATTTATTTTTGATATTGAACCCAAGGAATTAATAAACCCAACGAATTAATATTATAAATGAGATATTAATAAACCCAAGGGATCAATATTATAAACCATAGGGATTAAAAGCCAAAGGGATTGATATTATACACCCAAGGGATTATTAAACCCTAGGGATTAATATTATAAACCCTAGGGATTGATATTATAAACCATATGGATTAAAAATAAAAAATATTAATACTATAAACCCAAGGAATTATTAACGTTATAAACCCAATGGATTAACATTACAAACCTAAGGGATTAATAAACTTAAGAGACTAATATTATAAACCCAAGGGATCAACATTATAAACTCTAGGGATTAAAAACCCAAGGGACCAATATTTTAAACATCTCACATCCATCTATCCAAATCGAGTTGTTTTAGTTAGCCACACATGCCTACAATTATTCCCAATCGTATCACTTGATTTTCACTTGAGCTCTCATGTCACATGATAACCTAAAATGTTGCAACTAATGTCACATTTTTTGTGATGTCCATGTCATCACAACCACACAACCTCAGTTAAGAGTGTACTCCACTTGAGGGCATTACACCCCCCCCCCCCCCCACTCAAAATAATTACTATTCTCGACAATCCATTGATCCGTAACTACCTCATTCACAAATTGAAGTCTCCCATCATGAAGTGTTTTCCCTGGATATATCTACGATTATATCTACCAAAATCAGTCATGCATGTCTTCCATTTGTTGGATTCCCCTGTGGCTCTTGGCTAATTAGGTAGCTAATTTGATGATCACACCAAGCTCCACAAGAGCTGACCTCACTCACACAAGTTAAATGTACTCAAATTTCATAACATCCAAACACCGTCCTTACATATATGTGGTGCCCTAAAGGCACCCTCCTCATATAACGCACCATCCAGCTGCAACGGTGGGCTAATGATCCTCATCGCTCAATGTGAAGATAATGTGTAGTATTCATAGAAAATACCACTGCCTTCTCCCATCTATCTTGTTGTAAGTACACCCTCCTCCCCCTCCCATTATTCTCCACAATATACCTCAATAATGGTGTATGGAGCCAATATTTCCTTCGAATTCATCCATAAGATATTCCAAATTTGGATGACATGTCGAATATCCTCCTCCTAATTCATTCGTGGCTGAACCAATCCCTTCCCTTTCTTGTTTTCATGAAGAAAAATCCTCTTGGTCACACTCATGAATGATAGGTGTCATTCTCATATCCTTGTTGGAAGCTCATCATACTCTAACTGATCCATTCTTGACTCCAAGCTCTCTATCTTGTCAGTCAAGAGTATCATGATACATGCATGCTTCAAGATAAGCTCATCTATTACATCAAAATTCCTATTAACTTCATTTCAAAACTGTTGATCTGAACTGTTAGTCATCCTCACTCCTGTCCTCATTTATCCTTTCAGAATCTTCACCATAATTGGTTTCTTCCTTGATAGAATGAATAAGGATCAAATGTGTGGAACTAGTATTGCTTTCTCTGCAATCAAAACCTCCTATTCTAATACCAACTCATAATCATCCATACACTCAATGCTCAGGTTTTTTTCCCCTTCCCAATATCCTATATGAATGTGTACATGCTCAACTATCCCACTCACATGCATCTATCTTGAATTTACTTCCTTGAAGGATCTTTGGGCAGGATTGAATTTTAGTCCATCTCTCTTGCCACATCCTCCCTCATAAAGTTATGTTAACTCCATTTTCAATCATAACTATCATCTTATTTCCATCAAAATCTATACTCATAATGTTAAGTTCTATATTGTTCTTATCTTTCTTTGGTGTATCCTTATTCATATAATATTCTCCCAAATCTTGTAACACTCCCACTATCAGTGCATCCTCTTGTTGCAATGCAACCACTTTCTTCTTCAATAGAAAATTCTTTACCAAATTCTCGTTTGATCCAACATGAAGGGGACTTCTTCTCCTTTGTGGTATTTATCTACTTGGATTTAGAATCTTTTGAAGACTTATTTCTTTGGTCCTTCTTCTTCTTTCCCTTGTCACTATGACTTTCTTCATCCTTGCTTCTTGATTTCCCTTCCTGTAAAAAATCCAAAAGTTTATCCATAACGATGATAACATTTGCAGGATTTTGAACATTTTTCCTTCTCTTTTTTTTTTTTCTATGCCCATGGTTGCAGTCCATTGATGAAATTACAACCAAAATTAATCCAACATATCCCTAATCTCCAACATAAGCACTACAACAAAACAAGAAATTTGCGCCAGATTTAGGATCATATTAAGTGGATTTTTTTTCCAATTAGGATGATTAGCCTGGCGATAAACCCGACTCTATTGTAAATTTTTTAAAGCATACCTTTTGCGCCATATTTTGCATCATTTTTTACACCATATTTTGCATCCTTTTTTACATCAGGATTTGCATCTGGTTCTACGAAAGGTTTTGCTTCTAGTTTCGTTCCATTTTTTGCATCTGTTTTTTTGTCATTTTTTTCTTACTATTTTGCGCCATTCTTTGGTTCCAGTTTTATGGCATAATTTTCATCAAGTTTTACACCATATGTTGCATACAATTTAATGCCTTTTTTTCATCTAGTTTGTGCCATTTTTGCATCTAGTCTTACACAAAATTTTTCTTCTAATTTTTGTACCTATTTTTGCATATGGTTTTGCTCCAATTTTTGTGCCTATTTTTGCACCATTTTTGGCATCCAAATTTGCATCCTATTTGGTGTCTAATTTTCATCCTTTTCAGCATCCAAATTTTCATCCTTTTTTCTTCATCATTTTGTGTCCACATTTGCATCTCATTTTGAGCCTAGATTTGAGTCTAAATTTGCATCTAGTTATGCATCATTTTTGGCATCCACTATGGTGTCCTTAGTTTCACCCTTTTTTTATCCCAATTCCGTATCCCAATTTTACACAAAGGCTTTGCATTCTCATTTGGCATCAAAAATTTGCGTCCTTTTTTGTTTATTTTTAGCACCCAACTTGGCATCCCCTTTTGCATTCAATTTTATGTCTAGTTGTTTTTTTTTTAATCTAGTTTCATGTCCATTTTTGCATCCTTCTTTGCACCCAGTCTGGAATCCTCTTTTATGCCATGTTTTGTTCCCTTCTGTGTCTAGTGTTGCACCTTTTTTTACTTCTAGTTTAAAACCATTTTTTTGTCCTTATTTGCATCTGATCTTGATGAATAATTTAACATCCAATTATACTTACAATTTTGCATCCATGTTTATATTCACATTTGGATTCTTGTTTAGAGTGTAATTTTTTTATTTTTTTTCCATTTATGACCCCCTTGTGGGTTCATTTTATTGATTTCAATTACATAGTGAAATATGTTACAATTTTTAAATATCATTAAATAATATATTACAATTCAAATTGATAACTTAATGTTTGTAAATAAATTTAAAGGAAATTGAAAACATCCATCCAAGAAATAGCAGTATCATCATAGATAATAATTCTCCATCAAAAAATCATTGACAATTTTCAATATACATATATGACTACCAAATCAACACCTATCGCAAATATCATGATTCTAACGTAAATTCACAACATCCATCCAAAAATAGTAATGTCATCATACATAATAATTCTCCATAAAAAAACATTGATAATTTTCAAAGCATATATAAAGTATCAAGATAATACTAATAATATCATCGTTATCTTTAATAAAATAAACTAAAATTCAAATTTGTGATTACCATATCAAAATATTTCATGAATAACATTATTCTAAGATAAATTCTAAACATCCATTCGAAGATAATAATAACATAATACATAATAATTATCCTTCAAAATAATGTTGATAATTTTCAAAATATAAATAAAGCGTATAAAATTTAATCTTATAATGTTGTGATATGTGGCGAGCACAACACCTAAATGATAATTGACGCTGTGAGACTTGACCACACAATTATTCAAAAAATGAAAGCTTTAACATATAAGTGGAAATATCATATTCATAAATTTTGTAACCAGGTTTCGTTGGTATCATATACATCAATTTTATAACCAAACGTTGCTGGTATCATATACATAAGGCTATTGACCTTTTAAAATAGCTGATATATGGAGAAAAATCCAAAGGTTTTCATATGATTTATACGGTATCATATACATAAGGTTATCAGTATTTTAAAATAGATAACATATGGATAAGGGTTCAAAGGTTTTCATATGCTTTTGATGGTTTATTCCTTAAGCCCAACCTTTCAAAAGTAGAAACTGGCGATAAAGAGTGGTCGCAGGTGCTACAAATGTTTATGTTATTTTTGTTGGTGGTGAAGCCTGAGGCATAGGATCCGAGGTCATTTCTGCTACTGCCATTGGTATTGAAGACTCAAATACAAGAGCCAGAGGAGAACCAATGTAGGACCAAAAACCAACGGAGTAGATGCAATGCATGGAATATACTAGGGGAATGGACGCGATGTTTACTAGAGATATGGATGGGGTGGGATATGGAAAGGCCTCCACATGCACTTATCCTTGTGTAGCCGGAGAGGCCACTTGAAAATTATGGTGATGCAGCCTCAAATGGAAATGAAAAAACATAACATTAAAATTATGCATGTCTTTCCCCTCTGTTGTAAATCCATTTTTCTCATGTGTGAACCCATCAGATGTACCTACATTATTAAAACACTTGTACTATTTGTTAGGTCAAAATGATATGGATTACCATATACCATGCACAGTTACAATAACAAATATCTAACCATTCAATATAGATGTGATGATTACATATTATCTAGTGAATGGGTTAAGCAGGTTCATTAAAAATAAAAAACAGTAGTTTCAATATTAATAGAAATATCTCTTGATTGAAAAAGTTAATATTAAGTTGAAATTCAATATAAATTAATAATTAATCAAAATGATATGGGTTGCCATATACTATGTTGATAGTTACAATAACAAATCGCTAATCGTTCAATATAGCATTCCATATTATCTAGTGAATGGGTTAAGCGGATTCATTATAATTAAAAATAGAAAATTCAATATAAATCTAAGTATCTCATTATTAAAAAGTCCATCGAGTGAATAAAACGACCAAGTTAAATGCCATGCCATTCTCATGGAGGAATAATTTGGCAGAAAGGAGGTTATATGTTTAGAACCTAGAAAAAGCATCAATTAATTAGTTAATGTGGCTAAATCTCCACAGATTAAAACCTTTTTTTTATTAGAAACCATCCATTAGGGAAATATAGCTACTATGTACATATACATTTCACAACAATAAAAATCCTCTATTCTCTGAAGTAACTGGACTAAGCCGAGAAAACTTGGTGCTGAAACCTTAATGCTTCTTCTTCTTATGAGTTATGGAGCTCTTATCATTGTTAGACCTGCATTATCAAAACCCATGTAGTATTGCTAGTAGACCTGCATTATCAAAACCCATGTATCAGGGAAATAGATCTAGCTATGGATAGATTCATTCCAGAACAATAAAGAAATTCTATCTAAAACCCCTGTATTAGCTATGGATATATGCATTCCAGAACAATAAAAACCCTCTATCTAAAATCCATATGTCAACGAACTAGATATAGAAATCACTTGTATCAACGAATTGTATCTAGAAAACCCCTGTATCAATGAGCTAGATCTAGAAAACTCCTATATCGGTAAACTAGATCTAGCAAACTCTTCTAGCAAACCCTTGTATATGTGAACTAGATTTAACAAACCCTTGTAGAAAATGTTTGTATTCAGAAATTGAATCTATCAAACCCTGTATTGGAAAACTAGATGTAGCAATGGATATAAGCATTCCACAACAATAAAATCCCTCTAATCTTAAAAGTATCTAGAATAAGTGTAACATACTAGAATCTCATATGCTTCTTCTGCTTCTTAGTTATGCAATTTTTATAAGCAAAAATAGATAGATATATTGACAAAGTATATAAATAAATAAGGAGTGAAAAAGCGAGTACGAAGGAAATTTACCAATAGAAAATGAAGAAAAAGCCATAATCTAAGGAAATTCAAAAATAAATTAAAAAATAGTGAAAAAAAAGAATCTTGAACAAAATTAATTATTAATTATTTAATTAAAAAAAATATTTCTTTATATTTTTAATACATAATATCTAATTTAAAACCATTTTGACTTTTCTTTTTACTCTTTTATACATAATATCTAATTTAATATCATTAGCCCATAATCTAACATATTTATAGGACTTTTCATAACTTATTATCATTCAAATTAAAAAAATGTTTTTTTTTAATAATAACTTCTAATAATATACTTTTAATATATTCATATTTATAAATGTTTATAATTTTAAATACTTATATTTTTCCTAATGTTGTTTTTTATTATTTTTATGTTTAAATACAATTTTTTATTTTATCAGTTTTTGATTAATGAATGTTGACTTTCTTTTTTCTTTGATTTTTCTAAGCATTTCCCCATTCTTTATTTCTTGTTAGATTAGTTACTCCATTTATGACTAGTTGGAAATGTTGACCCGAAAATATTGTTGTGATTAATATAGAAGAAGTCAATCTCTTAAAAAATGTTTTGGATTATATTAATATCTAATTTTGATGTCCACATGATTTTTTATCGCATAAAGTTAGTAAAAACTAAAATCTTTATTAATTTAGGTTGAAAGTATATTCTATATTCTAAAATATAGAAGTAAAGTAAGGTAAAATTAATATTAATTTAGGTTATTCTAAATTTTTAAAATACAAAAGGATATTGTATTGATTAAAATATTTATCTTTTATGTGAATCTACCAAGCATAGAGAAGGATTGAATTTCTAGTGATGTAAACCTTTTTTTTAGTACAAAGCTTAAGAAAATATTTGTACTTTGAGAGATTTTGATCCCTTTTTTCAAGATAACTCTTCCGTAAAATCACATTAGATTTGACCCCTCTCGAAACTTGATAGTTTAAAATTCATATATATCTTTGTTGACTTTATAAAATGTCGAGAGATATCAAATCTCTCGAGAGGCAGTTTCAAGTGGAAAAAATGAGAAAATTTTGAAAGATGTGATCCCTCTCGACACTTAATAGATTCATAATTTTGATGGACATATGTTTGTTCTTTATAATACTATTTATATTATATATAAATTTCATATGTATATCTATAACAATTATTATGATTAATTTTATCATAATCCTCATAATACACATAACTACATACATGTAAAGGGAATGTTTTTAGATATGTTCAGTTATTATTTGTATTTAATTTTTTAATGTAATATGCATAACATAGAGTATATATAGAGAGTGAGTGTGCACATGCTTATAAAATGAGTTTATTGTAAGTATTAGGTTATTATATGTTTATTAACTAAATTTAAATATAAATTTTTAAAATGTCATACTTAAAAATATGAATATTCCCTCGATGGAATGAATAAGACATGTTAGGTGGGAGAGTGCATGGCCATCATCCCATCAAGAAATAAAAAATGAGGATGTGGACATATCCTCCCCATTTTCATTAACAAGGAATCATGAAGTTGCATGGAGGATCGTTTGACATCACTCCAATTTGGTGTCATATCCCTCTGGAAATAGTATTGGTTTAATGGTTGCAATTGAGTTGAAATTAATAGTAGTTATGATATTGGTGTATGTATTTATAGGGCCATCATTGGTTTCATTGTTATCCTACATTCCTATGTATAGCACTCATAATTTATAGGTGTGTCCATTTGGTCCAAGAATCAGTCATAATTTGCATGAGGCAGACGTTAATTCAGGCTATGGGGACTCGTAAAGTGGTCAATTATTAGAATTCATGGGTTATTGTTCTTCAAATATAATGTCATAGGAGGTTTCCTCTAGAGATACTACTTTGAATATTTATAGTGGATAATTTTATACCCTTTCGTCTATCCTTTATTTATCGTGTTCTCTCCCAATGCATCCCCCGAGAATTGGTTACATTGTATTCTCTTTTACTTTTTGTCGTGTCAACTCTCAACCCCTCACTTAGACTTTTATAATCAGGTTTGGCTAGGTTTATCCTTCACTTTGGATATATTTTTCAAGTCAGGAATGATCTTTCTCCTTTAAGTTCTTCTCTGAATCCATCCTTGAGAAAATCCTTCATCTCACAAGTTTCCCTCCTCCTTGGCTTCCACTACCATTCACTTCCATCTCTTGAGAAAACTTTCATATTTTATGAAGTTTGTGTTAGCATTGATTCAAGTTTAAAATACATCATCGATGCACTCAAAGTCGATGAGGAGTGGCCCACTACATAAAAAAAAAAGACCTTTTATCCCAATAGAAAGCTTAAACTTCCACACCTTTGCATTTAATCCACACTCATTGAATATTCATGAAAAAATAATGGCAGTGAAAAATGACATTATAGGAAAGAACATATGGTTGATAGATATCAAAGTGGTGGGAGAGGTAGAATATTAGGTGCTTAACACAACACACACTAGAGGAAGATACAACTAATACATGTATATTGTTCATATCGACTAGCATTTGAAAATTATATTGGGTAGTGTATTGTTGGATCACAATGAGGCCAAGGAGGAAGTATTCCTCATGTTGGATGAGTTACAAGTTTCCACGAAGAACCTATATAAAGAAATAAATTGAATTTAACATCATTTGGCCTTCCTCCATATCCAGGCTATTCTTTGGGCAGTAGAAAAGAGCTAATCGGAGTGGAAGCACCAAACTCTTATAAGTTTGAATAATGGGTTCTATGTAGTTGGTGATCTCTTGTTCATAAATTTTGCTCAACATTTAAATTTACAGGATTGGGTTGAAACTAGGTTGGTTACATAGATCTCGTCTTCCTGATTACGGTGCCAAAAATGGTTCGAAAAATTGATGTCGTATGAGGGAGATATCACATTCTGATCGAATTCCCAAACAACTAAATTTTGCGACAGGGTTGACTGGGATGCCCAGTCAGCATGGAGGGTGCACAGTCAGAAAAAGGAATATTCTGAGGAACATTCCTTTCCTTAGAACCAATCCTAGGATGACAATTAATGCGATATGATTTGTTGGATGGGTTGTACGTTATGGTATGAGAGCCAATCAGAGGGTGACACATGGACAGCCCTGAGGCCACCATGTGTCCCTAGGGTGGTGAATTAAAATTTTATGGAGGTCCGTAGGGATCGACCCCACGACCTCTGGTAGAGTAACCACCTGCCACACTGCCTATGTTGTACATTGATACTTAACCTCTATAGTGCACCGGATCTATTTAATGTTTATGAAAATCAGTTTTGGGGGTTGGGACCACCGGTGTTCCGAATCCGCCAGTGGTCCCGAGATGTGGTCACATGTTACAATATAAACTAATGTCGCAATGAAAATTACCACTAACTGCAACTTCCAGTTCAATGTTTAACCTTATCACATGCTGGCTGTTACAATTAATTTCTCCATGTGGTCAGCGACATAACTCGGAGTTCCGCCTAACCACCGGGGTTACTGCCTATAGTTCCAATAACATTTATGGAGATCGCAGGTTTGGGGTGCACATGTGGCCACCCCAACCACTAGAAATTAATGTAAGAAGTTATGACTGGTGGAATTTTAGCCAACGCTATTTTTGAGCGGAAATTTCCAAACTAACTTTAGTTAAGTGGAGTTTTTCTAGGTGTTACTGGGAAAATGAGTTGGAGACTCATTTTTCGCCCATTTTGAGTGAATGAAGAGTCATTATAAACTAATTGGAGCATTACGGAGGCATTGGTGGAGAGAAAATAGCCATTAGAGGCCTGTAACTACATGTATTTACAAAATTTTGAGCATGATGAAAGATGGACATGCCATTAGGAGCTGGACCAACAGATGTAGCCTAGGAGGGGAGAACTGCTTCATGATGCCTGCTGTGTAAATTTTACGTGGTGATTTATTTCTTTATTTTTCACTGTTGTTTAGTGTTATTTGTGCTGATTTCATGCTTATAATTCACTAAAATTGTCTACAATTCATGGTTAAAATCATCAATTCTTAAGCAAACTAAAGAGACAAGTATGCACATGTTTTATAACTAAAAAGACACTTAGCACAACAAAAATAATACAGTCCTTTTAGATCATATTCGTATTGGAGCTAGAGTTTATTCTCTGGTGTTGTTTAGTGCAAATATTTGTTTAACTGTTTGCAAGATTTTAGATACTTACTAGGCTCAAGCTCAAAAGAGGAGAAGGAAAATTGGTGGGAGCAGAAGGGTCTTAAGAAGAGACAAAGAAAAGGAGACAAAGATTGCACAATCTCCACCACCTATTTCATCTCCTAAGGAAGTAGAAGCTACTTTAAGCATGCCTCATGAGGAAGGAGAAATCCATGAAGAAGTTGATCCCAAAGAGGAAGAAAGAGTGTTCAGGAAAGAATTCCTTGACATGACTGAGATGGTTAGAATCCTTTATCAAGAAAGGAATGAGAGACTGGAAGGAGATGGATCCAAAATTCACAAGGAAGGACATGGATCCTCAGGAGGTCACAATGATGAAGATAAGTCAAATAAGGGCAATGGAGGAAATGGAGGCAATGGAGAGCCATCATACTCGTCCTCATCATCATCATCCTCTACTTCATCTTTAGTACATCAACCACACAAGTCAAAGAACACTGGTAAAAGTCCTTTTTTAAAACTTGATGTTAATTTTGAATTGACAATGTTTAATGGTGAAGTCAATGCAGAAAAGCTTGATAATTGGATCAGGCAATTGGATATCTATTTGAGAATCCAGAACCTTCAAGATGATGATACCAAAATCCAATTAGCTTCATTGAGAATGGAAGGTGCAACACTTGTTTGGTGGGAAGCCAAGACAAAGGAGGAGATCAAGAAGCATGGTAAGATTATTCTATCATGGACTGATTTCATTACTGCAATAAAACAATAGTTTATCCATTAGATCATATGAAGAAAGCCATAATAAACTGGAAAAACTTTAGGCAATTGAAGGGAAAAAATGTGCAAGAATACACCCAAGAATTTAGGAGAAGAGATCTCTTATTAGGGGTAGATTTGCAGAACCAAGATACTTTTCTCAAGTACACAAGAGTCTTACATAACTACCTAAAACATCTATTCTCATGTTTAACCCCACAAGTCTAGATGAAGTATGTGTTCAAGCCACACATCTAGAAGCTAGAGGGAAAAACATTTCTAAAGAGGGTAGGAAGAAACCTTTTAAGGGGAAAAACAAAGAGAATACCTCGAAAGGTAAAAGCAAGAAAAATGCATCTATTAAGAAAGAGGGAGAAAAATTGGTTTGTAAAAATTGTTTAAAGGAAGGCCATGATGAAAATCATTGTTGGAAATTACATCCTGAAATGAGGCCCAAGAAATACAACAACAAATGGAAACAGAAAACTGTAGCTACAACTCAGCATGATTTAGGAGAGGATTCAGGAGATGAATTGAAAATTACAACCATGGGATTGAAGAACATGAAGGGGAAATAAATTGAAACTAAACCCAATATTAGTACATCAAACTATCACATACATGCTCCAAATGAAGAAGAAATAATTAAACTGTTTCATGCGAGGGTCATATCCAAACACACCAAGATTGACACATTGTTTTATAGTGGGTCATAAGAAAAATTAATCTTTGAAGACTTGGTCAAGAAACTTAACCTTGAGACCATACCACATCCAAAACCATATCCACTTGGTTGGCTTTTTAAGGATGCAAATTTATAGGTTTCAAAGAAGTGTATATTGCGGTTTGCAATCACTGCACATTTTGTTGACATAGTTGAATTAGATGTGGTTCCGCTTGACATAACATGTATTGTGTTGGGGAGTCCTTACTTGTATGACAAGAAAGAAATCTTCCATCGCCATGAGAACAAATACCATTTATTCAAATATGGCAAGGAGTACATTGTTAGAGCACGTCGAAAGAAAACAAATATTGCTATGGTAAATGCTGGACAGGTAAAGAGGCTGGTAAATTCAAGTAATAATCTTATTCTTATAATGATTAAGCCTAAAGCTGATGTTAATCATGAATCATTTGAGGGATGTGATACTAAGTTGAAATCAGATTTATATGATGTAGTTGATGCACATCATGAGATGTTTCAGGAGCCAACAAGATTACCTTCAAAAAGAGAGATTCAACATGAGATTCAGTTGCAACAAGATTGTCCTCTTCCAAACATTGATATGTATTGCATGTCGATAATGGATAATTCTGAAATAAAGAGGCAAATCAAAGAGATGTTGGACAAAGGAATCATAAGGCCAAGCATCTCGCCATGCGGTTCACCCATAGTCTTGATTCCAAAGAAAGATGGGACTTGGCACATGTGTGTAGACTTCAGAGCTTTGAACAAGATTACGGTAAAAAATTGTTACCCACTCCCAAGAATAGATGATTTGTTTGATCAACTGAAAGAAGCAAATTTTTTCACTACGTTAGATTTATGAAGTGGATATCATCAAGTAAGAATTGCAGAAAGTGACATATGGAAAACTGCTTTCAAATCCAAACAAGGACTCTTTGAGTAGTTAGTTATGCCATTTAGTTTGTGTAATGCATTGGAAACTTTCATGCGTGTTATGGATAGTGTTTTTCATCCATTCCTTGATGAGTTTGTGATCGTGTACTTAGATGAAATATTTATTTTCAGCAAAACAAGAAGAACATGTCTTGCATGTGAATAGATTTCTTAATGTTTTGAAGAAAGAGAAATAGTTTCTTAAGATCTCAAAGTGTGAGTTTGGAAAGACTTCTTTGGTTTATTTGGGACACATTATAGGAGGAGGCGAATTGAGAATTGATCCTTCTAAAGTAGAAGCCATTGTGAATTGGCCCACTCCCAAAATAGTAACCAAGGTAAGAAGTTTCTTAGGTGCAACTCAGTATTGGAGAAAGTTTATTGCTAACTTTTCTGCCATAACAGCTCCTATGCATGCAGTGAAAAGTGTGAAGAAAGGCTTCCAATGGGGAGGCAAACAACAACAAGCTTTCAAAGCTTTAAAAAACAAGATCATTTTAGCTCCAGTCCTTTCATTATCGAATTTGAGACAGCCATTCGAGATACAAACTGATGCTAGTGATTATGCCATGGGCGCAATACTTTTGCAGCATGGTAAGCCTATCGATTTTCATTCTGAAACATTCAATGGTGTTGTAACTAATTATCCTACATATGACAAAGAACTATATGCGTTGGTACAAAGCGTCAAGAAGTGGAAACACTACTTGATGGGTAAAGAGGCGATTGTGCATACCGATCACCAACCATTACAGTACTTGCAGTCGAAAAAAAATTGTAGCAATCAAGACATTTCAGGTGGATGGGTTTTATTCAATAGTTTCACTTGGTAATAAGGTACAAGAAAGGTATTTTCAATAAAGTTTTTGATATGCTTTCAAGACCAATCATTAGTGCATATACTTTACTCAAAAATTATTCTATTGTACATGAGAGTTACATAGAACAATATGCACATGATGTTGATTTTCAAGATGTGTATGCTAGTTTGAGTGAAGGGAATCAAGTTGAAGAAAAATATTATCACATGCATAACAATTTTCTGTTTCATTTGGGAAAGCTGTGTATACCACAAGGAGAGAGGCTAAGTGTCATGAGAGAAGCTCATTCATCTCTTATTTCTAGACACTTTGGTGTAAGAAAAAAAATGGGACATCTACAGAGGTATTGCTATTGGCCTCACATGGTAGATAGTGTGTCAAATTTTCTAAGAGGTTGTTCTATGTGTGCAACAAGTAAGCCTAGTAATAGGAAGCTTGGGTTGTACACGTCACTAATTTTACCATCAAGGCCATGGGAGAGTATCTCCATGGACTTTGTTGAGGTCTACCTATGTCAAGAAAACAACATGATTATCTTTATGTAGTTGTGCATAGATTCTGTAAAATGCGTATACTTATGCCATGTAAGAAAAATGTTACTGCTGAACTTGATTTTCAACATGTATGGGTTCATTATGGATTGCTAAATTCTATTGTTAGTGACAGGGATTCCAGGTTCATTGGGAATTTTGGTCCAATCTATGGAGTATAATGGACACAAAGTTGAAAAAGAGTACTGCTTTTCATCGGAAAACTGATGGACAAACCGAGGTGGTGAATAGAACCGATGTGCATCTATTAAGAGGATATTGCAGCAAACATCCTAAGTTGTGGGATGAGAAACTGCATTATATTCAGCACGCTTACAACTGGGCAAAGCACTCTTCAACTCAGACATCACCTTTTGAAGTATGCTTTGGGTATTTTCCAAAATCGCCATTAGAATTCATCTTTGGAAAGGATGTTGCAATTGATGGCCATAGTGACATTGACAAGGCTCGAAAGTTCATTGAGAAAATTCAGATTATACATCAACAAGTTCAAGAATAGCTTGAGAAAAGTCAAAGAAAGTACAAAGAGAGGCATGCCAAACATAAATTTGATCACAAGTTTAAAGAGGGAGATGAGGTATGGTTGCACATTAGCAAAGAAAGGATGCAAGGGGAAGGTAAAAAGCACAAACCCATTCGCTATGGTCCATTCAAGATCATAAAGAAAGTTGGTAATAATGCATTTCAACTTGAATTGCCTTCATATATGCAAATGCATTCAATTGTTAATGTTGAAAACTTACATTTGTATGAGCCATCTTTGATCGATGATCAAGAAAGTGATGCTCAGTTGCCTTCTATTGAAGATTTCTTGCTAGAATTTCTGGATGAGCTCAAGCAAGATACAATTCTTGACAGGAGGACAAGAGAATCCAAGAGGGCAAGTATTGACTACCTTCGAGTTGGGCTCAAAGGCACTAAAGCAAGCAAGGAAAAGCAGATGGAGGTTGGAAAGGTGAGGGAGATGTACCCTCATCTACTGAACAAGTAATCAAGTCTTCTAGGGTCCAAAATCTTCCTAATGGGGAGGAGTGATCAGGAGTTCATAATTTTTTCTCAAAATTGAAATTTATAGGATTGGGTTGAAACTAGGTTGGTTGCATATATCTCGTCTTCCTGATTCTGACGCCACAAATGGTTCAAAAAACCGATGTCGTATGAGGGAGATATTGTGTTTTGATCGAATTCCTGAACAAATAAATTTTGCGACAGGGTTGACTGGGATGCCTAATCAGCAAGGAGGGTGCACAGTCAGCTAAAGGAATATTCTGAGGAATATTCCTTTCCTCAGAACCAATCTTAGGCTGACAAGTGGTGTGATATGATTTGTTGGATGGGGTATACATTATGGTATGAGAGCCAATCGGAGGGTGAAATGTGGCCAAACTTGAGGCCGCCACGTGTCCCCGGGGGTGGTGAATTAAAATTTTATGGAGGTCCACAGGGCTCGAACCCGCAACCTTTGGTAGAGTAACCACCTGCCACACCGCCTGTGCTGCACATTGATACTTAACCTCTATAGTGCACTGGATCTATTTAATGTTTATGAAAATTAGTTTTGGGGGTTGAGACCACTGGCGTCCGGAATCCGCCAGCGGTCCCGAGATGTGGTCACATGTTACAATATAAACTAATGTCGCAATAAAAATTACCACTAACTGCAACTTCCAGTTCAACGTTCAACCTTATCACATGCTGACTATCACAATTAATTTCTCCATGCGGTCAGCAACATAACCCGGAGTTCCGCCTAACCACCGGGGTTACCACCTATAGTTCCGCTAACATTTATGGAGACCACGGGTTTGGGGTGCGCATGTGGCTACCCCAACCGCTAGCAATTAATGTAAGCAGTTAAGGCTGACGGACTTTTAGCCAGCACTCTTTTTAAGAGGAAATTTCGAAACTAACTCCAGTTAAGTGGAGTTCTCCACAATTAGTGGAGTTTTTCTAGGTGTTATTGGGAAAATGAGTTGGAGACTCAATTTTCACCCATTTTGAGTGAATGAAGAGTCATTCTAGACTAATTGGAGCATTCTGAGCCATTGGTGCAGAGAAAACAACCATTAGAGGCCTGTAACTACATGTATTTGCAAAATTTTGAGCATATTGAAAGATGGACATGCCATTGGGAGCTGGACCAGCAGATGTAGCCCAAGAGGGGTGAACTGATTCATCATGCTTGCTGTGTAAATGTTATGTGGTGACTTATTTCTCTGTTTTGCACTGCTGTTCAGTGTTATTTGTGCTTATTTCATGCTTCTAATTCACTAAAATCATCTACAATTCATGGTTAAAATCCTCAAGTATGCGCATGTTTTATAATTGAAAATACACTTAGCACAACAAAAATAATACAGTCCTTTCAGATCAGTTGGCTAGGAGGTTAAACTAGCTATTTGTTTCTCATATTCCTGCGTTGAGTACACTTGCAGCCAAGAAAACTAATTTTTTTTCCCAAAATACCACCATTAACTTGGTTCATTCCTTAGGACTAGGTAGAGAATAACATTCGGGTGGTAAAAAGATAAAAAATAAGAAAACTACTTCGAATGAGCAGAAATAACCACAAGATCCAAACACCAATTTTGGGGGCAAGAGAGAGCGAAAGCTAAAGTAACCATGCAATAATTTTGGTAGGGGCCATATGACACATAATTGTATACATTTGGATGAGGTCAATGAGAAAAATACTTAGTGAAAGCCCGCCACACAGCCTATTGTGTTGAAAAATCCTTTCCCACCTTAGCAAAAATTCCAAATCATGATTGTTTCAAATATTGCACCTCCATAAGGGGGAAATGTAGGTAATCCTCCTAATGGGGATGCACTTGTGACCATTATACTATGTGAAAAAATGGTAAACTTGACCATGAGATGAAAAATAGATGCAAGAGTCAATGCAAACTTGGATACAAATGCATATTCAAAAGTGGAAGAAAACATGGGTGCAATAATAGGTGCAAAACTTGGCACAAACTGTGGTGAAATAAAAGTGGATGCAACAATGGAAACAAACTTGGAAGCAAAAATACTTCAAACTTGGATGCATAATAAGATTTAAAAATGAATGTATACATGGACATAAACATAGGTGAAATAGCCGGCACAAAATTAGATGCAAAAGTGGATGAAACAGAAGTAGATGCAAAAGTAAGTGCAAAATGAGATGCACAAAATAATGTAAAAGTGGATGCAAAAACATAAATAATGTTTGATGAAAACTTGGAAACAAAATTGGATTCAAATGGGGATGCAAAAGTGGAAGAAAATGTGGGTGCAATGGTAGATGCAAAACATGGCACAAATTGTGGCTTAACAAATGTGAATGAAAAAGTGGATGCAACAAAAGAAAATGCAAACTTGGATGAAAAACAAGATTCAAAAAGGGATGAAAAAGTGAAACAAATGTGGGTGCAATAGTGGACACAAAATTGGATGCAATAGGATTTTATGAAAAAGTAGATCCAAAACAAGATACAAACCCTATGCATAAACCCATCACAAATGTGGATGAAAAAAGAGATGCAAATTTGGATGCAAACGTGGATGCATAAGTGGAAACAAACATGGGTTAAAAAATACGTACAAAACCTGGCAAAAATTGTGGCAAAAAAAAAGTGGGTGCAATGATATATACAAAATAGAAGAAAAATTGATGAACAATAAAATGAAAAAGGGGATACAAAAGTGGGTGTAAACATGGGTGCAACAGTGGATGCAACAAAATTTGATGCAAAATGGGACTTAAAACATGATGCAAAACTTGATGCAAAAATGGATAAAAAAGGGATGCAAAAATAGATGCAAAATTTGATGCAAACATAGATGAAAATGAGGATGCAAACGTGGATGCAAAATTAGAAGAAAAAGTGGGTGCAAAGGTAGTTGCAAAATTAGGCACAAATTGTGAAACAACAAAAGTGGATGAAATAGTGGACACAATAATGGATGCAAAAGAGGATGCAAATGTGGATGAAAAACAAGATGCGATATTGGATGCAACATAAGTAGATTCAAAACTAGACACAAGCCTTGACGCAAGACTTGTTGCAAAAAAGGATGCAAAAAATGTTGCAAAGGAGGATGCAAAAGAGGATGCAAAAAATGATGCAAAAGTTGATGCACTTGTAGGCACAAAAAAGTAGATGAAATAGGGCATGCAAAAGTAGGTGAAAAAAAAATTAGTTGCCAAACTTTACGCAAAACCTAACACAAAACCTGGTGCCAAGGGTGGTGCAAGACTTGGTGCAAAACTTGGAGAAAAATGTTATGCAAAACCTGGTGCAACACATGGTGCTAAACTTGCAAGAATTGGTGAAAAAACTAGTGCAAATTTTGCACCATTTTTTATAAATGGATGCAAATAGCACCAAAAATGGGCTCTAGATGCCAAAAAGGAAGCAAAAGGGATTCTAATCACAAGATTTTGTTGCAGTGAAGGCTTGAGATCTCCTTGATGTATTCCTGGATCCTTCCTATATGCTTCAAATCCATAAAACGATTCTTGGAAATCGATGCTTGATTCCCTAGAACAAACTTCACATATAATGCTCCCTTCATTTTGTACCATGTGGATATCCTCCCCATGATACATACAACATCCAAATCTTCCATTATAGTTACCCACCACCACTTTACTGTTCTTGTGAGATACATAGTTGGAACATTCACCTTAGATTTATTTGAGCACCCACTCATCTAATCCAAGTAATGCTTGAAATCCCAACATATATTTCCCAATATATTAGCACTTCTAGTCCCTTCATATAGTTCAAATTCCTTGATCTTCACTCTCACTAAAATATCATATGGTCCCTATCTTACTACCTTCATTAGGATTCCGATCACATCATCCTTCTCTTAGTTTAGAACTGGAAGAGAGGCCACTTCCTTTTCCAAGAAATTAACCTGATCTCCCATGCATCAACACAAGCTTGTTCCATTGTTTGATTTAGTTTTCTAAGCTCATTGATTCCCTAGACAAAAAATCCTCTCAAATAATCCATGCCCCTCTTCATAGCTTCCATCATTTAGACCATTATTTGTTCTACAAAGACAATCATATTTTTGAAAATAAATATTTCCTTACTTCCACCTACTCTCTAGTTTTCCATCTCTACCACAACAACTTGTACTCTCTTAGATCATCTTGCTTAAAGTCCACCTTAAACTTTCTCTCATAGATTATTGCTTGAACTTCTCTGATAGTTCACTGCTTAACCTAATTTTATACCACCTATCATGACCCAAAATAATTTCAAGGTTTAAGGTGCACCACGATATCTTTTGTTGTAGCAAAAACATGTTGCTCACCAATTGCTTTAACTGCCTTCGAAATACTTCACGTGGAATACGACTCACGATTCAACACTTTCTTAAAATTCCTTAGTGAAGTTCTTAGAAAGATATCAAACTTATTCTAAAACTAAGTGTTTCATTATCCACATTAACATCCTTATTATTATTATAGCAACAAATGAAACTTCAACACTTCATCACCATCATGAACTTTCCACACATTAAATGTAACATGAGGAGACACAATTGTTTTATGTATGGAAATCTCACAACACTATCCCAAAATTATATATATATATATATATATATATATATATATATATATATATATATATATATATATCTTCTTTTACATATAAAAAGGAATGGGTTGGGTCACTACCCTACCACCTAACCATAGAACGAAAACCCACTTACAATACAAATAGAGTCAGGTCACGTCTACAATCCACTGGTCACCAAATTGGCCTTAATTCATTGTCTATATCTATTAGTTCATTCTTCCAACGAGTTTGGTTGGAAGGATGGACACTCACTTCATGCAACTATCTTTTTTTGCTTCCCATTAGCCTAAGGTTTGCTCCCTTGTTTCTTTATGTAACAATGGCTATCCCCTTCGCTTCTTGTCCCTTGTGTGTGTTCTTCCATCCTTCCCAAATATTCCATAATATTTTTATATAAATGAGGTTTGGGGGAACCTAAATATCACATATCTTGGGTTTTGTGACTCTTCACATTCAAGTTGACCTTCGTTATACTTCAGATGACCACATTGCATATGAATCTAACCTCTCATCCATTCACTTTTGTCCATTAGTTGGAAAAGATGACACCTTTGGTTGTTCATTCACATGTCCTAGTGTGATATTTCCCATTCGGTTGTTCACACCTCATGGTCATGCCATTGATGCTTTTAGTTGGGCCAACCCAACAAAGTCCTCTCCCATGTGACTGTTCCACCCACAATTTTACAATTGCTTGTCCATCATCTTATTGTTCTAGGTGGAGTAGTAGGGAAAGAAACCGATATCACATGCCATTAGTTTTGGCTCATTCCCAATTGTACAGTCTACAAGTACACTCATCTTGGGAATGCATGCCATGTGGTGATTAGTTGTCCAAGTCGATATGTCTTGGGTAGATGCACATGTTGTCTATCTTTAGAGGAATTTTGAGGTCTAAAATGGACCTAAAAAATGTGCAACCAAAATATTTTTTATAAGAACTAATATGATCCAAGATGATGATGTCAACCATGGGAGATGATTCACAATTTTTAGAGAAAACGGTAAAAATATTAAAAATAAAAAAAATAAAAAAACTACTTTTTAACTTGTATTTTCAACTTATCTCCTTATGGTTTTACTCAAATTTTGATTTTAAGCATCCATTGGATGAATAATTTAATTTCCCATCCAAGGAGTACCCATGTTGCATAATTTTGAGGGACCCTTCTACTTGAAAATTGAGAAATACACGAAAAACGTAATTTCAATCACCTTTTTTCATGTATTTCTCATTTTTTCGTGTAGTAGGGTCCATCAAAAGTATGAAACGTGGCTACTCCTTGGATTAATAATTAAATTTCACATCCTATGAGTGCTCCCGCTCAAAATTTGAGTAAAACTATAGGGAGATAAGTTGAAAATATGAGTTGAAAAAGTAGTTTTTCTTTTTTCCCTCTATAATTTGATGATGTAATATAATATTATTTTATTATTTACACTATTATTTTATAATATTCCTTAGGAGGTCCATTTAAGACCTCAAAATTTATCTAATACATGCCCAATCAGGCCACTTAGTTTTCACTTGTGCTCTCATGTCCAGTGGAAAATGAAAATGTCGCAACCAACATCACATTCTATATGATTCCCATGTCATCATGAGCACACACATTTGGTTAAGTGCATGCTCAAACTGACGACGTTACAAATATGCGTAACATCATAGTGCATTTGTGGAATCGCTGAGAGAATGTATAGCATTGAGAAATATAGTAGTATTGTTAATGCTTTATAATGTTGTGTAGATAAAAGTCTACATGCGTTATACTATAACCACTTGTCCCACTTGGAAACTTTCCATTGAAAGCTTAGATTTATAGAAATATTAAATTATGATACCACACTTTCCATGATAATTATTTTGGATTTTTTTAATATATATTTATGTATAATTTCCAATTAGTATACAAATATCTAATAAAACAAATAACCATGGAATGGTGAATAGACCATAATGCAATAACCCTTTGATCTAGAACCCTTCATCTCATTATTCAAATAATTTTATTTATTTAATTTTTGTTTTCTTTTATCACAAATTTTGAACCATAAACCATTGAAATTCGGTTTCATGAAAAAATAGGACCTTTACATAAAGGTTGATTGAGAACACATGTCACAGTCACATGCAATACACCTAGTAATGCTTTCATACCATTTAGGTCCACTTATGCAACATCATTTAGCGCCTCATCCTTTGGAACAAATGACTCCTCTTAAGCTTTTGGAATATAGATTAGAAGGTCAATGTGAAGAGTCACAAAGGTTTTTAGTGGATAAAAAAAGGCTTGATGCAACACATGTATCTCTAAGATAAGAAGTTGTTGGTATCAAGTAGGAGTTGGAGAGAATGCATGCTCACATGATAGTTATTCAAGACGAAGAGTAGCAAGTTGGAGGCTTAAGTGAAAAAACAACAAATATCACTACAATAAAAAAGGACATTGGTGAGGGTCATGATTGTGACGGACCTTTAAGGTCCATCACCAATGTCACATATAGTGACGGTCCTTAAAAAAGCGTCACCGTGAGTGTATATAGTGATGGTCCTTTAAGGTTTGTCACCAAAGCTATTTTCAATGACACTTTTGGTAAGGATCGTTAATGGACCATCACTAATTCTCTCTTTGGTGACACTTCTAGTGACGAACATTTAACGACCCTCACCGATGCTATTTTTATTACTTTTGGTGACAGTAAAAAAATGTTCATCATCATTGATCATTCCAAACATTTTTTATGATGTTATGTGTTTGTTAATATATTTTTTGTCAAAAGATAACAATTTAATACCATTATTGTGGAGTCTTTTTTATAATATGTCCAAGGCCATAGTGGTTAGAGTCAGTCAATTTTTTAAGAAGTAATTTGTGTGTATCATTTCCCTCAAGTAATGACTAGTCGAATAGAGTTTTCCTATGAGTCAACACATGATTCATATATATTAAGTTTATTATCTAGCGAATTCCCTTTAGATAAAGTCCCACTAGTGTGTGTAGGAAGTATATTATTTAATACATAATCAAGCTCTCTCAATTCTATTAATGGGAAAGACCTAACACTCCTCAACACTCCTGGCACACCTTAAATTAATGCTTTGGAACACACCAGCATTTCTTAGCACCTCGCATGTCGTGGAACATATTTGTACCTAGAACATCTTGTCATGACACTGACGCCCAAGCACATGGTGGAATGCGCTAGCACAACATAGAAATATCCTAGCATGTGTTAGCATGCATGTAGTCCCTAGCATGCCCTGTAACACCTTGGTTGAATGCATTGAGATACATTAGCATTTGGCACACAATTCCACTTGGCATGTATTGGGACCTATTATTAGTGTGGCTAGCATGCCCCTTTTGAAAAATATAAAATACCGACTTATTAACCCTCTTATTGGTTCTTCCTTTTGTTTCCTTGAAACTTCTTGACACATATCGACATACCTTGGCACCCTGCACATCCTTAGCACCTAGAATGTATTGGCATATCTTGGCACTATTTCTTACATATAATTAGCACACCCTGGAACTCCCAAGCACACTTTGAGACTTCTTGACATGCCTTTATATTCCCTAGCATGCCTTACCAATCCTTAGCATACCTTGTCACTCCCTCCTTGGCATGACAACTAGCACTCATTAACACTAGTCCCTGACACACATTCCTCATATTCATTAGCTTCCATAAACATAACTGGGGACATAACTGGGTTGAGTCTTAGATCCGACATACATACAACAAGATATATAATATAGAGGATAACTATAATGGATGATAAAAGGAAGCAAATGTATTGCATGCCAAAAGTTCCAACAACCAGATTAAAGGAGGAAAGAAACATACAAGAATAGACATTACCCCATTCCATACCTTGGTTTGTGAGAGCAGATCCAAATCATTTCTCCCAATCACTCAACATACGCTTAGTTAACACACACAGATATACTTTTTTTCTTTATCTTTTATTTTCTCTCAACTAATTATGATAAAGTTAATTAACATATATATTCTCTTTTTCTTTATATTTGATTGAATATATATATATATATATATATTCCTTTTATATTTAATGTATTTGCTAACAAATTTAAGAAATGTTTTAAACATATAATGTGAAGAAGTGGTAGACTTTTAAACTTTGTGGTTAGCTTTGTGACAGTTGCTGAAGGTTTTTAAACTGATTCGTGATTCCAAAATAATGGTGAACTAATTCAATAGAAATGCGGATCTTAGAATCCTTCACTTGGAATTATGGGAAAAATAATCCAACATTTACAACAACAATTTGATGATCTTGAAATCCTTAACTATTAGAGGGAGCATAATGTTTGTGACACCTGAATTAAGTATTAACTAGTTGTTAACTAGTAATATGCCATTTTAGTTATTATTTTGAAGAAAGAATGAAACATTTATTTTCTGGAAAAGGTTATTTTTGTTTTATAAAATTAGTTATGGAAAGTAGTTCTAGAAAAGTTAAAAAAATATTGATGGTTAAAGTATTCCAAGAATTGAGAAGTGGTTGGACGGTTTTGAATAGTTACCTTTTCCTCTGAGGATAAAAGCTACATCCCAGTGAGGAAAAGGGGTTCTTCTCATTAACAAAGGAAGAGAGTGAGGAATTTCCTGAGCTGGTAGAGACTAATGGAATCACTCAGTGTTCCTGAGAATTTCTGGTATTGACTAGACTTGGGGTCCTGAGGTCTCAAAAGAAATCTCTATCAACCTATACCTCTTAGGTGTGTAGCACGGGGGAAAGAGAATGACGTAATTGCCTCTCTTGATGGTTGGGTGGAAATCATCAACAGATTTAACATTCAAATAAGTAACTATTCATTTCAGATAAACAGGACATGAATTTTATTGTAGGAATTTTCATACAGATCTATGTTTAATTAGCTTCAGGGAAAGTAATAATATGATGGACCATTATCTGAAAGAAAAGAAATGGATTTTCAGAATTATTCATGAGCTCATCAAATTATTATGAGTTTCTGCAATTAATATTATGAGTTACTGTAAGTTAATATTATGAGTTACTGCAAAATGAGTAGTATGAGTTACTGTAAATATTTATGGTTTTCTAAAAAATGTTTATGAAATTCAGTAATAATATGGTAAGGTGGAATTCTAAAGGAAAGAACTGTATTTGTCCATGTATAAGGCAATGCAGGAATCACTGAGTAAATTATGTTGCAAATATTTTAAAAATATGTTAAGATGTATACATAAGAATATCTAGCAAAAAACGAATATGCTATTGAATATAATTACATATTTACTGTGCAAACTCAAAACGAGTTGTTAGACTATAGAGTTTTGTCATCTAAAAACTATTGTGGAGTGACCCGTTGGTTCTGGGTACGAGGTGGTACCTCAACCCAGAACTCATCTCTACTCCCAACTAATTATACTCAGACATAAATTAGAGGTGGTCCAGTCACCTAAATTGAAATAGATACAAAACCCTGTGTTGGAATTTAAAATGAAACAAATGGAACAACAAGCTATGCCAGAGTAAAATTATCATTTCCAGGAGCTGTGTTTTATGCAGATATCTAGCTAAAAAATAAGCGTAATGGAAACTAGGATACATTGAAAAACTGAGACACATTAGAGAACAAAGCTCCTGGTCTGGCTAGAGGCTCTGAACTCAAAAATATAAAAAAGAGTTAACATGAAAGTACGCATAATGGATAACATAGCATATATTTATATTTATCACATCGAATAACACAGTCCTCTATCACGTCAAGAATTCCCATGAATAATTTCATCTTAAGAGCCGAAATGAGAAACCCCCATAGGGAGGAGTTATAAAAGAGAAAACAAGTTCTTATAAGTTACAATTACAAAACTAAGTCTGAGAAACTAAACTAAGACCCAAAAGTACCAGCTCAAAGGAAATCCTCTAATAACCTCATTACACTTGAAGGAATTGATACTCATATAAAAAATACTGGAATCCATTCAAGAAAATGCAAGAAAGCCAAAACTAGATACATGCTACTCGACTGGTCATATTCTGGGGTCAAAACCCAAGTGGTAATTCACTAATACGCTAGAAAGAGGAAGTCCAGTCCATTTTATAACGAGAAGTTCACATATGGGTACCTCAAAAGGTAGAGTCGTTTCGTTAGCAGTAGACCAAACCTCAGTGCTCAACGTGAAGGAAGACTTACGGGAGACCTCGCCATTCAGGTAAGGAGCTCACTTGCAACAATAAGCCACATAAAAATTCAAACGTTGGCATAATGAAATAAACGAAAATACTGTTAAAAGATGAAGGTCAACCGAAAAGAAGAAACCCATAAATCTTAATACTTGCAAGGATAACTCACCACAAGACATGATGAGCATCGAGCTGGAGAAAGATGAATAGGAAAGGATTTGGGAATTAAAACATCATAAATTAATTGCATTATTTAAGGGTCGAGTAAGGTAAGTAGAGGGAACAAGCAACGTTATAACCAAAACAAGGAGTATTACCTATGCCCGTGAAGAGAGGGTTTGAACGGGAATGGACCGGCAACTTGCATTAGCAGCAGAGGCCGAAAACTTGCCCAAAATTTCAGAGGAGTGCATAAGGTGGTCTTGCTCACAGCTCGTGGAAAACCGTAGAGAATTACCCATTTCTGGACCACAACCCAAAGGCAGAGTAACCCTTGTAAACACATTCATTAGCTTCATACGCTACCAGCCGGAGAAGAGCAACGAGACTGTGACATCAACCTTTGACAAGTTGCAGACAAAACTCACCGCATAGACAATGTAGAAAAGAGGTGAATCAGATAGGGTTGCTGGGTTTTACCTAGCCATTCCTGCCGAAAACATTCACCGTAGATCTCAAAGGATCAGACGGTGTGTATAAGGGCAAGTGGCCCATTAAAACCTAAACACAAATCCAATGCAATATAACAACTGCCAGGTATTAAATTGCCCAGGACATGACAACAGATCAAGGGTACAAGAAGTAATCGATAAATTTATTAAAAATGCAATGAACATCTGCAGGTTTAAACCATATCCTTAATTAATGGTTGGGTATTGATGTGTTTTGGAAGATTAAAATTAATATGTGCTTGTTTACATATGAACCTAAACCTTATGATCATGATTAGTAGGCATGCCATGGAATATTAACCTTAGGATTTTTAACATTAATGCAAGAAGTAAAAAAAAAACTATCTTGTATGTTACAAGTGGTATTAGAGTAGCGTTCGCACGTTGGGACCATATGGGTCAACTAACAGGTTAAATTGTGTGTATACTGATGCACAGAAAAGAAGTAGTACTGCAAAGGATGATATGAGAAGGGGATTGACACAGCAAACACCTCAGAATACCGGAGAACCTACACCTCAAACAAAACCAGAATGAATCCCGAAATGTGGATTCAGTTAAATGTAGATCAGCACTAGCAGATTAGCAGACTGCTGGAGGAACAACAATAACAGACTAGCATATTTTTAAGTATTGTGCAGAAGTTGTAGGAGGAAATGGTTTGAGTAAGAAGTGACAATGAACGTCTGATGTAGGAGCAGGAAAAGATAATTAAGAGCCTTTCCGACAAATAGAATCAAGGGGTGTTACAACCCAGTCCCGATAGGGATATACAAGAAGAGAACAAATGACAAACCAAGGACCAAACCACAGACAGAATTGGCAGGAGCCCTTCATAGCGAAGAAACAAGAACTAGAACTATAATGAAGTAAAATCTGGTAATGTTTCATAACAACAGGAAATTAAGAAGCAAAAAGTGGAGTTACAAGGTGATTTCAAAAGATAAAACCACCTACATTCGATGGAGAAGCTGAAGAGGTGGCAGAGGCTTGGTTGATAAATATGAATAAGTAATTTCAACTGTACGAGTATAGAAGAAACTGTAAAGCCAGACTGACCATCTACCAGTTGAGTAAAAAAGCCACTCTATGGTGGGAGGAGGTAAATAATGTATGCAACATTGGAAGATCGTCAGGCAGATTATCAGCCAACAATGATAGAGTTGGAAGGTAAGCTACTTTCCCAGTATGTTTCTATTTTGGTTGACCTAGGTGCAATTTTAAGTTATGTAAACCCAAAAATAGTAGAAGTATGTAAATTAAAGGGTTATAAATTTAGAAATCCTTGGCTGGTACAGCTAGCCATGTGAGCAAAAAGAAAAGTAAGTGCCAAAATTCCAAATTGTAATTTGGAAATTGGAGACCAGAAGTTAAACGTGGATCTCAACATATTTCCATTAGGACCCTATGATGTTTTTCTGGGCATGGATTGGATAGAGAAACATTGGAATTTGGTGCACTGTAAGGAAAATATTATATACTATAGAATGCAAGATGGAACATGCAAAGAGATTCACGGAATCAAGAAACCACTATAGCTACGTCCTATTACAACATCTCAAATGAATAAATATATGAGGAAGGGTTGTCAGATTTATGCTATCTAGGTGGGATATGCTAATTCTAAGGAGAAGTCCCCTATGATGGAGAACATACTAGTGGTACAAGAATTTATGGATGTATTCCCAGAAAATGTACCCATATTACCCCCAAGAAGAGATATTGATTTCACCATTGAGTTAATGCCAGGAGCATCACTGGTTTCAAGGGATCCTTACAGGATGAGTGTTCCAGAGCTAACTAAATTAAAAATGCAATTGCAAGAGCTGCTGGACAAAGGATACATTCATCCGAGTGTGTCCCCTTGGGGAGCACCAGTGCTGTTCGTAAATAAGAAAGACGGAACCATGTGGATGTACATGGATTATAGACAACTTAATAAATTGACAGTAAAAAATAAATATCCCTTACCTCGGATTGATGACCTGTTTGATCAGGTAAAGGTGACCATAGTATTCTCAAAAATAGACTTAAGGTATGGATACCACCAAATCTGGATTAAGGATGAGGATATCTACAAGACTTCTTTCCATACTAAGTACGTGCATTATGAGTTTGTGGTACTACCTTTCAGTTTAACAAGTACACCAACAACATTTATGAGGTTAATGCATGGTATATTTCACCCCTTATTGGATAAATTTGTCCTAATATTTATTGATGATATTTTAATCTATTCTAAGAATCAGGAAGAACATAAGGAGCACCTAAGAATAATGTTGGAAATGTTAAGAAAACACCAGTTGTACGCTAAGTTCAGCAAATGTGATTTCTCCAAAGAAGAAATCCAGTACTTAGGCCATGTTATTTCAGCAGAAGGGATAGCTGTTGACCCATACAAAATTAAGAAAATTATGGAACAACGAATCCCCCAAATTGTGGTGGATATCCGATTCTTTATGGGATTGGTTGGGTATTACCGAAGGTTCATTGAAGGGTTTTCCATAATTGCTTTTCCAATCACCTCCTTGCAGAGAAAGGGAAAAGTATTTAAGTGGACTAATGAGTGCCAACATAGTTTTGAAAAGTTAAAGCATCTGTTGACCACTGCTCCAGTGTTGAGGGTAGATGACCCCAACAAAGAATTTGAGGTTTGTACAGGCACTTGTAAGAAAGGATTTGGGGAATTTTTATCACAGGAAGGAAAGGTAATGGCCTATTAGTCAAGGAAGTTAAAAGAGCATGAGAAAATATATTCAGCCTATGATCTGGAGTTAACAGCAATGATACATGCACTCTGGGTATGGAGACACTACTTGTTGGGAAAGAAGTTTGTATTAAAGACTGATCATAGTAGCCTAACCAGTTACTTCAAGCAAGTTGATTTAAACTCTCGACATGCAAGATGGAATGCCTTCCTAAGTGAGTTTGATATGGATATTTAGCACGTGAAGGGTAAGGAAAACCATGTGGCGAACACCTTAAGTAGGAAATTGAAGTGTGTTTATGAGCTTTGCTATAACCAGCTTGAATGCAAATTTTTAGATCAAGTAAAAGAGGAAGCACAGAAGGATCTTGAATACCAATTTCTATGGTGACAAATGGAGGAGGCCAGAAAGCAAGGAAGCAATTCTGAATATGGAGTTAGTAAAGAAAAAATGTTAACCTTTAGAGAAAAGATATACATACCAAACTGTGTGGATATAAAGGATCTAATCATGAATGAATATCATCGTAGTAATTATGCAGGACACCCAGGATACCAGAAAATGTTGACCGCAATTAGAAAAACTTATTTTTGGCCTGGTATGTGAAGAAAAATTGCTGAATACTTAAACAAATGTTTGAAGTGTCAGTAGGTCAAGGTGGAGCATCGACATCTAGCTGGATTGTTGCAGCCCTTACTAGTACCTGAATGGAAATGGGAGGTCATCTCCCTAGACTTCATTACTATTTTTCCATGATAAAAAAGGCACAATGACTCCATTATGGTGGTGATCGACAGATTAAGTAAGGTTGCACATTCTATACCTATACAGTATACATACAAGACTGTACAGGTAGCTGATATTTTTATGAGAATTTTTTAGACTGCATGGTATTCCAAAGACTATTATTTCGGATAGAGATGTGAAGTTTACTTCAACATTATAGAAAAATTTGTTTACAGGTTTGGGGACCCAAATAAATTTCAGCACTTCTTATCATCCCCAGACGGATGGAAAAACTGAATGGGTAAATTAGGTTTTGGAAGACATGCTGCGCATGTACATGATGCATCAGCCAAAAAAATGGGAAGAATATTTACACCTAGTTGAATTTTCTTACAACAATGGTTATCAGGATTCTCTTAAGATGAGTCCTTTCGAAGCTCTATATGTATGGAAATTTTGTGCCCCCATTAATTGAAGCATCCCTAAAACTAAGTTAATGCTGGCTGAAATGGAATCGGAGTTAAGAAAGATCAAGAAAAACCTGAGAGATTCTCAAGATCGACAGAAGATATACGCAGATAAGAAAAGGGCTTATCGAGAATTCGAGGTGGGTGATCATGTGTATGTGCGGATCAAACCCAAGAAGAGCACCTTGAGATGGGCCTCTTGTGCCAAGTTGGCTCCCAGGTTCTACAGACCTTTCCAGATATTGGAAAAGGTGGGGCTTGTGTCATATCGGTTGGCCTTACCTAGCCACATTCAAGTGCAAAATGTGTTTCATGTGTCCCTACCAAAGCGATATGTACATGATTCGAAGCATGTAATCCATTGGCAGAACATTCAAGTAGGGATAGAATTAGAAAAATCCTAACTTGAAACATAAATTTTTATGTGCATTTGAAAAAAAATTTGTTGTTTGCACATAGAGCCGGACGGCGAGTTTCTGGTCGAACCTCAACGTATACTCAACAAGAGAGAAATCATGCTCTGGAATTGAGTCATCACCCAGGTTAAAGTGTAGTGGAAGCAGTTCAACTCGGATGAGGCTACTTGGGAAGACGAGGAATTTGTACGTGAGGCATACCTAGAGTTATTTCTAGAGCTGGAGTGAAACACCGAGGATGGTGTTACTTCCAGGGGGGGAAGTTGTGACAGCTGAATTAAGTATTAACTAGTTTTTAACCATTAATATGTCATTTTAGTTATTATTTTGAAGAAAGACTAAAACATTTATTTTCTGGAAAATGTTATTTTTGTTTTATAAATTGAGTTATGGAAAGTAGTTCCATAAAAGTTAAAAAAAATACTAATGGTAAAAGTTTTCCAAGAACTGCGAAGTGGTTGGACAGTTTTGAACAGTTACCTTTTCCTCTGAGGATAAAAGCTACATCCTAGTGAGGAAAAGGGGTTCTGCTCATTAACAAAGGAAGAGAGTGAGGAATTTCCTGACCTGGTAGAGACCAATGGAATCACTCAGCGTTCCTGAGAATTTCTGGTATTGACTGGACTTGGAGTCCTAAGCTCTCAACGGAAATATTTGTCAACCTATACCTCTCAAGTGTGGATCACGAGGGAAAGAGAAGGAGATAATTGCCTCTTGATGGTTGGGTGGACATCATTAGCAGATTTCACATTCAGATAAGTAACTGTTCATTTTAGATAAATAGGACAGGAATGTTGTTGTAGTAATTTGCAGACAGATATGTGTTTAATTAGCTTCAGGGAAAGTAATAATACGATGGACCATTATATGAAAGCAAAGAAATGGATTTGCATAATTATTCATGAGCTCAGCAAATTATTACGAGTTTCTGAAATTAATATTATGAGTTACTGTAAGTTAATATTATGAGTTACTGTAATTATTTATGGTTTTCTGAAAAATGTTTATGAAATTCAGTAATATTACGATAAGGAGGCATTCTATAGGAAAGAACTGTATTTGGCCATGTATAAGGCAATGCAGGAATCACTAAGTAAATTATGTTGCAAAGATTTTAAAAATCTGTTAAGATGTATACATAAGAATATCTAGCAAAAGAAAATATGCTATTGAATATAATTACATATTTATTGCGCAAACTCAAAACGAGTAGTCAGACTATAGAGTTTTGTCATCTAAAATCTATTGTAGAGTGAACTGTTGGTTCTGGGTATGAGGTGGTACCTCAACCCAGAACTCGTCGCTACTCCTGACTAAATATACTCGGATAGAAATTAGAGGTGGTTTGGTCACCTAAATTGAAATAGATACAAAACCCTGAGTTGGAATTTAAAATGAAAGAAATGGAAAAACAAGCTATGCCAGAATAAAATTATCATTTCTAGGAGCTGCGTGCTATGCAGATATCTAGCTAAAAAATAAGAGGAATGGAAACTAGGATACATTGAAAAACTGAGATAAATTAGAGAACGAAACTCCTGGTCCAGCTAGAGGCTCTGAACTCAAAAATATCAAAAACAGTTATCATGAAAGTACGCATAATGGAGAACAGAGCATATATGTATATATATCACATCGAATAACATAGTCCTCTATCACATCAAGAATTCCCATGAAGAATTTCATCTTAAGAGCCGAAATGAGAAACCCCTGTAGGGAGTAGTTATAAAAGAGAAAAAAAGTTCTTATAAGTTAGAATTACAAAACGAAAAAATTACATAAATCTAAGTCTGAGAAACTAAACCAGGAACCAAAAGTACCGGCTCGAAGGAAATCCTCTAATAACCTCATTACACTTGAGGGAGGGGATACTCATATAACTAATACTGGAATCCATTCAAGAAAACGAAAGAAAGCCAAAACTAGATACATGCTACTCGACTGGTCGTATTCTGGGGTCAAAACCCAAGTGGTAATTCACTAATACGCCAGAAAGAGGAAGCAGTCCCTTTTATAACGAGCATTTCACATATGGGTACCTGGAAAGGTAGAGTTGTTTCGTTAGCAGTAGACCAGACCTCAGCGCTCAACGTGAAGGAAGACTTATGGGAGACCTTGCCATTCGGGTAAGGAACTCACCTGCAATAATAAGCCATAGAAAACTTTAAACGTTGGCATAATGAAATAAACGAAAATACTGGTAAAATTTGAAGGTCAACCGAAAAGAAGAAACCCATAAATCTTATTATCTGCAAGGATAACTCACCACAATACATGCCAAGCATCGAGCTAGAGAAATATAAACAGGTAAGGATTTGGGAATTAAAACATCATAAATTAATTGCATAATTTAACGGTCGAGTAAGGTAAGCAGAGAGAACAAGCAACGTTATAACCAAAACGAGGAGTATTACCTGTGTCCGTGAAGAGATGGTTTGAACGGGAATGGACCGACAACTTGAATTAGCAGCAGAGGCCAAAAACATGCCCAAAATTGCAGAGGAGTGCAGAAGGTGGTCTCGTTCCTAGCTCGTGGATAACCAAAGAGAATTAACTATTTCCGGACCACAGCCCAAGGGCAAAATAACCCTTGCAAACAAATTCATTAGCTTCTTACGCTACCAGCCAAAGAAGAGCAACGAGACTGTGAAATCAACCTTCGACAAGTTGCTGACCAAACTCACCGCATAGACAATGTAGAAATGAGGTGAATCAGATAGGGTTGTTGGGTTTCACCTAGCCATTCCTGCTGAAAACATTCACCGTAGATCTCCAAGGATCGGACGGTGTGCAGAAGGCCAAGTGGCCCATTAAAACCTAAACACAAATCCAATGAAATCTAACAACTTTCACGGTATTAAATTGCCCAGGACATGACAGCAGATCAAGGGTACAAGCAGTAATCGATAAATATATTAAAAATGAGATAACATCTGTAGGTTTAAACCATATACTTAATTAATGGTTAGGTATTGGTGTGTTTCGGAAGATTAAAATTCATATGTGCTTGTTTACATATGAACCTAAACCTTATGATCATGATTAGTAGGCATGCCATAGAATATTAACCTTAGAAGTTTTAACATTAATGCAAGAAGTAAATTTTTTTATCTTGTATGTTACAATGTTTTCGCAGGTCTATCTAAAAAAAAAAAATCTTTATGTTATTGACATTTTTTCTTCTAAACAAAATTCCTGAATAATGTTTTATGGTCAATCTTTTTCCTTTAATTTCTTTATTTTTTATTTTTCTCGGTGACAAGTTAATCTTTTTTTATTCTTTAAATAGGTTTGAAACCCATTTCGATATGAAAATAAAATGTGTATTAAAAAATTAACAATGCAGCGAAAAAATACATTTTTATTAATTTCTATTCAACAAATAGGAAAATATGTTCTCCTTCTGTAAAAAAAACATATACACTATATAAGTTTAAATATGTATTCTAGATATGGGTGTATCGGATGAACACTTTTTTTATAAACTTACTTATGCCCATATCGTGTTTAGCCCCTGGGGGAATTTTTCCTTCAACCTGCAATTCAACCTGCAAAATACCATCGTTCCAACTTTCCCCTTAATGGTGTGTCAGTGTTCTGAAAAATAGTCTGCCGAGAAATTTCTTCTCTCTACGTGGAGGGAGGGAAGGAGGATGTCGAATCATACATCAATGAAAGTGAAATTAAAAAAGGTTCCAATATTTTATCTACACAATGAAAAAACGACAATATAGAAAAGAAAATATGATTCAATTTAAGTGTTTTAATTGGGAATGAATTGAAGGATCGTATCAACGCTAAGAACCTATTTTGTTACATCCAACGGTGAATATATTCCACTCCATAGGCCCAGGGATTCTCTACACACAGGAGCGTTAAGTTCAAAGTCCACGACGAAGGAATCTCATAATAGATAAATCCTCAAGAAGGATGATCAACAAAAAAATTCAGTGCTCTGTATAGTTCCAAACCAATCAAATGGGCCGTGAAAAGTGTGTCACGCAAGATATAGAAACTGTGAAATGGTTGCTCTTGCTTTTGTGAAATCCATTTTTGGAGATAATGTTAACATTTATTTTAGTTGGAAACAGAATCAAACAATTATAGAATTTGTGTAAAAAATATTTTAGTGAAAATAACATCAAAGCAGATTATGTCGACGTGTTTAGAAAGTTGGGGAAGCTTTAGAAATCGAAAAGAGTTTGGTTAACCTTAATAGGGATGATGGATGGAGTGTTAGCAAATCCTAGATTTCTTCCCTTCACTCTTACTTGTTGGTTTTCATCCCTGATTCTCCCTCTTGTATTTTCCTCTCCTCTCACCCTAAATTCATTTCTCCCTTTATGTTCTTTATATACTTTGATTTTTATTTATTTATTTTAACTTATTGAAATTACCCATTAAGTGTAACCTATACTATTATACACCATAAAAAAAATTACTTTGCAAAACTATAATTCTAATCTATCTACACAATATATTTAATTGCCAATACTTATTACAACCACGACTTACAAAGTACCATACTTTCCTACCATATAAATATTATATCTCTTACCACAATACAACAATCGAGATTTCCAGAAATATGTTACACACATATACACATATAAATCAAAACTTCAATAAGTTTAATTTCTATGATTAAATTATTGAAACAATTCATTGAAAATCTTTCCAATTAGTTTTAATTGCAACTTATGGTATTCGTAACCAAGGTAATAACAGTGCACTTGAAGCTTATCTGTCCACACAATGATTTTGTTGGGATTTGGGTTTAACTCCAATTGTCATTCATTACCTCCATGCTGTCAATCATGGTAGTGGACAGTTGGTTGTCTCTCTGCCCTTGATCTGTTTCCTGGAGATCCAACGACGATTATGAATTAGGGTTTTTATGGTATGACCTCGTTTCTTGTAACCGCTTTTCCATGTTGTTTCGCTCATTTTCACTCTCCGTTTCTCTGGAGAGGCACTCCGCCTCTGCGACAGTTCCTCCAGGATTGTTTCTTATGACAGAACCTAGGTAATGTGATCTTGGTTTCTTAATAGTTTTATTTGACAGTCTCTGCATTAAGCTTAATTTTATTTGACAATCTCTGCATTAATTTTAATTTCCCCACGCAAGGGTTTTACTGGGGTTGATTCTCATTACAAAATCTAGAAACAAAGTTATATAGATTCCATTTCTTGATTTAAGTTATTCACCTCTTGATTAAATTCGACAGTATCTTGTCAGGGTTGTAGAAATGTGTCGGGCCTCGGCGCATGAAGTTTTTAGTCTTCAACTGAGCCATCTTCAGGAACTTTTTGAGGTAGTTTTACCCTAATCATGCACTCCTTGTTCAGGTTTGAATAAACTTATGGGCTGTCATATTATTATTATTGTTTCTATATACTTATCCTTAGCATTTTCATTATTATGCATCCTTAAGATTTCTGCACCAATATCCTAAGGTAATCTGTTTTCATTTCTCTTGTTTTCAAGGGTTAATATTTGTTAACTTATCCAGAACCGAGAACTAGCAGTTTGGTTAACTCATTTCCTATTTTCCTCCTGCAGGTAAGCTATTTAAGGGTTTTGGAGCTTTAAAGCTTTTACAAAGAAGTATATTTGCGAGTCAGATACTGATCTTCCTCCGTCCCCAATAGCTACTCTTTTGCAACGAGAAATATTGGATAGAAATTTTGCTGATCCGGCAAGAAAATTTTATTGCCTTATTATGAGATTCTTGGTGTCGGCATTGTTTATTTCAAATGATTTTTTTTTTCCTTTTGGTTAATACCCTAATGGGTATATTGTAATTCTCATTATGTAATAACTGTACTTATATATCTTCTTGCCAGAAGTACCCATTTTATAGTTAAGCATGCATGTAATTTTGAATTTGTTTTGCGTTCGGTGATGGTATATCCGAGACTTTCCTTGGGGTTTCTTTATTTATTCAGAGGAAGTTTGTCGACCTTTCTCGGTTAGCAGATCAATAACTACTTTAAATGTAACAATTATTTTTGGAAATATACACAGTTCACATTTTGCCACTATTTGTAGTTACAATGGTAAAGATTCTTGTATCTTAGCATGGTTTGATGGAATAATACTATTCGACACTTTTCTATATATTTATAAATATATATATTTATTTACCAAGACTCTGGTTGAAATTTCTAAGTATTAATTTATCAAATGAATAATGTTTTGTAACTGTTTGATCATATAGGGTATTTATCTGTTGACTGCTCAGCTTTATTTTTCTTTTAAAAGAAAGCTACTTCGCTGGTTCATAGTTTATTTTTCTCTGAAATGTCAGAATTAATTACTACTGTTCTCTGACATTTTTCTTCCGAAATATTACAAGTCTATTTTAAGTCTATTTTCCTGCATACATACAACAATATCTACCAGATTGAATTTTTAAAGAGTTTATTTCCCTATGCAGTTCGGGTTCTTGAAATAAATATTGTATATTTCTTTTCCTGACCGTATCCATGGTTTAAATGGTTTAATTTGCAGTCATTTACAGTCTACTTGTTTTTATAGTTTTCTTGGTTAAAGGTGGCCGGACCATTCTGTCCGGGTTTCTCCTAAGCACAGGGAATGACCAACTCGGAGTTCTTTACCTGAGGATTCCAAGTTAACAATTTCCTATCTCAATAATTAACTGAGAATCAAATCCTAACCCTCTGGTTTACCTCAATAATTTGAGAAGAATAACATTTACAACCTGACACATAACAGCTATAGGTACTGTAATTTTACCTTCAGATAATTTACCTAAGTTGGTATCATTTTCCATTCAGAAGTATTAAAATAAAACATAATATGGAAGAAACTTATCTGTTCTACAAATTTTCTTGACTGACTCCCTACCTCGAGAGAGGCAATCACGTCTTCTTCTCTCCCCTGTGCTCCAAGTATGAGCCTTACGAGTTGACAGAAAACTCTGGAGAGACCTCGGGACAATCTGGTCCAGTCTTCGAATCCAGATTTTATTTTTAGAAAATCAGAGTATTCTGCTGGTTAGCATCAGATCGGGAATTATTCTCTGCAAATTCTCTTCCTCAGTTACCGAACAAAACCCCCAAACCTCACTGGGATTATACCTTTATCCTCAAAGGTTGGGTAACTGTTTGAACTGAATCTTTCCAACTAAATCTTAGTTCTTGAATTACTTTTTACTATCAGTATTGCTATTCCTTTATGGAAATCACTTCCATAATTAATTTGATAAAAATTAATTTCTGCTCATAATGTATTGTTAAAATATAATAAAAATAACCAAAATGTCTTAGTGTCTTAACAACATCTTATAATCATCAGTTAGCAATAAACTAGATGTTGCAACTTCCCCCCTGGAAGTGAACACCATCCTCGATGTTCTCATTCTTCTCCAGCAAATAATTCCGGATATGCTTCCCGAACAAAGCCTTCATCTTCCCAGGTAGCCTCATCTGGGCCAAAGTGCCCCCATTGCACTTTAACCTGGGTGATGGCTCATTTCCGGAGCATGAATTCTCTCTGGTCGATTATGCACTGAGGTTCTACCAGAAATTCATCGTCCGGTTCGACCTACAATCAATAACCTTGAATTAGTTTTCTCATACATCTTAGTATTTCAAATCAAGTCTGGTATTCATATCCTACCTGAATACTCTGCCAATGGATTTTGTGCTTTGGATCGTGAATGTATTGTTTCAATAACGATACATGAAAGATGTTATGTACTCGGATATGACTGGGCAAGGCCAATCGGTAAGCCATAGGTCAAACCTGGGAGCCAACTTGGCACACGAGGCCCATCTTAAAGTGAATTTCTTTGGCTTAATCCTTACGTACACATGGTCCCCAAAATCAAACTCATGGTAAGTCATTTTATTATCTGCATACACCTTTTTCCTATCCTGAGCTGCCTTCAATTTTTTTCGGATCTTCTTTACTTCCATTTCCATTTTAGCTAGCATGTTCGGTCCAAGCATCAAATTGGTTTCTGGACTACTCCAATTAATATGAGTTCTACACTATCGCCCATATAAGGCTTTGAATAGACTCATCTTAAGGGATTATTGATATTCGTTATTGTATGCAAACTCTACTAGGCATAAATACTCTTCCCACCTAGTCAGTTGTTGCATTACATACTTACGTAACATATCTTCCAGGATTTGATTTACTCGCTCTATTTGTCCATCCATCTGCGGATGGTAGGCAGTGCTAAAATTAATTTGAGTCCCAAATCTTGTGAAAAACGTTTTCCAAAATGCTGAAGTAAAATTCACATCCTTGTCAGATATGACAGTAATTGAGATACCATGCAGTCTAAAGATCTTGCGCATAAATATGTTTGCTATCTGCAATGTCTTGTAAGTGGACTGTACTGGTATAAAGTGTGCTGATTTTCTTAATCGATCCACTACTACCATTATAGAGTCGTTATGCTTCTTTGACCTTGGTAATCCAAAGATAAAGTCTAAAGATATTATCTCCCACTTCCACTCAGGTACCGGTATGGGCTGCATCAGTCTGCCTAGATGCCAGTGCTCCACTTTCACTTGCTGGAATTCCAAACATGTGTTTAGATATTTCGCAATATCTCTCCTCATACCCGACCATAAATAATTCTTCCTTATTACTATTAGCATTTTCTGATACCCGGGATGTCCAGAGTAGTTACTTCGGTGATACTCATTTAGAATCAGTTCCTTTAATTCCATTTGATTTGGAATAAAAATCCTTTATTTAAAAACTAACAACCCATCTTTATTAATTTCGTAATCAATAGATTTTCCTTGCTTTTTGAACACCTCTACTTGCTTCCACATAAACTGGTATTCAGGATCTTTCTCAGCTTCTTCTTTTATTTGCTCCAAAAATTTTCACTGAACCTGATTACAATACAACTCATAAACACCATGCAATTTCTGACTTAACGAAAGCTACTTTATTATCCGTACCCTTTACATGTTGCATATCAATGTCAAACTCGCTCAAGAAGGAATTCCACCTTACCTGGTGAGAAATGAGATCAACTTGTTTAAAATAGCTGGTTAAACTGCTATGATCAGTTTTGAGTACAAATATTTTTCCAAGAAAGTAGTGCCTCCATACCCGGAGTGCATGCCCTACTGTTGTCAGCTCCAAATCATAAGCTGAGTACCATTGCTCATGCTCCTTTAATTTTCGTGATTCATAGGTAACTACTTTACCCTATTGTGACATAATCGCCCCAACTCCTTCTTTGCACGCATTTGTGCAGACTTCAAACTCTTTATTAGGATCAGCTACCCTTAATACCGGAGTTGTAGTCAATAGTTGCTTCAATTTTTCAAAACTGTCCTGACATTCCTTTGTCCATTTAAATATTTTTCCTTTTATTTGTAAGGAAGTGATTGGAAAAGAAATTTTTGAAAAACATTCAATAAACCCCCGATAATAACCAACCAGGCCCATAAAAGATCAGATGTCTGCCATGTTTTGGGGTAATTTCCATTCCATAATCGTTTTGATTTTCTCTGGGTCAATTGCAATACCCTCAGCATAAATCACGTGACCAAGGTACTGTATTTCTTCCTTGAAGAAATCACACTTGCTGAACTTAGCGTACAGCTGATGCTTCCTTAGCGTTTCCAGCACTATCCGTAAATGCTCTTTATGTTCTTCCACATTCTTGGAATAAACTAAAATGTCGTCAATAAATATTAACACAAAATTATCCAGAAAGGGGTGAAATATACCATGCATCAGCCTCATAAATGTTGTTGCTGCATTCGTCAGTCCAAAAGGTAGCACTACAAACTCGTAATGTCTGTACCTTGTATGAAAATAAATTTTATGTATGTCTTCATCCTTTATACGGATCTGATGATATCCCGACCTTAAATCTGTCTTTGAAAATATTGTTGCTCCCTTCACTTGGTCAAACAGATCATCAATTCGTGGTAAAGGATATCTATTTTTAATAGTCAATTTATTGAGCTGGTGATAATCCATGCACATTTGCATGGTTTCGTGTTTCTTCTTCACAAATATCACAGGTGTTCCCCAAGGGGACATGCTTGGTCAGATGTACCCTTTATCCATTAATTCCTGTAACTGCATCTTCAGTTCGGTTAATTCTGGTACACTCATTCGGTATGGTGTCCTCGAAATGGGTGATGCTCCAGGTATCAACTCTATATTGAAATCAATATCCCTCCTGGGTGGAAAGCCTGGTATTTCCTCTGGAAATTCGTCCACAAACTCTTGTACTACCGGAATATTTTCCATCATTGGAGCCTTGTCTTTGGAATTGGTAAAACCCACTTGTATGGCATATAACTAGCATCCCTTCCTCATGCACTTACCTATTTGAGATGTTGTGATTGGACGCAGCTGTAAAAGTTTCTTTATGCCTTGAATTTCCTAGCGAGTTCCATCCTGCATTCTGTAGTAGATGATATTTTATTTATAGTCTACTAACGTCTAGTGCTTCTCCAACCATTCCATGCCAAGTAGCACATCATAAGAACCCAGAGGTAATATATTCAGATCCATAGTTAGCTGTTGTTCACTAATTTCTAGTGCACAGTTCGGTATTTTGGCACTAAATTTCCTCTTTGCTCCCGTGGCTAACTGTACCAGCCATGGATTTCTAAATTTTTGACTCTGCAACTTACAATTTTCTACTACTTTTGGACTTACATAACTTAAAATTGCACCTGGGTCTACCAAAATAGAAACAGGTTGAGATAGTGATTTACCTTCTAACTCTATCATTGTCGGTTGGTAGTTTGCCTGCCGGACTTCCAGGGTTGCATTAATTCTGGGTATGTTTCTGGCTACATCTCCCACTATTGAGGCCTCCTGTAAGTTGGTAACTTCCTCACTCCTTCCTCGCTGTGGACATTTTCTGTAGTAGTGCGCCTCACCACACCCCCATCACTGTAGAGGTGGCTTCAAATTTTGTGCTTGATCCGGTTTGCTGGAAGCTTCCGTGGGTTTATCTTCTATAGGCCATCTTATTGTTTTTTGATTCCTTCCAAACTATTTGCTAACTAAACTTCTAGAAGCACTCTTGAAATTGTTGGTTCTGTTTTTCTTTAAACCAGAACTCCCTTTTTGTTCCTTTTTTGTCTTCCAGCTTTTTCCTTGTTCTCCTTTCGCTTTAGCTTGCTAATAACACATTCTTGCCTTCTGGATTATGTCATCCATAGTTTTGAGATTCACAAACTCAATTCATTCTTTCATATAAGTCAGCAAACTACTCAGAAACCGCTGTACTTTTTCCTTTTCATCTTTTAAATAAGGAACGTAACGGAGTAAGGAAGTAAACTTGGTGATGTATTTATCCATCGTCATTTGTCCCAGTTCTAAGTCATGGAATTCCCTATGTTTCTCGTCATAGAAGCATTCAATTAAGTATTTATCTTTAAAATACTGTTGGAACGAATCCCAAGTCATGTCCTGATCATCTATACTACGGACGTTTTTCACTTCCTCCCACCATAATGTGGCTTTCTCCCTCAACTGATAAATAGCCAATCTGGCTTTAAGATTACTGCTGTATTAATACACTTGAAAATACTTGTTCATGTTTATCAGCCACGCTTCAACTACCTCCTCCTCAAATCCATCAAATGTAGGTGGTTTTATCTTTCGAAATTCACCTTGTAATTCCACTTTTTGTCTCTTAATTTCTTTCTGATTGGTTACATTTTCTGACTCAGCTTTGTTGTAAATTTAATTTATATTACTCCATTGAGGCTAACTTCTTTCCAATCTATTAGTGGCATCGTCCCTTACTTTCTACTCATTTCCTTCTTGCAGCAAATCCCTATCAGCGTTGGGCTGTTCAATTCCTTGTTTCTGTTTTTTTGAGAGGATTTTTAAAATTCGCTCCTGTTCTTGCATCAAACGAGCATTATCATTTCTCACCCTCTCCATTTCCTCGTGTAACTTCTGTACTGTATTTAGTAGAATGTCGGTTTTGTGCTGCTGCTCTTCCAGCAGTCTACTAGTTTGCTGGTGTTGATCTACACTTAGCTACACCCACATTTCTAGGTTCATTTCCGGTCGGGTTTGTGTTTCCTCGGTATTCCGAGTTGACTACTGTATTGGCACCCTCCTCATAATATCTTGTTAACCTCTTTCTTTCTCTCTGTGTACATCTGTTAATACACAACTTAAAACGTTAGTTGACCCAAAGGGTCCCAGCATAAAAACGCTGCTCTGATACCATTTGTAACCTACACTACTATACACCATAAAAAAAAATTTACTTTGCAAAAATATAATTCTAATCTATCTACACAATATATTTAATTGCCAATATTTATTACAACCACGACTTACCAAGTGCCATATTTTCCTACCATATAAATTTTATATCTCGTACCACGATACAACAACTGAGATTTCTGGAAATATATTACACGCATATACATATATAAATCAAACCTTCAATAAGTTTTATTACTATGATTAAATTATTGAAACAATTCATTGCAAATATTTCCAATCAGTTTTAATTGCAACTTATGGTATTCGTACCCAAGGCAATAACTATGCACTTGAATCTTATCTTTCCGCACAATGATTCTGTTGGGATTTGGGTTTAACTCCATTTTTCATTCAATAACTCCGTGCTGTCAATCACGGTAGTGGACAATTGGTTGTCTCTCTTCCCTTGATATATTTCCTAGAGATCCAACGGTGATTATGAATTAGGGTTTTTATGGTATGACCTCGTTTCTTATAACTGCTTTTCCATGCTGTTTCGCTCATTTTCGCTCTCTGTTTCTCTAGAGAGGCGCTCCACCTCTGTGACAGTTCCTCCATGATTGTTTCTTCTGATAGAAGCCAGGAATGTGATCTTGGTTTCTTAATAGTTTTATTTAACAGTCTTTGCATTAAGATTAATTTTATTTGACAGTCTCTGCATTAAGTTTAATTTCCCCGTGCAAGGGTTTTACTGGGGTTGCTTCTCATTACAAAATCTAGAAACAAAGTTATATAGATTTCGTTTCTTGATTTAAGTTTTTCACCTATTGATTAAATTCGATAGTCTCCTGTCAGGGTTGTAGCAATGTCTTGAGCCTCGGTGCATGAAGTTTTCAGTATTCAACTGAGCCATCTTTAGGAAATTTTCGAGGTATTTTTACCCTAATCATGCACTCCTTGTTCGGGTTTGAATAAACTTATGGGCTATCATATTATTATTACTGTTTCTATATACTTATCCTCAACATTTTCATTATTATGCGCAGGCTACCTCCTCAAGATTTATGCACCAATATCCTAAGGTAATCTTCTCTCATTTCTCTTGTTTTCAAGGGTTAATATTTGTTAACTTATCCAGAACTAAGAACTAGCAGTTTGGTTAACCCGTTTCCTGTTTTCCTCCTGCAGGTAAGCTCTCTAAGGGTTTTGGAGCGTTAACATTTTTACAAAGAAGTATATTTGTGAGTCAGATACTCATCCTCCGTCCCCAACAGGTAATCTTTTGCAATGAGAAATCTTGTATCGAAATTTTGCCGAGTCAGCAAGAAAATTTTGTTGCCTTGTTATGAGATTCTCGGTGTCAACATTATTTATTTCAAACAAAATTTGCTTCCTTCCGGTTAATACCCTAATGGGTATATCCGAATTCTCATTATGTAATAATTGTACTTATTTATCTTCTTTCCAAAAGTACCCATTTTATAGTTAAGCATGCATGTAATTATGAATTTGTTTTGCGTTCAGTGATGGTCTGTCCGAGACTTTCCTTGGGGTTTCTTTATTTATTCAGAGGAAGTTTGTGGACCTTTCTTGGTTAGCAGATTAGTAACTACTTTAAATGTAACAATTATTTTTGGAAATATACACAATTCACATTTTGCCGCTATTTGTAGTTACAATGGTAAAGATTCTCATATCTTAGCATGGTTTGATGGAATAATACTATTCAACACTCTTTTGTATATTTATAAATATATATATTTATTTACTAAGACTCTGGTTGAAATTTCTAAGTATTACTCTATCAAATGAATAATGTTATGTAACTATTTGATCATATAGGGTATTTATCAGTTGACTACTCAGCTTTATTTTTATTTTAAAAGAAAGCTACTTCTCTGGTTCATAGTTTATTTTTCTCTGAAATGTCAGAATTAGTTACTACCATTCTCTGACATTTTTCTTCTGAAATATTATAAGTCTGTTTTAAGTCTGTTTTTCTGCATACAGACAACAATATCTACTAGATTGAATTTTTAAAGAGTTTATTTCTCTATATAGTTCGGGTTCTTGAAATAAAGATTGTATATTTCTTTTCCTAACCATATCAATGGCTTAAATGGTTTAATTCTGCAGTCATTTACAGTCTACTTGTTTTTATAGTTTTCTTGGTTAAAGATGGTCGAACCATTATGCGTGTGTTTCTCCTAAGCACAGGGAACGACCAACTCAGAGTCCTCTACCAGAGGATTCCAAGTTGACGGTTTCCTGTCTCAATAATTTACTGAGAATCAAATCCTAACCCTCTGGTTTACCTTAATAATCTGAGAATAATAACATTACAACCTTACACATAAGAGCTCTAGGTACTGTAATTTTACCTTCAGATAATTTACCTAAGCTGGTATCATTTTCCATTCATAAGTATTAAAAGAAAACATAATATGGTAGCGACTTATCTGTTTTTCAAATTTCCTCCCTACGCCGAGAGAGGAAATCACATCCTCTTCTCTCCCCCATGCTCCAAGTCTGAGCTTTACGAGTTGACAAAAAACTCTGGAGAGACCCTGGGACAATCCGGTCCAGTCTTCCAATCCAGATTTTATTTTCAGAAAATCAGAGTATTCCACTGGTTAGCACCAGATCAGGAATTCTTCTATGAAAATTCTCTTCCTCAGTTACCGAAGAGAACCCCCAAACCTCACTAAGATTAGACCTCTATCTTCAGAGGTTGGGTAACTGTTTGAACTGAATCTGAATATGAATCTGTCCAACTAACTCTTAGTGTTTGAACTGAATCTGAATCTGTCCAACTAACTCTTAGTTCTTGAATTAATTTTTAGTATCAGTCTTGCTATTCCTTTATGGAAATCACTTCCATAATTAATTTGATAAAAATAAATTTCTGCTCATAATGTATTGTTAAAAATATAATAAAAATAACCAAAATGTCTTAGTGTCTTAACAACATCTTATAATCTTCAGTTAGCAATAAACTAGCTGTTACAATAAGGAAAGTAAATAAGAATATATTAACATTATATAACTTATAACTGCTAGTTGGAGCTTTCCTTATCTATTTAAACTGGGTCCTAGATTAGATTTCCCATCTTGATTTTTACACATTTTATGGATCACAAAAGTCAAATTCCTAAAATTGTAAAATTATTTGATTTTAGACTTTTGTGCTGAACCCTTTTTGTGATTGAACCCTAATTATGTATTATGGTTGTACTATTTTTTTGTTATATGGTTGTAATTTTTTTTAATATAAATTACTCATATTTAAAATAATCATTATGAGTAATAATTTAAATAAAATTATAATTTACTTAAGTATTATGATTTTTTTTTATAGTGTGAAATGTATAACAAGAAGTGTCTTGATGTGTCATGAATTAATGATTATCATTATATGAGTGAATTTAATTTATACAACTATACTAAATATTGAAATATGATAACAACTAGAATAATTTTAAAATTTATGAAATCAAAAATATAAAAAAATAAATTATATATATATATATATATATATATTGAAGTAAAAAATCCTATTTTTGGAAATATATAATGAAACATGGCATTTGTATATTTTTTTATTTCATTAGTATTATAAAATTCATGTTTAAAAATTTTTGTTTTCAAGTTTCATAATTAAATTTATTAATAGTAATTTTGATAATTAATATAATATGTTTTTTATTAAAAAAAAAATTCAAATATATCTTAAAAATTTATAGAATAGAAAAAAAAATAATGTGATATAGAAAAATTACTGTTACATAAATTTAAAATATGAGTAATAATTTAAAATAAAATTATAATTTAGTTAAATTTTATAATTTTTTGACAGTGTGAAATGTATCATGAAAAGTGTCTTGATCTCTCACCAATTTTGGATTATCATTATTTTAAAGTAAATTTAATTTATACAACTACACTAAATATTAAATTATGAAAAAAATAAGAAAATCTTAAAATTTATGAAACCAAAAATAAATAAATAAATAATATATAATTTTATTTCTTTTAGTATGAAAAACATGTCAATTTACACTATATTTTATTAAAAATTAAAGTAAAAAATCCTAACTTCCCAGAAATATTCTTAGAAATATATAATGAAACATGACATTTGTATATTTTTTTATTTCATTAGTATTATTTTATTTCATTAGTATTAACATTTTCGTTTTCTATTTTCCAATTGCATAATTGAATTTATTAATAGTAATTTTCATAACTAATATAATATGTTTTTTATAAAAAAAATCCATATATATTCCAAAAAAAAGTTATAAAAAATTAAGTTAATACATTACATCTATTTATATTAGTTCGCACAATGAGCTTAGGAAATTACTAAACGTAGAATGTGAACATGGTGTTCTCGGTTTATATTTGAGTTAAATCTTCATACCGTTGAACTATGTATTGTTTATTTTTAGGTTTCATGTACGATGTGGGATTATAGAAGCGCTAGGAGCTAGCAATATTAATTCCTTATTATCTTGTATATTGTTACCATATTTAGCTTTCCACACTTTGTTATATGGGTTTTTTTGAACTCTCTCGTGTCTGGTTGTTCAACATGACACAAAAAGTATTTGGGCTACTATCTTTGCTCTACGTGTTTAATTGATCTAACGTTGAGTTACTAGGGTTGGAATCCAAGGGTTTTATGGGAGGAGTTATCATGGTAACTACTTCACTCTTCCCTTGGCGCTAGCTCATGCCATTTGGGAATTTCCATGATGGAAAACTTGGTTCTGCATCTCGGTTGTTCTTCCACATGGTTGCATCCATGTCTTAATCCTTTGATAAGATATTACAAAGCAATTTTAGTTACATATCCCTAACAAACATGTTTTTTTTTCCTGATATGATTCCATTTCTTTTCTGTGCACTAACCTTCGCCAAAATTGTTCTTACATAGGGAGTTCCCTTCTACTTAGGAGTATTGGTTTGGTTAGCGGACTAGATGAATTTTTTATTCACCACGACCCGCACCATGGCAGGGGTTACTTTTGTAACTTGTTTTATTCCTAGTATACCTTCTTCGTCGCACAAAACATTATAGAAAGAATTTGATCAACCTTATCAGTTGAGTTAATGATTTTTCCATGGAATCTTTTGTAGGACTCCAAGAACCTATTAATATTCGAGTTATTTACAAGTATTATGCTAGTAGACTTATCTCCTCCTTGATTAATTTTGTTGTCTCGACATTGTAATTCCACCTAATTTTTTATATCTTTCGATACAGGTTTGCTTCCGCCCATAGCTAATTATGGCGTGTGAGCTGAATGTTCTAATGGTTGGTCTATCCTCACTTATTCGTTCTCGGTTGTGGAGTCGCAGGTCGACGTCCACATGGCCAACCCTAACTAGGTTCTTAGAGTGTATTACTCCTTCACATGAGTTATAGTTAAATGATTAAGTCTGGAATGGTTCTCTTACGGTTTTAGAGCCCTAGGCCTTACACTCTAGTAAACAGATTTTAATATCGGTTCAAGAGACCGCTTGTCTATTATATTAACCCTAATGGTCTATTGAGAATAGGTTAAAAATAATAATAGGAATTTATCTATGATTGTTGTTTACGAGAATCAAACTGAGACAACAAGAACCCATCTTTTAATTGCATCTATGATCCTACTTGAAGCGGGATTAAACCCTTAATAAACATTCTACCTATATCTCTGCTACCCTAGGGTTTAGCTCATGATCTACTTTGTAATTTTAAAGAAAGATGGGTATTTAAGTTACAGGTTACAACCACTAGCTGGAACAAATCCTTATTAAACAAAATTTAAACAATATAATTTTTGCTCTTCCTTCGGTGAGAATAAATTGTAATTTACCTGTAAAGATGTGGTTATAATTCTTGTAAAAATTATATTTGATACTTCTGATACCGTTAAATTTTCAAGCTCTTAATTGATTCTCTTCTTGGAAAATAACATAAAATTTGTGTTTAGATGTATGCATTGTTCCGCCTTTTGACTGTTGAATATTCCTCCAGTTTTTTTATGGAATCCATCTGGATAGCTTATGTTTTAATGATACTTCTGCAATGTTAGTTCTGCTGATATTCTCTTTTGGATCGAGTTTCGCTCCTGGCGGGTTTTACAATATTTTTCTCTCCTCACTCTGCGAAAACCAGCATTGGTTGTTATTAGTTACTCCCTTTCAATTATCTGGCCATCATTGTTAAGGTTTTTAGTTTATTTTACTTGTGCGGTTGTAAACACGTAGTCTTTTGTAATTAGTAACGATTGTGGGTTACACCGGTAATATTCTTATTTTATAATAATCTATATGTTTAGATTATGTAACTATTAATTATGTTATTACAGTTCTATTAATTTATTTCATAATGGGTTTGGAATTTCTTCTAGCGGGACATGTTTCCTTGGGACCCATTCTAGTATTCTTGTCTTGTGAGTCAAAAGCCAGGACTATTCTGAGATTTTGTTATCCAGTTAGACTGGAACTAATCTATTTCACCAGTTTTTCTATGTAATAAATTACAACTAGCAATTGCACTATATGTTGCAAAAGAAATGCAGTAAGGCAATAGCATAGGAAAGAGTAGCCTAGAAGAAATAAGTTGTTGCAAAGAAGGAGCCATTCTGAAGGAATGAAAGGCAAATTTTACAAATTTTTCTTACATGGATGCATTCAAGTACAATCTATCTAGCGTAAATGTAAATAAAGAGAACTTTTATTAATACAAATAGAGATTACTCCAAGTTCATCTACATATCCAAGCGACATAGAATTAGATATATTTTGTGAGCTAATGTGATGTTTTTTTTGTCACAATGATTTCAAAATTAGTTATTATACCACAATATTGACTTTCTCATTGTCTTTTTTGTTTATGAATCCTTTAAAAAGACCACAGGGTTTTATAGTGTGATCTCCCTAGCATGGGTGGGGGTTTCAAAAATTGGAGAGTAAATTGAGCTGTTATTGTTAGAAATTGTTGTATAAGATGAGAAATTTGGATGGTTTGTAGACAACATGGATGTCATAACAGATATCTATTTTAAATTTTTTATTGTGGCTTGCCACCATGCATCTAATATGATTCATTTCAACTGAGAACTTCAATATCTATTTTGAATTTTTTAGTGTCTCTGGCCACCATGCATCTAATAGGATCCATTTTAGCTAAGAACTTTAATAAATCACTGCGAGAATGATAACTTCTGACGTCCCTAGCCATTTTCTTTGATTGTGGATCAGGTTAGAAAGTAATAACTTGTGAAATCCCTAGCCATTTTCTTTGATTGTGGATCAGGTTATAAACTAGAATACACTCTCTCTTCAGAAGATCTTACAATATATATTGGATAGAGGGAAATGTTATGATAAAACATGTAAAAAAACCCTTTAGGGTTGTCTCAACTTACTCTATTGTTAATCACATAGTGTCAATTTTGTAAAACTATAATCTACAGTAAGGACTGAGTGGGTTTTTTCTTTTGTAAATTTTGTTTGGAATTGAATTTTTTTTTTATAAAAGCTAAAATTATGTAGTGAAAAACTTTGTTTAAAATTTCAGAATAAAAAGTTGAGTAAGTTTGACATCATACAATGTGAAATTAGTTTATGATTATAAAGTAAAAAATATGTAAGTTTTTCAACCACAATTAGATAATTAAAGATATGTATATAGTTTTTTTTTTTTACAGAAGAAATTTGATATTCATTAACAAAAAAAAAGAATTCAAGAGAGCATGTATGTAGTTACAAACTGTTTTATAATTACAAACTATTACAGTTAAGTATTAAAGATAAATTTAGTGTTAATTAAGAAATGATAATTATGAATATTTATCATTATTTCTCAAGATAAATCATGTGCTGTGAAATAATTTGGAAATTTAAAAAAAATCACATATTTTAAAATATTTCATTATTAATTTAATTTTTTATATATTAAGAAATACTGCTCATGAATAATAAAACACTTGTAACATAAATAATATATAATAAAAAAACCATGTATTTTTGGAATAATAAAATAGTTGTAACAAAAATAATGTAGAATAAGAAAAACTATGTATAATTTCCCCCTTTAAATAAACTATTTTTCACATGAATACCATGTTTAAATACCATGGGTTGTTTTTATAGTTTATTATTATTTTATTTTATTACCTAAATTCAATTTAACTTATTAAAACATATATAAAATTATTTACATTTACACATAAAAATATAACAAATTTTTAATAACAACATTTTAACTTAAAAGTCACCAAAACTTTAATTCAATCTAACTTATTAAAAAGAAAGAAAAAATAACATTATAATATATATACTTGTGAATCTAATGGCCTAAAACATTTCAATCATCTAAAATTTGACCCAATGGCTTAGACATAGACACAGTGACAGCTAGGGGAATTGTTTTCAAATAAAAATGCCTTACGAAATAATTAATATTTTGTACACATGATGTACATATTTTTTACTCACATGCATAAGACAAAAACAATTCATATAGCTACTAGGTCAATTACCTATTGTTATTTAACCACCTGGTCCAACCATATAATTACTGTACTTACTCAATACTATGCATAGAGTTCAAACTCTACCGATTTTTCAAAGGGTTCAATCAATAGCTTATAACAATATTGTAAAAGAAATTTCCATTCATTATATTTATATATGGAGTATCAAATACATTAACATTAACCTCTTATGTTGTAAAAGAAAATTTAATAATAGGGCGAAAGCATGAAGATGGGTTAGGATGAAATTTCAAGTTTTTCCTCTTTTATCTAATTGCATCTCTCAAATTCATCTAAGCATTGTGAATTTTTATTCAGAGTAAAAAGACAATATGTGGAGAATTATGTCGTTGTCCTAATGATATCTTTTGCAAAAAAATGTAGTGTTGTATAATCTCTCAATTTTCAATTAAATGAAATATATGTACTTGCAAATTTTCGCAAAACTTAAGAGGTATGCATGCGTTCACCTCGCATAAATTAGTCTAAAATGTAATTTTTACAAAATAATGTATATATGTGCATGATCTGCACACATAGAACTATTATATTTTTAATTATTTTTTGAAGTTTACGAAATAATATTTCAATTGCATTTTGGAGACACATGTGTTCAATAAGATATTTTTAGACTCTTTAAATAAATTAAAAAACCTAGAGTACCCTTTCGAAGAAGACTGGTTAAAAAATATAGTTGTATTTGTTAAAAAAAAATTGTTGTGTATATTTTTGGTTACTGATTTTTTATTCAACCCCTTGAAACTCTGCAAAAAAAAATTCAAGTGTTACGTTTAAAAGAAATTAGATGAAAAATATCATATGAATTCAAAAGTTTCAAATACATATGCTATTGGATAGAGGATTCTTCACCAATCTAACATTATTAACTTCACCACTTAAGGTCAAATTCTTCCACAAATCCGATAGGGTACAAAATGGGGTTGCAAAGAAATGTGCAAAAAAAATGTTGAAACTATAATTTTTAAGACTTCAAAAGCTCGATTGAGCAGTTTAAATGCTAGGTCGAGAGCTTAATTCAAAATTAAAATTTCTCCATCGAGCATTAAAGTAACCCTCAATTGAGTGGCATACGTGGTTAACCAATGGCTGGATCCAGCCATTAAAAAGTCTAACCAGCCAACACCCTTACCAAATTTTATCTCGATTAAGCCATAAATCTAGAACAATTAGCTTGGGTTACAAAATGGCTGGATCGGGAGTTTTTTTAAATTCTTAATCAAGCTATTTTTAAGTACCTCAACATCTTGATCAAGTAGTTAAAATTGCTCGGTCGAGCATCTGTTTTTCAACAAAATGCACGCTCACTTCGCCAAAAAGTGTAACCCAGATATGTGGTTTGACTTAATACAAAGTACTTATCCATTAGTATAGGTTGTCAGGAAAATTCATATAGAAGAAATACCACTCCTCCCAACCAATGAGATTGGAAATTACTTCCAATTCTCCTCTCTAGTCAGTTTATCACTCCCATAACAATTTATTGATCGTGACCTAACAAGGCCTGTCCAGAGGAATCAAGATTTTACAAGTCCAACCCAAGAACTCAGAGAGTCACAAATATGAATTGGAGATTCCATTGGCCCCAACTACATACATCTTCATGTAATCTTGCTAGAATCATACCTGAGCTTACATCGAAAACAATAATACCTCCACTTCTTCTCTGCTTACATATTCCCAAAAGGCCTCCACTTCTTGTCTGTTTACATATTCCCAAAAGGCGCTAGTGATGCAACTTTTTTCTGTGATACCAACTATAACACTCCCAGTAAAACTCGTGTAAAAACACATATGATTAAAAACTTTTTTTTTTTCAGAATTTACTAGCATGTAACATTTCGAGTTAATTATTCCATATTACTTTAATGACTATTAAATAAAATCTTCATCATTACATAGAGGAAGTTTAGAAATGGAATAATAAGTTACATAATATAACATTCACTATTATAAAATATTATCATAAAGTTCCCTATTGTAATCTTACATCATTTACACCATAATTTTTCCTTTGCATTAATTACAATCCTTCCATACAATTATTACTCTCAACAAACTTTGACATCCAATAATAAATGTTTACTAGTTACTTTTAATGTGAATAATGAAAACACCTACAAAGTACTGAGATTTGTGTTTTTATTAACACTTCACGTACATTAATGAAAGGTACATAACTACCAGAACATATAAAAAAGGAGTAAATAAATTTTACCTCTACCAACTAGAGTACAATAATATTAAAATATTCACTAAGATATACTATTTAAAAGAAATTCCATGTTTATCATTCATTCTTCACACAAGAAGAGGGAAAAACTTCCCAAAAATTATACATCATAACTAATCTTCAACATTATTTTCCAAAATAAATTATACTAACCAGTAATATCTTGATGCTTTTAAAGACAGATTCTTTTCTAATCCAACACCATGGTTATTATTCCTTTCAACATTATTTTTCAAAAGAAATTATACTAACCAGTAATATCTTGATGCTTTTAAAGACATATTATTTTCTAATCCAACACCATGGTTATTATTCCTTTTCATATGAGCACAAATTATTTCTCAAAAAATCTAATACATTAGCCATTATTATGTGCATACAAACACTTTTGTTTTCAAACACAATAACAAACTGATCTTTTTATGTATATAAACACATATTTTCTTCCACAAAACTAACAAGTTAACTATTATTTTGTGCATCTCAATACTTATTCATTTCATGAAATCTAACCCAATGGCTTTACTTATTCTTTTCATGAAATCTTACCCAATTTCTTTTTTTTTGTCTTCCATGCATACAAATACATTCTTCTTTTCAGAAAATATACCCAATACTCTTTTCATGAATGAAAAAACAATTAACTTAATAATCATTCTTTTCATACATGCAATTAACTTAAATCTATCACAATAGACACATATTTCTCTTTAAAGAATTTAGCACCAAGCAACATGTCTTTTTCAAATAACACCGCAAGAATTATATATATATATATATATATATATATATAAAACCAAAAATATATAATTAATTATCTCTTTGTGTAGTATGGCCTCATTTGTGCATGGTGAGGAAACTGTGGCTACGATCAATCTTTTACTTGATAATTGATCGTTAGCCATGATTTCCATCCATGATGACTCACAAAGATGGGAATCCTTGAAAAGTAGTCACATATAATAGTGCAAATTTCCACAACGAGCAATAATCCACTGTCTCCTCTTCTCTTAGTTCAACTTTATTTTCAAAATGAATGGTAATCTTTCCATTTCCATGTCCATCGTTTTTTCAAGTCATATCGATGGCTTTGTTGCCAAAGAACGCAGCAAGTTGCACAGATTCAAACCATCGTACGTGGAATATGTAATCCACCAGAAACTTACGAAACCGACCGTCAAAGAGTTTTCAAGCGTACTGGAGACCACGTCATTGCGATGCCTTCAACGAAAAATTGTAAGACAAACATAAACAAGTGACTTGTTTAGAGAACAAAAAAACTCCAACGTGTAAAAGAGGATCCACACAACGCTAATAAGGCAAGCCTCAACATAAGCTTTATGTTTAGGATTATGGGTTTGAGTTCACAATCTTTTGTTGCCCCTTAAAATTCACATATATGCATATATATTAAATCAATATGCCATGAAGGGCATGGAATTATAAACTAGAGTAACTTAGAGAAGGTGGAGGAAGAAAGAGGGAACCGAGAATACACACTCAGCTAATGGAGTTTTGTAAAGTTCTCCTGCACTTATGTGATGCCCTCCAATTTATATTCATCGTATCCGCCAAGAAAACCATGAAATAAAAATGGTGAGGTAACAGAACAAATTAATTAGTTACAACTAATTTACTTACCGGTTCTTGATGGTCTCGGGTTAATAATATTTTCATAATAAATTAGTAAAATTTTCACTAATGAGTTTTTACAAGAGTTTAAAGTAGAGATATTACATTGAACTTAAAAAGATTGGATTTTTTTTTCCTCTTCATAAATCCAAATTTAAGAAGGATTTATGTTTAATTTAAACAATACACCTACATAACAAACATTGAAATATTTATTTATGATCTATATTGTATATTTTAGTAGAAAACACATTTGTATAATTTTCTCTATTTTTTTGTTATTAATATATTTTAAATGTTATATATCAAACCTATATTAAGAATGTATAAATTACACACTTTCTATGGGTTCCCAACTGCTGCAACCGCCAGTCTACTAGGAAGTCTTTCACATACATGGTTTATTAAACCTTTCGATGAACGCCCCTTATATAAAAGAATTTCACCTCATGGAGTCTAAAACCAATACGACCCACCCAAGAGTATCCATCCCGCATGACACACTCTTCTAGGGTGTTAAAATTTTCTGACAGAGAGAAAATATTACAAAGGGGTATGCATGCCTCTCTAGGTCTTACAACACGTACAAACATTAAATGACATGTAGATTTGCTCTAATTACAAAATGTGACTCATACTCTACCATGGTCATGAGTCTGTTCTACAAACATAAACAAACTTTGACTACATCATTCATATGCTAGAACACACCACTTCTTTGGCTTTGTACTTTGAGTCTTTGACATCTTCATTTTTTACTTTAGCATGCTGGTCTGCAAAGTCTATTTGTGGTCAAACATAAGAAAATGATATGTCGTCGTCCATATAAAGGAGCAACCATCCACTAGAATGCATGGGTACCAACCGCTGCAACCGCTGGTCTCGTAGGATGTCCTTCACATACATGGTTCTGCCAACCATTATCACTGCATATATGTACCTGTATCTACAGATCTCCCTGCAACGTGGGTTTTATCGGATGACTCGTGACCATGCTCTTCCTTCATCAGTGAACTCTCATTGGCAGTAGATCTATCTTAGATCTCTTCAGCAAACTTTTATCGGATCCCTTCATCGACGACCTTTCACCGGATTTCTTCATCGACGACCTTGCATCGGATTTCTTCATCGATGACCTTGCACCAGATCTCTTCATCAGTGGGTGAACACTGGCACTGACCTGTTTCTAGTCCACTTCACTGGTACAAGTGGTTTCTGGCTGACCACAAACTGACATTGTAAAATGGTTTCTGGCTGACCACGAACCGACACTGTAAAATGGTTTTTGGCTGACCACAAACCTGTAATTACAAAGTGGTTTTGAGATTACCACGAATTTTTACGAGGATACACATGCCTTTACAAGGCTTACATACTCCAACTCTTGGAGTTACTAGGTACATATAATGACCACTACAAAACCATCCTAGACTTTCTTACCATTCAACTGTGTGACTCATTATACAACATGGTATTGAGTCTATTACAAGAAACTCACACAAAACAAACTTTCACTTTCGTTGTCCATCATCCTTTAAATTTTGTCGCTGCTCCTTTACATCATATTTTGAAATTTTCACATCTTGGTCATCTTTGTCTTTGTCTATTAAATCTTGGAACTCCATGCTTAACCTATCATTTGTTAGAGTCTCGAATTCTAACAAAGTAACTTTACCTATATTGAGTTAGCTAGGCTTAATAAGGCTCAATAATTTTAAACATGATTCCAAGAAAAAATAAAAACATAAACTTATTAGATTAACAAGAACCTCAAATTTCTCTGTCTATGCCCAAATATGACTGTTTATCGAACATAACAGCAACCATTCTTCTCCAACGATACCTCTGAAGGGTCCACTGATAAAGAAACGAATCGACGACTTTTCCACTGGTCTTAATGCAGTGCATTCCAGCACAGATGATCCAGATGTAGGCACTCACAGCCACGCAAAGAGAAACAATAACAAATTGTCTCTCTCAAAACAATAATCTAGGACTCCATGGCCTGATCCTCCGTCGTCCACAAATTCATTTTCAATATGCATAAAATTCAACGATTTTACACACAAAAGTTCTCGTTTCAGTGTCAAGTTCCCCTGGCATCGCAGTGTAATGCCACTTCCCCTGTTCACAATATCAAGGCTAGGTAACTGCTCCCAAGCATGCCTACTCATGCTTGCTGACAAGTTGCCACAACAAATACCCACTGTCGAGACAATCTCTTTGCATTTGCACATGCATATCTGTTTCCATCACACTGGCCACACACAAACTCGATCATCCTCCAATCTCTGATTTAACTCCAACCACTATCCTTAGATGCCATTTTCATTGTCATGTCTTCATCATATCTGGTAGTAAAGCATTCCTGCAAATAAATTTGTCTATTGTTGGAATGGCCGATTCCAACAAAGACTCACACTCGTGACAATAGTTGGCCAAACTAAATGTCACAACAAAACAACATTTAATTCTTTTAACCAAATTTACAAGAATGCATTTACATGTTAAGTTGAGCGGGCTCAACATGAAAAAAAAAATTCATGAAGACAATTTGTTTCATCAAAACAAATATGTTGGAAGTTTTAGTTTAGTCTTCATCCTGTATAGAAACATAATCACATCGAGGGAGCTCACCACACTGCCCTCGGCTCACTTCATTGTTGTGCCACGAGTGTGTTCAACCTTCAACTAGGCCGATCGCAAACAAAGGAAGCTGGAAGTATCCCAATAACTCCGCGTGCTTCCGCACCTCTTCTAACACCTGCAGAAGACCCAAAAAACTATCGACCTATTTTCTCCACAAGGCCATGTTCACAACACCAATAACCAACATAACCGGCACTGGCACCAAGTGACCTTTGCAACATAGAGGATCTGGTCACTGCATATAAATCACAGGGCTTTTATCTCATCTAAATTACCATCTTGGCACTCGACTATTTCAACTGCCCAATCGCACCACAAAACAACAAATCTTCCAACCTGAAAGTTGCCTTGTTAAACTCGAGCATGTGAGTGAAGCCACCACCGATTGGTTCCAACGAGAAATTAAAACGAATTGAAACCAAAACAAAAACCATCATTTCAGAACTCGACCCTTCTCAATGGCCTCGTCCACCTTCTTGCCATACAACAACCGAGTGCTTAGATATTATACTACCTCTGCACTGACCGTACACAATATCACACATGCGCTACATTCAATTCAGGAAAATTCACATTCGTCCCTTACTCCACACCCTCGACATCTATGCACTCAGGTATACAAATTAAAATTTCCAGCTTGAAATATCATTGCACACATGTGCACTTCAACCTCTATAATTTTGTAAATCGCGCATCAGTAGGTACACACATATTCTTCTTCCTCAAAGACTGCCTTCAGAGCCACAACATTAGAGTGCCCAAACAGGCTGGTCATGATCTCGATCTCCAATTTCACACTCCGAACATCCTCAGACGTCACCAATCTATCCTTTGCAATGGATTTGCACTTGAGGACCTCTCCAATCACGTTGTAACGAGACATGGCTCATACCCAAAAGGTTCAACATGCTGCAAATCGATATATTACACGCAGGTAGACTCTCCAACCTTCATCAATGCCAAACTTAGGTATGCTCTAAAAATAGATTGGAAACTAACAAATTTGTCGTAGCTAACAGTGCCCTTTTCGCTAGATCCACACACAGTTCGATGGCCCTTCAACGCAAATTTGATGGCTGCAATTGGAACTCTTCACATCTCTTCATTTCATACCTACACATCAACCTCATACTTCAATGTGCCCAGCAATTTCAATGACTCGCCGACCCAACTCATTTCTCTCCGATGGTATGCATCAAACCGAATCTGAGAGCAATGAATGACGCTAGGAAAATAGCCCAGTGGCTCAATAATCACTCTCGACTCACACAGTTTTCCACCTTCAATTAACGAATTTGATGGATTCAGCAGCGGACACAATGAACATCAGTGCTCTATGCGCAGCACAATCTCTCTCCAATCGCTCAAGTTTTCCCAAGTGACAGGCTTCTCAAGGCAATAAACAATTCGTGCAACAACAAGTAAACAATTCGCGCAAGTCAGCATCCTCCCACTTGGCATATCCACATGGTAATCCAGTGACCGAGAGGCATTCTCCCTACTAAAGACAGGGACAGATCAGCAATACTCCAAACAATCACACAGATCTGTTACCAAGAGCAGCGTTAGGACTCACGCAAATCACGCAGCAGCGTTTGAACTTAATAGCAGGGCAGCGCTCCTTTCAGCGACCAGACTCCAAAGCCTTTATGGCATTCGACAACAGATGCGTTCCTCCAATTCATTCCTCCTCCTCAGCAAATCATCACCATATGATGGATTCACGGTGGGCACCAAAAAAGGATTGCATAGCACGGATCCTTCAAAAAATTATAGCTGTGCGTCTTACTGACTTCACTGTAATTGTCTACAGCTCTTTAGCAATGTGGCTGCCTCCTCTTGCGCTCCAGCTCCAGAGCTCCACACAGAGTCACAACACTCACAACTCCAGCAGAGCCAACTCCAACCAGACTTGAGATCATCACAACACTGTCTCTGACAGATCACTCACCTCCGGCACAAGTATTTGATGGAAAAACAAATACTAAAACAATATAAATACACCCACTTATTTTCCTCGGCCCTGGAGGGGCCAAGGCCAGGCCCAAACGGGCTCCGATACCAAGATAAAATCTGAGAAACACACTATATTTCATTAATCAAATAATGTTGCATATATACATGAGGTATAGTCTCAAGATAGGGAAACTATCTTGGACACACAATAAGTTGGTTGAGAGAATATCTCAACCTCACACCAAACTAGGAACTTAGGTTTTAGCTAACCTATGGAATAGGAACAAACTCTATACATAAAAAGTCACAACTAAAGACAAGTAGGAATTACATATTCCAACATTAGTAGAAAACACATTTGTATAATTCCCTCTATTTTTTTTTTGTTATTAATATATTTTAAATGTTATATATCAAACCCATATTAAGAATGTATAAATTACACACTTTCTATGGAGTGGAAAATTATTATTATTATTATTATCTAATTTTAAGGTCACGACCAAGCCAAACACCAAACTAGTGTAGGAGACCTCCTTGTTTGTGGGACAAGGAACCCACCTTGGCGCAGCGATTTGACTGCTAAGTCTACGAAGGCATACATACTCTACCCCCTGTGGTTTTGAACTTATGACCTATTTGGAGGAAACACATGCACTTAACCATTAGGCCCACTCAAACATGAAAATATAATAAATTTTTAATTAAAATTACTTCGTTTTTCTTGATATTAAGTTGATATAAAATTATGTTAATATTCACATTAAAATATTTTATTTATGGCTAATAGTAAAATATCTTTTTTTATTGATATCTTTTTGTTTTAAATATTGCATTTAAGATGAATTACACAACTTTTAATATTGATAATATTATTTTCACATGCCCTCTCTTAACTCCATATTAAGTAGTGAAGACTTTACATATCTCCCTATTACTAAAATGTAAATTATTTTTTTTACTTTTAGTTATTTTATTTTTATATAAATTTGTTGTAAAATTAAGTAGGAAATTTGAGTATTTTATTTGTGATGTGAAGGTCACTAGTTCAAAACTTCATGAGAAAAATCTATCCATGTTAATTGTTGGTGTAACCCAAGTGGGGTTTGATCCACACTTAATTTTGATGACTTAATGTAATGTTACATGAGAACATGGCAATCTTATTGTGATGTATAACCCCTATTAATGCAACAATAATAAATTACACATATCCCTTACAATGGAAATTGAAAATATTAAAAAAATAATAATTAAAGTTACTTTGTTTTTATTTATATAAAATTATGTTATTTAATATGGATATTTGAATATTTTATTTATCATTAAGAATAAATTATTTATGTAAAATTGATATAAAATTATGTCTTTTGATATGTACATTGAAATATTTTATTTATAGTTAATAGTAAATTATTTTTTTGTTATTAATATATTTTTGTTTAAATATTAAAATTTGATTGATTATGGAATGAATTACACATCATGTAATATATATAATATTATTTTTATATGTCATTCTGTGAACACCATATTAAGTAGTGAAACCATTATATATCTTCTTGATACTAAAAAATAATAATTTTTCTTTTACTTTCCATTTACTTTATCTCTATATAAAGTTGACATAAAATTAAGATGGAAATTGAAATATTTTATTTATGATCCATATTCATTTTTTTAAGCATTACTTTTATTTTTTTAATGTTTATATGACAACATTTCTTTTATAATATATTGTAACACAACAATTGTTTTTATTTAAATATTTTTCTTTTACTTTCCATTTACTTTATCTATATCTAAATTTGACATAAAATTAAGATGGAAATTGAAATATTTTATTTATGATCCATATTAATTATTTTAAGCATTATTTTTTTTTCATCTTTATGTCACAACATTTCTTTTATAGTAGGTTGTAACGCAACAATTGTTTTATTTATTATTTTTTTTATAAAAGAATGTCATAAAAACTTATTATAATTAAAATATTTTATTTATTTTTATTTTAGTTTATTTTTCATATTAGACGTAAGGGAAAATATAAATGATAATTCAAATTAAAATTACGCTCAAAAAATGTAAGTATATATATATATATATATATATATATATATATATATATATATATATATATATATATATATATATATATATATATATATATATATATATAATTAGTTAGATTAAATAATAATAAATTATTTTTTTCAAATAAAAAATTACTTAGTTTAATGAGGTTTCAAATTTGTTTTGAAAATAATGGAAATTTTGGCAACATTTTAATAAAATCTGGAATGTTTTTGGGAAATTTGTGACAAAATTATCAAGTTTCAAGATTTTGGGTGTTTGAAGGGTTGTTAATAGGGCTTTATCCATTTCCACTATCAAAAATATAATTCAATCATTTTAATACTCAGTTTTTCTGCATATGTGGAAAACACCATTAAAAATATTCATAAAAAAATGTTAATTCAAAAATCAAATAATAATAATTTTTTTTTAATATTCAAAAATATTTATAGCGAATGTTAATTCGAAAATCAAATAATGATAAAATGATATTTTATAATGAAAAATAATGATATTTAGGTAATCACAGTATTGCTAACAATATTATCTTAAATGAAAAAGTATTAAGGGAAAACTTATTTGACTTTTCTTATAATGTTTTATACTTATTTCTTTTTGTTCACTAGAAAAAATCAAATATTCATTAATGAAAATCATGTTTACATATGAGTACTATGTTTATTTAACTAATATTCCCAATTTACTCCATTCTCAATGACATATTGCCATATTTACATTTAGTTTAATAATATTTCATGAAACATTTAACATATGTAGTTGAATATGAACTGTTTTGATAAATTTAATGATATTTTTTCTCTCATTTTATACGCTTTTTTTTTTTCATTTCATAAATCAAATTATCTGTGTTTTAACTTAACAAATAATATATGTAATATAATAATTACTTGACACTTATTTAAGCGCTTTCCTGAGTGTTTTAATCCTTCATGTTCATACGAATATGAAAATGGATTCGACCCTTTGTCACATTCAATGCTCAACAATAAAAATACCCACACAACTAGGAAAAATGGAAGTAGGGAAAAATGGGATTTCAAACAAACACGATGTCTTTCAAAATTTAAAATTTTTATCTATGAAGTGATTTCATAACGCTTTTTTTTCAATTTTTTGTTTCGACGCTAATAAATTATTTTTTTGCGCCTCCAATCCAACAAACAATCAAAAAGGTTTTTTTTTTTAGAATTCCAACTAGGGCACTTTGTCTATATAACAACACTCAAATCATTGTAAATACAAAGGGACAACTATTCCATAAAATGTAAACACATTCCTTTTATAGAATTCAATATTGATACAATAGGAATCACAAAATACAAATAGATTATCACAACAATTGAAGGCACAAGGTTCAATTTATTTTAATGTAAAACAGTCCAACAAGTTACGGCTTCTCAAAATGACCAGTATTCAAGTGAAAAAATGCATAGGAATAGAAACCATGAGTTAACAAGTAGAAATCCAATTGGTTAGTCACAGAAATTTGATTCAATCTCAACCATTTAGCAAGCACACAACTTACAGTTAAATTTTTTTATTTATTGACACCACTCACAGAGAGAAATACCTTCTGTTCACACAGATTCGAAAGTACATGTGGTTTTGCAAAATCAGTATTGTAGTTGGACCGAGAAACAACCAGTTTCTCTCTTCTATCCCTCTCTCTTCTCCTCACTCAGGAGCTTTTCCTTCCCTATTCTTCCCAACACTTTTTTTTATTGTTTCCCAAAATGAACGAACTATAACAACCAAGAGTCAAAACGTGTGAATCATTTCCCCTTCTCCACCAAATCAGGTAAACTAAAAAGCTATATTTAAATTAGAAAATAACTTCTCCAAATTATTCTAAAAAAATCAAAACTCACTTTCTAATGTAAATATTTAAAATTTCTTTCAAAACATTTAAAATTTCCTCCAACATTTCCATGTGGCCATCCCATCACATTGGTAAGCTCTTGTCTAGAATGCATCAATTTTTTTTGTGCTTGGCCTATGCACATGTATCAGAATCCCAAGGGGAAAAATATTCATGGTCTCCTGACAATGTGTTGATGAAATTAATCTTCCTCAATCCCAAACTTTATGTAGTAGTTGTTCTTCTCCTTGTCATGTTGTTTCTCTATTATTTTCTCTTGTTGTAGTCTTTCTCCTTTTCTGATGAAAACTTGCTCTAACATCTGCAACATGTTGTCATTTATTCTCCTATTCCCTACATACCTCTTCAATTGAGGCTTCCTAAAAATCATCTTCCTTATTTTCTCTATCTCCACATTCAACCTATCCTCTTGCTAGAATAAACCATTATTTCCTGGCTGAAATTTTTTGCTGTCCTCCACTAACACATCAACATAACAATTACTTGGAAATTCTTTCGTCACCCTTTGCATTTAATACTAGAAACCATCATCACTCTTGTTTATTTTTTACTGCATTTTTCCATGAGAAACTTGTCCTTATCATCTCTGGGACTACTGCAGTTCACTATACTCTTTGTCATTGGATTGCTCAACCAATTTTCTAAAACTTCAATTCAGCTGCAATGTTTTTCGTGCCTAATCTGAAAACATGCAAGTCCTCTCCCAATGGTTCTTCTACTTCATTAATTGAATTATTTACAAGATATTTCTTTGTTTCGTGCAAATATGCATACAAAAACCAATTATCTATTTTAAAAATATGAGACTTTGAAGTCTCCTTTGTTTCTTCCAACATCTCTCCCTCATGCAGCGCGCTAAATCTTCGAAGCTTCCCATCAAATCTTCATCTACTTCATCCACCATAACGAATTCATCATTAATATCCAAACACATAGGTTCATCCACATTAGGTTTTTCTTCCATGGTTTCATTGCGAAATGACACATAGTATTCATCTTGACTATCCTTTGTCTTCTCTCAAACTTGTATAACAATATTTAGTGATTATTCCTCCTCTCTGCACATTAAAAAATCAATGCTTTGTCCTTCATCTAGAACAAATCTTGCTTTCATACACCAATTTTTAAAATCAAAATCATCATGGAATGTATCCTCCATTATCACATTGACCATCATATGTTAATTGTCCACACTGCTTGTGAGACTCTCAACTAGTCTCTCATCAACATTTTCTTCTTGTTTTTCTTTAGTTTCCAAATGGCCCATGATACTTCTAGCTAGTATCCTTTCAAAAATATCATTCTCTCTCTCTTCAAGGTTTACTCCTTATTTAAGTTCACACAGAACTTATTCTTCAACAATTTCCCTTTGTTGTAGCTCAACTCTTTTGATTTTTCCTCAAATTGAACACTTATATTGCGTTCAAAATCCTTGAGTTTATCCATCAAATAAGCATTTGATCTCTATCTCAGCTTCACCTGCAACAAATTCCATTTTACTTTCTTTTAGAGATTCCATCTATAACTCTCATATTCCTCATCTCTTTATAGCAATCCTTTCATCATCTCTAGTTGTAATTTAATTTCAGCTAATTCTCTATTAAATTCAACACAATTTGGTTCCCTATGTATTACCTTTGAACCTTTATTATGACCATCAATAGTTATGGTATTCTCACCTTTATGATCTCCTCCCTTCTTAATGTGACTTGCACACAAGACACTACAACAAGCTGACTTCATCAACTTGTTTATAAATACCATACTAAGTTATACCATGCCTAGTATTCTCTTGGTATTTCTATTGAATCCTTCCTCTTTAATATTCATCTGATAAATCTTTACTCTTCTACTTTATGCCTGCAAGTACTCACCATTCTGCCTAGAGAAATTTTTTGGTCCTCCGTCTCTTATATAAGGTTCGTTTCCATCATCATCAAGAAATCTCTTTGTTCTTACTTACAGTCATCAACTATAAACATCATCACTGCTACTTGTAATCAATAATTAATTAACAAAAGACCATTACCTTACTGTCCAAATCTCTGTTGAACATGCATCATTTTGGTTGCAATTTTATATGTTGGTTCTACTTCCAATGTTAGAGTATTCTAATGTCCTTCACTCAGAAATTTTTGTTTTCATCAAAACAAATCTAATCTACTTCCTCCCAAAGTAGATTTTATTCCATACATTGTCTTCTTCAGTTTTCCAGCATGCAATCATCAATATTAAAATTCAATAATAATTAAAATAAAATGAGTTACCTCAATCATATTTTCAAATCCAATTATGCTCCATGCTTTTGTTGTGAACTCTGAACTTTATCGGCTTCCTTTGTTTCAGATTTCCATTCTATAGTCACTCAATAATATTTATCAGATATGATTCTGCTCCATATTTTGAATTTCATCTCCAAAACTTTGCTTGCTTACTTAGTTGTTCTCATCTCATCACCAAAAAGCATTCAATATATTATACCACTTGATGGCACCACATTCACACCAACTCCAATATGCCAAATCTACTCCACACATCTCCCTATTTACATCTAATGTGATAATATTTCATGAAAATTTTAACAATGCAGTCAATATAAGAAGATACATTTTTTTTATAAATTCCATGAGAGATTTTTCTCTCACCTTCCACTCTTTTTCTCTTCTCATTTCATAAATCCAATTATATGTGTTTCAACTTAACAAATAATGTGTGCAATATAATAATGCTTTGACACACTCATTTAAGTGCTTTTCCCAGTGTTTTAATCCTTCATGTTTATACCCATATGATAATGGATCTCGCCCTTTGTCACATTCAATTCCAAACAATAAAAATACCCACACAACTGGGAAATATGAAAGAAGACCAAAAGGGTATTTCAAACCGAGACACAATATTTCAAAATTTAAATATTTTATCAGTCACTAAAAAATATTTCATAGCATATGTTTTCCAATTTGTTGTTCTCTCACTATGGAATTAATTCGTAGCACGAGTTAAAATTATGTATTGCGGTTTCAAGGAAGATGAAATGACTCAAATATTTTCCTAAGTCAACTCCCAACGTCCCTAACTTGCTCCTTAGCACAGGGAATGATTTCACTTGCCTTTCTTCACCGTTTTTTTAATGATAAATTTTCCAATCAAACAAATATTCAAAGAGTTTTCTTTTCTTTTCAGAATTCCAAACTAGGTACTTTGTCTTTCTAACAACACTCAAATCACTGTAAATACTAGGGAACCAATATTCTAGAACATGACAACGCATTCCTTGTACAAACTTTAAGACTAATACAACAAGAACCCTAAAACATAGATAGATTATCACAACGATTAAAGCCACACAATTCAATTATTTTTAGTTTAAATCAATCCAGCAAGCTACATGTTCTCAAAATGACCAGTATTCAAATGAGAAAAAGCACAGGAATAGAAACCATGAGTTCAAAAGAAAAAAATGAATTGGTTAATCACAAAAATTTGGTTAAATATCAACCATTTAGCAACCACACAACTTACAATCCAAAATTTCTATTAATTTACACCATTAAAACATAGAAATGCCTTTCAATTCACACATATGGGAAAGTACAAGTGGGTCTAAAAACTCATGATTGTTTTCGCATAGAGAAGCAACAAGCTCCTATCTTATCTCCCTCTCTCTTCTCCTCACTCGGGAGCTTCTCCTTCCCTGTTCTTCCCAACACTTTTTTTTTCTATTATTTCCCAAAAGGAATAGACTATGACAACTAAGAGTCACAAAGTGTGAATTTTTTCCTCTTCTCCATAAAATAAGGGAAACTAAAAAACCATATTTACATTAGAAAACAACATATCCAACTTATTCTAAAAAACCAAAACTCACTTCCTACTATAAATATTTACATTTTCTTATAAAATATTTATAATTTTCTCTCAGCATTACCATGTGGCCATCCCATGACATTGATAAGCTCTTTTCTAGACTTCATCATTTTTTTTGTGCTCATCCTATGCACCTGCATCATATGTTCATGAAAAATAATATATAAACCCCATCACCTATGGCCAAAGAGACAATGAAACCTCCCACAGTGGACCAAAATGGGACATAACTGGGTTGAGCCTTAGATCTGACATGCACACAACAAGATATATAATATAGAGGATAACTATAATGAATGCTGAAAGGGAGAAAATGTCCCGCATGCCAAAAGTTCCAACAACCATCTTAAAGTAGGAAATAAGCATACAATAATAGAGAGTCCTCCATATCATACCTTCGTTCCAGAGAGAATATCCTTACCTTAATGGAATTTGACCTGAGTTTTGTAGAATACCCGCTCTAAAAGACTGGAACCATATGTGTCCTGAAGCCATGTTCATTCCTTCTTTGGACAGGCTATCTGCCAAAATGGTATGCTCATGGGGATATGTGAGAAAGAAGAAAGAGGCATTTTATCTTAGTATTTGCTCCATCTAGTGGCCCATAAGAGGAGGGGTGAATTTTGTACCTTTGTTGATCCAATTTATTGTAACTTGTGACTCGACATAAATATGAGCTTTATACATATTTTACTTACTATTTTATACTTTCCTTTATTTAAAGGAATGGATTTTAAATTTGAGAAAAAACATTATTTAATATTTACATAATAGTTGTATTTTTACACAAATAAATACAGACCAAGTGTATGTATATAGAATGTAAATTTTAATTATCTCTTAATAAATGAAATTACCATATTTAGATGTTGAGAGCCATCAAATTTTATTATGTTATTTTTTGAAATTTAATTTGAATGAAAATTATCCCAATCATTTCTCCCAATCACTTGTAAAACCCGAATTTAATGTCATTTAAGTTGAAGACATTTTTAATTTCGACATTGGAGTTTTTTTAAATTAATAGCATTAACAAGCATGTTAATAAAGTTATGAACTAAAGCTTTTATTTTTTAATAAAGATTTAATTATGGTATGTTTCCATAAGTATGATGGTAAACATTTTCCAAGACTCCAAAGTAGTTGATTAAGCAGTTACTGGAAGTTTCATTTCCTCTAGGGATAAAAGGAAAATCCTAGAGGAGGAAAGGGGTTATGTGCAGGTGATGGGGAACAAATAAGGAGCTGGAAGGAGAGAGAATCCAGAGCTAGTGGAAAACCAATGGAACTCTGCTAGTTTTTATAGGAGACGAGACTGGACAGGAGTCCTGAGGTCTACCTCCTTGAAACATTGTTGTGAAATCCTACTTTGGTGAGGAGCACGAGGGGAACTGAGGACATCATTACCTCACTCAAGGTTGGGTGGATGCCATCATCTTTACTTATTTGAGATAAGTAAACTAGACTGGAAAGAAATGAAAATAAATCTTCTTAATATGTCTAGTCTTATAAATATAATTATGAGAATGTGAGTATCTATTACAGAGGTAGAAATAGAATTCTGAGTACGTAATTATCTGAATTGCATGAGTAGAAAATATTCTATGAATGTGTATTCAAACAATAATTATTTTCCTAAGAACTATTACTGTAAAATGAGGATTTTGAGAGAATGAGTATTAGAAAGTTTCTAGTTACTATTTGACGGAAATCAGTAACAAATAAATGGTTGGACAGTTAGTCCCCTTGGAAAAAGAACCCAAAATGGATAGTATGTCCTGTAGATTAAAAAAAATAATACACAGACAGAGGGAAAACCCTCTCAAGGTGGTCTGGTCACCTATGTAGAGTATTTATTACAAAGAACAGATAACATAGTTTTCCAAGAAAATATATGACATGGAAGGAAAGAACTGTCATGGAAATAAATCACTGAGAAACTAATATAACAACATTTAAATAACATTATTTACAAGTTATGTTCTTATTATTTTAATTAGGAATTTGTATAAAAACATAATAAATTTTCTTGGGATATAAACAACCAAAACAGAGAAATGTAATTTCTGAAAAATAAACTCTGGTTATAACCCTCTTCCGAAATGAAAGAGAAAACCCAGATTAAAAGACATATCTAGAACTGAAAATAGATGAGCTATTGCGTGAAAAAAGAAACTAAGACATGCAACTCGAAAGATAGAGCTAAGCAGTAAAGAAATTCTAGAATCTTTAATAGCTGTAATGGGTCTTCTTTAATAACCATGAACACGTCTATAAACCAGAGAATGAAATTTCGGTCAGGTCGAATTAGAGAGAGAGAGAGAGATACATACATATCAAACATAAACCTTAAAACCCTTACATCCCAAATCTAGTTGTGGTGACAGTGTCAACACATAGAAAGTCCAAAGCTGTAAGGGAAAAGTAGAAATTTTTGACAAATAACTTAAATACAGAAGTATTAAACTATGAAAACCCTTACGAGTATTTTAGCAATAATGAAATACCAATGAAATCATGTTGTATGCGGGACATAACTGAAAAAATTAAATTATATGATAGTCTCAATTATATACCAAACCCTCGTAAGGGGCGGGTTCAAGAATTAACAGTACATAGCCATTACAACATTGCTAATAAACTCATAAGAGAAATTTCTCAGACGTAGAAGGGAGGTTACCCTGGATTGAAAAAGTGCATTGGTATGGAAATGAGAATTATCAGTCGAGTATGCCACAAAAAACTTGAGATATTGTGGGTGCAGAGAGTCGGGTTTTACCTTCATATCAACAAAATGTCCATTAGCATGAAGATAAGAAAATTCTGACACAATGCACGACAAAAATAAATGGTTTTAAAAGTAAATAGACCATTTATCTTGGGATGGTTAGCTAGCGAGCTCTTTGCACCTATCCATCATAGAAACCATTAAAAGAAAACTAAAAAAGAGGAAAAATTAAATAGAAAATTGAAGAACTATGAAGTTGCGAGAAAAACTCACCATTGTAAAACCTATGGAGTAAACTCTTCTAGTCTTGCAAACAGTGAGGAATATACATCATGAGCGCAATTCTCATGGTTACGCCATCGACAGACATGTTGACTGCACAAGGGTCCTAGCAAACCATCCCTTAAACCCTCAGTAACTAGTGTAGAAGTGGCACACATAGTAGAATCCGTTAAGTTCATATAATAACGTGAAGGAGGGGATAAAGATGCGAAGAAAAAAAGAGCCATGGTATTACCATAGCCAGAACACTGAGAAATTGATAGAGGAACTGCCAGAGTTGCACAATGCGGCGGCCGATGCAACACAACCAAATTATGAATGAAGTTAGGGTTCAGGGGGTAGGGTATTACCCTAACCATCCCCAGAACCTTATTATCCATTGATCCAGAACTCAATCGACAGTGGATGGTTGCAAAATTATCCACACAAACCAATGCGATGTCAAATCTAAGCTACAGTGGATCCGGGTGGCGACAAAATTATATACAATCATTTATTAAATTATGCCAACACTCGAATAAATCAAACCCATCATTATTATATGTACAACGAAAAATTCAATGTATATATAAATGTTGATCAACCTCGGAGAAGGAGGAAAGATTAATAAAGGGGCTCTAAACCATATAAATGTTTAATGTTTATATTATAAGGAACGATGGTCAATTGAATGTCCAGTTATGAAATAAACATGTATAGTATGAATGTATATAGTATAATGAGTATAGTATAAGTCTTAAATATTGTAACAACATTGCTATTGTTTGGATGCAGATGGAAAATATAATCCTTAGCATAGTATTTCATTCATTTTTTGAAGTGGATTATTAGAAGTATTATGGACTTGACTGTTGTGAGTAATTTTTTTTTATTGTGAAAGGTAAATGTTATGAATGAACATTACAAGTGGTATTAGAGTAGCGCTAAAACACTGGAACCTAAAGGGGGTCACCTAAATAACAATTGGGGTGTGTAAAAATGTGCACATAATTGGAACGAAGAGTTGATCGAGTATGATGAGGAGGGTGTTTATACATAAAATGCACAAGACTAGAGGAGAAATTTACCCCCATCCTAACTAAGAAATGAATCCAGAAATGTGGGTACAAATGACTATAGACCAACAGCAGCAAAGCAGCAGATTTCTAAAGGAACAACAATGGAAAACCAGTAAGCTTCTAGATACTGTACAACAGTTACAAGAAGAAATGGTTCGAGTAAGAAGTGATAATGAGAGATTGATGCACGAGTATGAGAAGATCCTTAAAAGCCTCTCAGATAAATAGAATCAAGAGATAATTCAACCAAGTCTGGAACAAAACACCCAAGAAGAAGGTGAACAATGACAAATGGAAAATGACAAGCTGGAAGGTATCCAAACCCAATAAATTAATAAACATAAGTCTTATAATGAAGCAGTGTCAGGAAATGTCTTTGAACAACAAGAGATAGAGAAATAGAAGGTAGAAATGCAAGGTGAATTCCAAAAGATTAAACCTCCCACATTCGATGGAGAAGCTGAAGAAGTAGCAGAAGCATGGATAATAAACATGACCAAATATTTTCAAGTCTATGAGTATAGCAGCAAACTAAAGGTTCGTTTATCCATCTATCAATTGCGGGAAAAATCCAACTTATGGTGGGAAACATTTAAAAATGTGTGAGGTATTGAGGATCGTAATGTGAACTGGGACTAATTATGGTAGTACTTTAAAGATAAATATCTAACAGAGAATTTTTATGATGAAAAATCTCGGGAGTTTCATGACTTGAGGTTGGGATAGCTATCCATGGATGAATTTGTAACTAAATTTACTTCCTTGTTGCAATATGTGCCATATCTGAGGGATGAAAAGGAGAAAGTACAATGATTCCTGAGCAGCATACTTGCTCATATGAAGGATAAAATTGAATTTGTAAACCCAAATACCATGGATGAATTAATTTTAAAAGCACGTATGTGCTATCAGCAATCCAAGGTAAAAGGAGAAGCTGGATGGAGTTGGTCGCCTAAGAAAGGGCAGAGAAGTAACTCAAATTTTAAAAATAGCAGATCTGGTAATTTTTTAGGGTGCAGCCAGAAATTCAGCAAATAGACAGCCAGTAAGAAACCAACAGAGAACAAAGTGGCCAACAGAAGAACGACCCACTGGAGCATCCAGTAGACCGGATCATGGACAGACCCAGAAACCACCATTATAGTGTTGGGGATGTGCTGAGGTGCATTATTATAAGAATTTCCCTCACCATAGAAGAAATGAAATGGTAGGAAATGTGCAAGAAGCTTCCATTGTGGTGGACGTGGCATGAAATATACCCAGAATCAATGTTGCACTTGAAGATCAACAAGAAAATTACCATCCAGCCATGATAGAATTGGAAGGTAAGATGTATTCCCACCCTATATCTCTTTTGGTTGATCCTAGTGCTAGTTTAAGCTATGTAAATCCCAGGATTATGGAAAATTGTGACTTACAGATCTAGAAGTTTAAAAATCCTTGGCTAGTATAGTTGGTCACAGGAGAATAGGGAAGAGTTAATGCCAAAGTTTCCAACTATCCCTAGAAGTTGGAAACAAACATATAAAGGTTGAATTAAATATTCTACCTTTAGGCTCCTACAATAGACTACTGGGAATGGATTGGTTGGAAGTGCATTGGTCACTAGTGGATTGCAAGAATAAAATAATTTATTATAAAGCTAAAGAGATAACACATCAAAAGTTGCAAGGAATTAAAAATCCACTTTAGTTGTGTCCTATTAAAACATCTCAATTGGGAAAATGCATTAGAAAGGGTTGTCAAATAAATGCGATTCAGGTAGGATTTACTAACTCTAAAGACAAGGATCCTCTGATGGAAAATATACCCATGATGCAAGATTTTATGGATGTATTTCTAGAAAACATACCAGGACTGCCACCAAAGTGGGACATAGATTTCTCCATGTAACTAATCCCTGGGGAAGCATCGGTATCACGAGCATCATACCGAATGAGTGTGCCTGAATTGACAGAACTAAAAATGCAATTACAAGAATTGTTGGACAAAGGATATATTTGTCCTAGTGTGTCACCCTAGGGGGCACTAGTGTTGTTTTTGAAGAAGAAGGATGGTATAACGTGCATGTGTATGGACTACAAACATCTTAATAAATTAATCGTTAAGAATAAATACCCATTTCCTCGAATCGATGATCTTTTCGACCAAGTAAAAGGGTTAACTGTCTTTTTAAAAATAGATCTAAGATCTAGGTATCACCAAATACAGATAAAAGATGAAGATATGGGCATTATGAATTTGTAGTTTTATCGTTTGGATTGACCAACACACTAGCAATATTCATGAGTTTGATGCATGGAATATTTCATCCATATCTGGATAAATTTGTCCAGATTTTATAGATGATATATTAATCTATTGAAAGAATATGGAGGAGCATAAGGAAAATTTGTGTATAGTGCTGAAAATGTTGAGAGACCATCAGCTATATGCCAAATTCAGTAAGTGTGACTTCTATAAAGAGAAAATAAAATATTTACGCCATGTCATTTCGGCTGAAGGAATAACAGTAGACCTTGAAAAGATAAAGACTATCATGGAATGGAGGGTGCCTAAAAACGTAGCAAACATACGATCCTTTATGGGACTGGCTATTTATTGTCGGCGTTTTATTGAAGCATTTTTAAAAATTTCATTTCCCATAACCTCCTTGCAGTGAAAGGGGTGAGTGTTTAATTAGATTAGTGAATTTCAATCTAGTTTTGAAAAGTTAAAACAATTGTTGACCATAGCTCCTGTTTTGAAAGTGACAGATCCAAATTTAGAGTTTGAATTTTGCACCGTCGCTAGCAAAGAAGGAGTAGGAGCAGTGTTGTCACAAGACACGAAGGTTGTGGCATGTGAATCTAGAAAGTTGAAAGATCATGAACAATGATACTCCGCATCTGATTTGGAGTTAACTGTAGTGGTGCATGCACTCAAAATATGGAGGTATTACTTATTGGGAAAAAGGTTTGTGCTAAAAAATGACCATAGCAACTTGACCAGCTATTTTAAATAGGCTGACTTGAATGCTTACCAGGCTCAATGGAATGCATTCCTAAGCGAATATGAATTTGAAATGAAGGATGTTAAAGGAAAAGAAAATTGGGTTGCCGATGTGTTAAGTAGAAAATTGAATTATGTGTATGAATTATACTTTAATAATGTGGAATTCAAGATCCAGGAACATGTGAAGGAGGCTGCAGCAAAAGATCATGAATACTAGTTTCTATGGCAACAAACACAAGATACAGAGGATCAAGGAAAACAATCGGATTATACCAGCAATAATGAACAACTACAGATATTCTAAGGAAATATATATTCCTAATCAACTATGTTTAAAAGAGATGATTCTAGATAAGTATCATAGAAGTTCATATTATGGACACCCTGGCTATCAGAAAAATGTTAACAGCCATCAAAAAAGATTATTTTTGGCCTGGTATGCACAAAGATATCACTGAATATTTGACTTAATGTTTGGAATGTCAGCATGTTATGATTTGAGCATCAAAACCTAGCCAAATTATTTCAACCCATACTAGTATCAGAGAGGAAGTGGGAAGTTATATCGCTATATTTCATTATTGTCTTACCAACATCAAAGAGACACAATGACTCTATCATGGTAGTTATTGATCGGTTGACCAAAGAAACTCAATTTATTCCTGTATAGTCCAATTTTAAAATTGTACATATTGCTGACATCTTCATGAGGGGGATATTCAGATTACATGGAATTCCAAAAAAAATCATCTCAGATAGAGATATGAAGTTTACCTTGGCCTTTTGGAAGGCACTGTTTACCGGAATAGGCACACAAATCCATTTTAGCATGGCATATCATCCTCAGATGGATGGGAAAATGAAACGAGTAAACCAGATACTGGAGGACATGCTACGAATGTATGTAATGCTGCAACCCACAAAATTTGAATATTATCCACATCTGGTGGAATTTCCCTACAACAACGAGTACCAAGAATCTCTCAAGATGAGTCCGTTTGAAGCTCTATACAATGGACAGTGTCGAACACCCATTAATTGGAGTAGTCCATAAACAAAACTAATTCTTGGACCGAAAATGATGGTTGAGATGGAGAGAGAAGTCAAGAATATCTAACAAAATTTAAATACTTCCTAGGATAGATAGAAAGTGTACGCAGATCGAAAGAGGACATATAGGGATTTCGAAGTGGGTGATCACGTTTATGTGAGAATTAGACCCAAGAAGAGTACGCTAAGGTGGACTACATGTGCCAAGCTGGCTCCCCGATTCTATGGACCCTTTCAAATATTGGAAAGGGTGGGGCCAGTAGCCTATCGACTAGCTTTACCAGGACACATACGAGTGCACAATGTGTTCCATGTGTCTGTGCTAAAAATATTCATACATGATCTGAAGCATGTAATACACTAGCAAAATATTCAGGTAGGAATGGAATGGGAATTAAAATCTCTAATGAATATAAATGATTGTTTATTAATTTAAAATTTTGTTGGTTGCAGGTCGACCCAGATGACGAATTCCTAGTATAACCTCAGTGTATTCTCGATTAGAGAGAAATAATGCTCTAGAGGCAAGCCATCACCCAAGTTAAAGTGCAGTGGAAGCACTTTAGCCTGGAGGAGGTGAATTGGGAAGATGAAAACTTTGTGCGAGAGGCATATCCAGAACTATTCACTGGAATGACATAACACTGAGGATGGTGTTTACCTTAATCTTGGGAAGCTGTAACACCCGAATTTAATGTCATTTAACTTAAAGCCATTTTTAATTTAGACATTGGAGTTATTTTTAATTAATAGGATTAACAAGCATGTTAATCAAGTTATGAACTAAAGCTTTTCTTTTTGAATAAATATTTAATTATGGTATGTTTCAATAATTCTGATGGTGAAAGTTTTCCAAGACTCCAAAGTAGTTGATTAAGTAGCTACTGGCAGTTACCTTTCCTCTGGGGATAAAAGGAAAATCCTAGAGGAGGAAAGGGGTTTTGTGTAGGTGATGAGAAACAACTGAGCTGAAAGGAGAAAGAATCTAGAGTTGGTGGAAAACTAGTGGAACTATGCTACCTGTTATAGGAGACGAGATTGGACAAGAGTCCTGATGTCTACCTCCTTGAAAAACTGTTGTGAAATACTACTTTGGTGAGAATAATGAGGGGAGGTGAGGAAATCATTGCCTCTCTCAAGGTTGGGTGGATGCCATCAACTTTACTTATTTGAGATAAGTAAACTATACTGGAAAGAAATGAAAATAAATATTCTTAATATGTTCAGTCTTATAGATATAATTTATGAGAATGTGAATATTTGTTTCAGAGATAGAAATATAATTCTGAGTATGTTATTATTTGAATTGCAGGAGTATTAAATATTGTGTGAATAAGTATTCAAACAATTTTTATTCGCCTAAGAACTATTACTGTAAAATGAGGGTTCTGAGAGAATGAGTATAAGAAAGTTTCTCTTTAGTATTTGACAGAAATTAGTAACCATTAAATGGTTGGACAGTTATTCCCCTTGGGAAAAGAACCCAAAACAGACAGTATATCCTGTAGATAAAAAAAAATAATACACAGAGAGAGGGTAAACCCTCTCAAGGTGGCCCGATCACCTTTGTAGATTATTTTATTACAAAGAACACATAACATAGTTTTCCTAGAAAATATATGACATGGAAAGAAATAAATGTCATGGAAAGAAAGCACTAAGAAACTAATATACCAACATTTAAATACCAATTATTACAAGTTCAATTCTTATTCTTTTAATTAGGAATTTGTATAAAAACATAATACATTTACTCAGGATATAGACAACCAAAACACAAAACTGTAATTTCTGAAAAATAAACTTTGGTTATAACCCTCTTCCAAAATGAAAGATAAAACTCAGATTAAAAGACATATCTAGAACTGAAAATACATGAGCTATAGCATGAACAAAGAAATGGAGACATGCAATCAGAAATATAGAGCTAAGAAGTAAATAAATGCTATAATCTTTAATAGTTGTAATGGGTCTTCTTGAATAACCATGAACATGTCTATAAACTAGAGAACAAAATACCAACTAGGCCAGATTTACAAAAAGATATATATATATATATATATATATATATATATATATAACATAAACCTTAAAACCCTTACATCCCAAATCTAGCTGTGGTGACAGTGTCGACACACACAAAGGCCACGACTGTGAGGGAAAAGTAGAAGCGTTCAACAAATAACTTAAATACAGAAGTATTAAACTGTGAAAACCCTTATTGGTATTTGAGAAATAATGAAATACCAATGAAATCATGTTGTACGCATGACATAAGTGAAAACATTAAATTATATGACAGTCTCAATTATATACGAAATCCTCGTGAGGGGCAGGCTCAAGACTTGACAGTACATAGACATTACAACCTTGCTAATAAACCCATAAGATAAATTTATGAGATGTAGAAGGGAGGCTACCCTGGATTGACAAAGTGCACCTATATGGAAGCGAGAATTATCAGCCTCATATGCTATAGAAAACCTGGGATATTGTCGGTGCAGAGAGTTGGGTTTTTACTTGCATATCAACAAAACGTCTATTAGCACAAAGCTAAGAAAATTGTGACACAATGCAGGACAAAAATGGTTTTATAAGTAAATACATCGTTTACCTCAAGATGATTGGGAAGCAAGCTCCTCACACCTATACATCATCGAAACCATTAAAAGAAAACTAAAAAGAGGAAACCATAAATAAACAACTAAAGAACTGTGAAGTTGCGAGCAAAAGTCACCATCGTCGAACCTATGGAGTAAACTCTTCAGGTCTTGCAAACAGTGCGGAAGATACACCATGAGCGTAGTTCTCATGGTTATGCCATCGATGAGGAGGTTTAATACACAAGGGTCCCGACAAACCATCTATTAAACCCTTAGTAATGAGTGCAAAAGTAGCACATAACCAAAACACCGAGAAATTGACAGAGGAACTGTCAGAGTTGCAGAGCGTGGTGGCCGAAGAAACACAACCAAATGAGGAATGCAGTTAGGGATCGAGGGTAGTTTATTACCCTAACCACCCCAGGAACCTTATTATCCATTGATCTAGAACTCAATCGACAGTGGATGGTTTCCCACTAGTCCCCACAAACCAATGCAATTTCAAATCAAAGCTACGACGAATCTGGGTGGAGATAAAATTATATACAATAATTTATTAAATTATGCCAATAGTTGAATAAATCAAACTTGTCATTATTATATGTACATCGGAAAATCCAATGTATATATGAATGATGATCGACCTCAGATCGAGAGGAAAGGTTAATAAAGGGGCTCTAAACCATATAAATGTTTAATGTTTATATTATAAGGAACGATGTTCAATTAAATGCCCAATTATGAAATAAACATGTATAGTATGAATTCATATAGTATAATGGGTATAGTATAGGTCTTAAATATTGTAACAACATTGTTATTTTTTGGATGCAGATGGAAAATCTAATCCTTAGCATAGTATTTAATTCATTTTGTGAAGTGGATTATCATAAGTATTACAGAATTGACTGCTATGAGTAATTTTTTTTTTTTTTTATTGTGAAAGGTAGATGTTATGAATGAACATTACATAACTCAATATAAGCTTAGTTAACACACACAAATATACTTTTTTTCTTTATCTTTTATTTTCTCTCATCTACTTATGATAAAGTCAATTGACATATATGTGCTCTTTATATATATATATATATATATATATATATATATATATATATATATATATATATATATATATATATATATATATATATATATATATATCTTCCTTTTATATGAATGTATTCAGTGCAAACAAATTTAAGAAATGTTTTAAACATATAATGTGAAGCAATTGTAGCCATTTTAAACTTTCTCGTTAGCTTTGTGACAACAGGTGAATGTTTTTAAACTGATTGGTGATTTCAAAATAATAGTGGACTAATTCAATAGAAATTTGGATCTTAGAATCCTTCACTTGGAATTATGGGGAAAAAAATCCCACAATTACAACAACAATTTGATGATCTTTAAATCCTTAACTATTAGAGGGAGCATAATGTTTTAAGATGTCTATTCTCAAAGAAAGCCTTGCTTTATGTTATTGATGTTTATGCTTGATAAAAATTCCTCAATAATGTTTTATGGTCAATCTTTTTTCCTTTAATTTTTTATTTTTTTTATTTTTCTTAGTGACAACTTAATATTTATTCTTTAAATATGTCTTAAACTCATTTTGGATACGAAAATAAAATGTATATTTAAAAATTAACCATACAGCGAAAGAAAATATATTTTTATTAATTTCTATCCTACAAATATGAAAATATGTTTTTCCTTTTGTAAAAATAATTTATACAGTGTTTTTAAATTTGGATTCCAGATATAACTAAAAAAACTAAAAACAATGGACTCATAGTACCATAAACTATTTCTAATCTCGTAAACATTAAAATATCATTTCATTATTAGCATAGCTGTAATGTCCACCACATCATTTACCTTCATTATAAAAAAATAAAAAAAAATTACTAATGGAAATTAAGTCAATTAAATCTTGATGACATATATTATAAAACTTTGAATAATTATTAAGAATATATTATAAATCATTTCACAACTATTAAGATTTGGGTTTGACAGACCTATACAATATAACTTAGGCACAATGTTTACATTATTCTTTATACAACGCTATGTGTTGTCCCATATATTTGACATCACCTTAATACATAGATTCTATATGCTTTCATTATTGAATCAAACCCTACATAAACTTGTTGTCTCTCAATACCCATATAATCATTATAATTCTAAATATCTTGGTACATTCAGGATCTCATAGTCTTGCTCTGTCAGTTGGCATATATTATTAACTCGATTATTAATGTAATAGATCCTGTCAGATCCACCGTATCCATGATCCTTAGATGTTAATGGATATTGCACCATGTGTGAGCCTGTTCGTCGTCGATATGATTTTGAGATCTATGGCCAGTAGGGTTACTGAGGTGGTTAGGGTATTACCCTACCCCTCGAATCCTAACTTCCTCCCTCATTGTTCTGCTACCATGTCGGATGGCGCTCTGCAACTTTGGCGAGTTTTTTGTTGGTCATCCGGTGATCTCGACCTGGGTATGGCTACAACCCCTGTGCTTTACATTGTATGCTTATTATGTTTTTTCACTCTTGTTGATAAGCTTGGAAGCCATCTCGGCTATGGAGCTTGTTAGTTTCAGTATTTTCATCCTTCCACCAGTGATCAAATAAACTCTTTCATGTCATGTTAAGGGTCCCATTCTGAAATTTTTGTCATTCCATTAGGTCATCATGCAAAAATTTGGTCACTTCGTCCAGATTTAGGTCAATTTTCACTCACATAAATTTCACTACTTCCTGGCTCATTTATTCACTTTGTTGAGTGTACATCAGTCACGAGTTCTTATCATCATTTCATTCCTTTCATCATGAAGTTAATTCAGTCAGAGTATTCATTAGGTATTAGGGTTTTTAAGGTCCATAAAAACTCCATATACCTCCCCTAACCTTTTCCCATGCCCATTTCTCTTATTTCCCTCACTTTCCTACAAACCCTAGCCTATTGCTACACTTTTGACACCTTCCTAGGTTAGGGATGTGTTTTTTCCCTTTTGGACCCCTTCCCATTACTCATTTCTATAAATTACACCTCCCTACACTCTCTAACATCTATCCCCATCCCCAAAAATTTCCCTAAGAATTTAGATAGCCCCTAACCCCTTCATTCCCCTCCCTGTACAAGATAGTCCTAAATCCCCTGTTTTCCCTAAATTTCTGTAGTAGTCTTGGGAAAATCAATTTTCCTCCCTGATGAAATGTCCATATGAATTTCTTGATAAGTCAAATAACCACTAGACTAAAATAGAGTTCCAATGAGCTATTATGATCTAAATTTGGAGTTCAGGAAGGCCTCCCAAAGTGGCCTACAAGAGAACGCTGTGGTTTTTGCACCCCCATTCTACACTTTTTGACCAGTATTGGGAGAATTCATTTTTGAGAGTATATACTTGATCATTTAAAGTTATTGTTAGATGCATTATGTAGTAGATAGAAATATCTTTCCAACGAGCTATCATGAGATCAATTTGGAGATCGGGAAGGCCTCAAAAAGTGGCCTGCAAGGAGGCGTTGCGCTCCTGGATTTCTGGTGCTCCACTCCTCGGTTTGGCGTTACGGTCAAACGTTTGGCGTTGCGCTCCTATGTAGAGAACTACACTTCTACCAGACTTCTTCCACAACTCTCAAACCTCAATGCAAGCGGTCCAAACATAAAGTGAAGGTTTATACACCTCAGGCCAAGTAATTTTTACCACTACATGACCTCCTTTCACTTCATGATTGCAAATTCATGGCGGTACCCCTCTTCATAATTTCAATTTTTTAGCTAAAAAAACCATATTTTCACTCCTACATGTAAAATTTGTTTCCCTAGACCCTACTTTCCCTCCCCACACTCCAGTAAACACTTCCCCTATCCCTACATAACCTTATCCCTAATTCCCAAGCCCCATTTTCCAAAACCTTAATCCTAGGCTGCAAAATTCCTAGGCAACCTCACTATCCATGTAATAAATTTCCTACCCTATTTTCGTAAGTTTTTCTACCTCCTACCACTTCCCTAAGCTCCCTAACTATCCACATAGGAGGGAAAATTTTGAGGCTTGAGCCATCTAACACTAGAGTTTTAATGGCCCCACCCATGATAGTCAGTTGCTTCAAACATGTCGCCTACTTTTATTTCTATGAGTTAGTACAAACGGTTCAGTATCACCCTGCTTTGACCAGAATTTCCATCTCCTACCTTGAGAAAGAGAACAATAAGCTTAGTGACAAACAAGTGCTCTTGGAATTGGAGCTGTTGAAGGTTAAGAGGTAAAACACCAATGATTCTAATGAAGGCACCAGGAAAAAAACAAGAACAAGAGGTCTTACAAAGGCATTGGAGAAGGAGAAAATTGAGGCAGAAAACGTAACTCTTGAGGAAAGAATTGCAAAGGAAATTGAGGATGATAGAGAATTTTGGCTTAACAAAGTCAACTTCCACCTTGAGAAGCTCCTCCAGAAGGCCAACAAGCACAAATACATGCTCAGAAACATGGCAAATAGGTACAAGACAGGGAAGTAGATCATCAACATCAAAATCAAGCAGCTGAAGGACAAATTGAAGGAAACCCTAGCCAAGCAACAGGACAAGGGAAAACTTGAAATTCTTTTTGATGCTTCCTTGATTGCTTAGGATACTTCATAAGCAATCTATCCACCAATTTTGAAGGTTTTTGTACAAATTTTTGTAATTTTATGCATTTTGACAAATTTTCACTGAAATTCAGCACAGTGAGCTTGTCAAAAGCGTAATGCCTAGGGCGCTACGTTTTCTCTAGGAGCCTCCAATGAAAAATGGCTACCCCCATTGGATTGAGAAGGCCCTATGCATTCAATTTTGACTATTGGAACTCAAAAATTGGACAATCTGGCAAGAAGAAATGGCCAAAAAATACTTAAAAATCACCTTTTTGCCCCTATTTTCAAACTGGCACTGCACTTTAGAGAAATTTTTGGATATTTCACTTTTGGAGGCCCTAAAATCATCATTTTTAGACACCAAGGGGATTTTTGGAAACTGGATAGGATCAAATTTCCAATGAGCTATCATGAGCTCAATTTGGACTTCAGGAAGTCTCTTAAATTCAGCCTTAAAGTTTGCACTGTGCTCCTGCTTCAGGCGCTGCGCTCCTCCCAAAGGCGTGGCGCTTTTGGTAGTTTGTTGATTTTTCCAAAATTTCCACATTTTCTCAGTTTGGTCAAATAATTCATCAATTTTACTAATTTAATTTCATTATGTAAATGTAATTAAGCTACTTTTAGTTACTAGAGGGTAAATACATTAGGTAAAAGTATATTTGTGGATGAATCAATCAGTTTCACCAAAGTTAGGGATGAGTTTTTTGACCTCCCTAGTATTTGGTGTTTCAGTTCAGTAGTTTGGGGATTAGCTCCACAAGTCAGGGATTCAACCTCTGAGAGTGGGAGAAGTTTGTTTTGGCCTATATCTTCCACCACCTTTTTCATTACAAGGGTTGGATGTTGTTTTATTGATCAAATAACACTATAGTATCATACTTTTGGTAGGAATTTATTGACAAAGTTGCAGTTGTTTTGTTGGGATTCCTGTGGTAATGTGTTTTGACATAGTTTCTTATTTTGTTCACATATGTGTGAATTTTTTTACTTTCCATGATCATGTCATTTCCATAATATGGTTGATTCTTAGGTGAGATAAGCATAATTCATTTTTAATGCTTTGTTTTGGGAGAATCATCATAAAAGTGTTTCATTTCTTCAGTTTAAAAAGAATTCATGTATGTCGTGCTCTTTTTAGCACCTCACCAATCTAATTCACTCCATCAAACCTACTTAAAGTGTTAAAGTACCTACCTACCTTTCCCCATCAGATGTCTGCAATTGCTAGTCCTTTTTCCCTGACCTAATTTCCTCTTTGACATAATTTACTCATCCAACACCAAAATAAACCAATCAAAACCCCTGTGCTACTATACCTAGCCTAAAACCTAATTGATACAACCCTCTTGGTTGTGATCCCATGGAGAGAGTCCTCTCCTACCTAGTAGAGCTAGCTACTTGATGAGAGCTTGGTTTGTGGTTACCTTTTTGGGTCTCTTCTCAGCCTCGGAGATCTGGTGGAGTGATAACAGAGCTAAGAAATGCCTTGGTTTCCATGTTCTTGGTACAGATATTGGTCTTGCATCTACGGGTTTAGAAGGAACCCTAGTTGAGATCATGCTCCCTGGTCGGATGTTTGGTTAGGAAAGTTCACTCCACCAATCCCATCAAAGGTAAACTCACAGCCACCATTGTACTATCTATTATCTTCTTTTAAGATATCACTGTTCTTCATTCAAGTTTTCTAATTGTTGTGTGCTTAGTTTATTACAGTTTCTTGTCTGGCCTCATTCACGGCTGTTAAGAGTATCGTTCTATTGGTCGAGTATCATACCCGTCAATTTCCATGAGGGTTATTACTTTCAAAGTCTTGCTCTGCACTTAAATTTCTTTGAAATTTCTTTGAGTTTATTTATATACAAATATGTTATACATATGTCATTTTTCTTGATCTTCAATCTCAATCTGGCATAGGTGTTCTCTGATAAATAATTGTAAATATAAATTATGTCGACCATCACAGTTATATTTTTCTTTCGAGCCTCCTTTACAGTTCAGTTCCATATGTGGTTTGCATGTCATCTTTACATATTTTTTACTATAGTTTTATAATTAATTCTCAATATTTTCTTCCATAACTTTAATTGGATTTTATTTTCTATTCAAGAAAATGAAAACTAGCTTGTAATTTCAGATTTTCGGTGTTTCTTGTAAGATTCTCCTGGATTTTTTTCTCAAGTTAAATCTATCTATTTTACTTGGTTTTTAAGCTCCGAATTCTACATTTTCATATGTTCATTTTCTTCAGAATAGGAACAAGCTTCTTGTTTTCATGTAAAAATAGAATAGGAAAATCTTTATTTTCTGAAATGTTAATAGATATTTTATGTAACTGATTGAAATGTTTGACATACATATTTGAATAATTTGCTATATAATAAGAGATAGATTAGATTTTGCCATTCATTGAAAATTATTTCAAAAATAATAAGACTGAGATACAGAAAGGAATTATTTCCTTTCCAATATAATTTAATTATCTCAGTAAGTAGGTCAAATGGCATTTGCCCAACTCTGAGCGAGTCAATGACGTCCTCAGCTCCCAATGTGCTCCTCACCAAAGTAGGAATTCAAACAGTGTTTTCAATGAGATGAACATGAGGACTCCTATCCATTCTCGTCTCCTAAAATAGGTAGCAAAGTTTCATTGGTTTTCTAACAGCTCTGGATACTCACTCCTTTCAGCCCTTATGTGTTTTTCATCACCTGCACAAAACCCTTTTTCACCTCTAGGATTTTCCTTTTATTCCAATAGGAAAGGTAACTGCCAACAACTGCTTAATCAACTACTTTGGAATCTTAGAAAACTCTTTTCAATCAAACTTATGAAAATATTCCATAATTAATTATGTATTCAGAAGAACAAATTTAGTTCATAACTTGATTAACATACATGTTAATCCCAGTAATTTAAAATAAACAAATATCTAATTAAAAATGAATTAAAGTTAAATGACAGTAAATCTGGGTATTACATCTTCCCCCGCTTAAGATAAACATCATCCTTGGTGTTATGCCATTCCAGTAAACAGTTCTATATATGCCTCTCGTACAATTTTTTCATCTTCCCAAGTCACCTCCTCTGGGATAAAGTTCTTCCATTTCACTTTAACTTGGGTGATGGCTCACCTCCGGAGCCTTATTTCTCTCTGATTGACAATAGATTGAGGCTCTACAAAGAATTCGTTGTCTGGTTGAACCTGCAACCATGAAAATTTTTCAATTAGTAAATAGTCATTTACCTTCCTTACAGATTTAATTCCCATTCCATTCCTACCTGAATGTTTTGCCAATGAATTACATGCTTTAGATCATGTATGTATCTCTTTAGTACAGACACATGGAACACATTTTGCACTCGTATTTCTGCTGGTAAATCTAGCCGGTAGGCTATTGGCCCCACCCTTTCCAAAATTTGAAAGGGTCCACAGAATCGGGGAGCCAACTTGGCATAGGTGGTCCACCTTAACATGCTCTTCTTGGGTCTAATTCTCACATAAAAGTGATCACCCACTTCAAACTCCTGATATGTCCTTTTTCAATCCACATATACCTTTTATCGATCTTGGGAAACGTTTAAATTTTGTCTGATATTGTTAACTTCTTCCTCCATTTCAGGCAACATTTATGGTCCGAGCATTAGGTCTGTTTCTGGGTTGCTCCAATTAATGGGGGTTCGGCACTGCCTACCATATAAAGCTTCAAACAGACTCATATTGAGTGATTCCTGATACCTGTTTTTATAGGAAAATTCCACCATATGGAGATAATCTTCCCATTTCATGGGTTGCTGCATCACATACATTCGTAGCATGTCCTCCAGTATCTGGTTTACCTGTTCTGTTTGCCCATTCATATGAGGATGGTATGCCGTGCTAAACTAGACTTGTGTGCCCAGCGTAATAAACAATGGCTTCCAAAAGGCTGAGGTAAACCTCGCATATTTGTCTAAGATAACTATTTTTGGAATGCCATGTAATCTAAATATCTCTGTCATGAAGATGTTAGCAATATGGATGGTTTTAAAATTGTATTTTATAGGAATAAAATGGGTTTCTTTGCTTAACCGATCGAAAACTACAATTATAGAGGCATTATGTCTTTTTGACCTTGGTAAGTCAAAAATAAAATCTAGTGATATAACTTCCCATTTACACTCTGGTACTAGTATGGGTTGCAATAACCTGGTTGGGTGTTGATGCTCAAATTTAACTTGTTGAAATTTCAAACACTTAGTTAAATATTCAGTGATGTATTTGTACATCTGAGGCCCAAAATAATATTTTATGATGGTTGTTAGCATTTTCTGATATCTAGGGTGTCCAAAATATGAACCTCGATGATACTCATCTAGAATCAGATCTTTCAAACTCAGTTGATTAGGAATATATATATTTCCTCAGAAAATCAATATATATTCATTATTGATGGTGTAGTCTGATTGCTTTCCTTGATCTTTTGTAGCTTGTGTTTGATGCCATAGAAACGGGTATTTAGGATCTTTTGTTGCAGCCTCCATCACCTGTTCCTAGAATTTAAATTCCACTTGATTTAAGTATAACTCATATAAATAATGCAGCTTTCCTCTTAATATATCGGATACCCGATTTTCCTTTCCCTTAACGTGCTACATTTCAAAGTCAAATTCTCTTAGGAACGCATTCCACCTAGCCTAACGAGCATTTAAGTCATCTTGTTTAAAACAGTTGGTCAAGCTGTTATCGTTAGTTTTCGGCACAAACTTCTTTGATAATAAGTAGTTCCTACATATTTTGAGTGCATGCACTACTGCAGTCAACTCCAGATCATATGCAGAGTATTAATGTTCATGATATTTTCACTTTCTTGATTCATATGCCACAACTTTTCCATGTTGTGACAACACCGCTCCTACTCTTTCTTTGCTAGCATCAATGCACACTTCAAACTCTAAATTTGGATCTCCCACTTTCAAAACAAGATCTGTGATCAGTAATTGTTTTAACTTTTCGAAACTAGATTGGCATTCACTAGTCCATTTAAATACTCGTCCCTTTCACTGAAAAGAGGTTATGGGAAATGAAATATTTGAAAATCCTTCTATAAACTGCCTATAATAACTAGCCAGTCCCATAAATGATCGTATGTCTGCTACATTCATAGGCACCCTCCATTCCATGATAATATTTATCTTTTCAAAGTTTGTCGCTATTCCTTCAACTGAAATGACATGGACTGAATACTTGATTTGATCTTTAGAAATCACATTTGATGAATTTAGCATACAACTGATGGTCTCTTAATATTTTCAACACAATACGCAAATGTTCCTTATGTTCCTCCATATTCTTTTAATATACTAATATATCATATATAAAAATCAGGAAAAAATTATCCAAATATGGGTGAAATATGCCATGCATCAAACTCATGAATCTTGTTGGTGCATTGGTCAATCCAAATGGTAAAACCACAAATTCATAGTGCCCATACCTGGTTCGAAAATTTGTTTTGTAAATGTCTTCATCTTTTATCCATATCTGATGATACCTAGATGTTAGATCTATTTTTGAAAAGACAGTTGTCCCTTTTACCTGATCAAAAATATCATCGATTCAAGGTAGTGGTTATTTGTTCTTAACAGTTAATTTGTTAAGTTGTTTGTAGTCCATGCACATTCGCATTGTACCATCTTTCTTATTCACAAACAACATCGGTGCCCCCCAGGGTGACACACTAGGATGAATATATCCCTTATCCGACAATTCTTGTAATTGCATTTTTAGTTCTTTCAACTCAGGCACACTCATTTGGTATGTCGCACATGATACGAGTGTTTCCCCTAGCATTAGTTCTATGGTGAAATCTATGTACCGCTTTGGTGGCAGTCCTGGTATGTTTTCTCGAAAGACATCCATAAAATCATGCACCACTGGAATATTTTCCATCATAGGAGTCTTATCTTTAGAGCTAGCAAATCCTACTTGGATTACATATATTTGGCACCCCTTCCTAATGAATTTTCCCGGTTGAGACACTGTAATAGGATGCAACTGAAGTGGCTTTTTAATTCCTTGCAATTCTTGACATGTTCCATCTTCCACCTTGTAATAAATAATTTTATCCTTGTAGTCCACTAATGACCAATGCAGTTCCAACCAGTCCATCCCCAGTAGTATATCATAGGAGCCTAAAGGAAAAATATTTAATTCAACCTTTATATGCTGGTTTCCAACTTCCAGAGGACAATTCTTATAATAGTGTGCCTCACCGCATCCCCAACATTGTAATGATGGTTTCTAGGTCTTTCGATGATCTGGTCCATTGGATGCTTCAGTGGGTCATTCCTCTCTTGGCCACTTAGTTCTCTGTTCATTTCTTGTTGACTGTCTATTTGCTAAATTTCTGGTTGCACCCTTAAAATTATCAGATCTGTTGTTTTTAAAATTGGAATTAATTCTCGGTCCTTTCTTAGGCAGCTGACTCTATCCAACTTCTCCTTTTACCTTGGATTGTTGATAGCACATACGTGCTTTTTGAATCACATCATCCATGGTCTTTGGGTTTACAAATTCAATTTTCTCCTTCATATGAGTAGGCAGGTTGCTCGTAAATTGCTGAAATTTCACCTTTTCATCCCTCAAAAATGGCACATACCACAGTAATGAAGTAAACTTAGTTACAAATTCATCCATGGGTTGTTGTCCCAACCTCAAGTCATGAAATTCCTGAGCTTTTTCATCATAAAATTTTCTATGAGATATTTATCTTTAAAGTATTGTTGGAATTCGTCCCAGGTTAGATTCTGGTCCTCAATACTTCGCACATTTCTAACTTCTTCCCACCACAAGGTGGATTTTTCACGCAATTGATAGATGGCTAAAGGAGCCTTTAGTTTACTTCTATACTCATAGACTTGAAAATATTTATTCATGCTTATTATCCATGCTTCAACGACTTCTTCATCTTCTCCATCGAATGTGGGAGGTTTTATCTTTTGAAATTCAACTTTCAGTTCTACCTTCTATTTATTTATTTCTTGTTGTTCGTTGAAATTTCCCCATTCTGCTTCAATATAAGATTTATGTTTATTACTCTGTTGAGTTTGGCTACCTTCCAATTTTTCATTTGTTGTTTGTTGCTTCTCACCCTCTTCTTGGGTGTTTCGTTCTAGGCTTGGTTGATTTACCCTTGATTCTCTTTATCTGAGAGGCTTTTAAGGATCTTCTCCTGTTCCTGCATCATCCTCTCATTATCACTTCTAATGCACACCATTTATTCTTTTAACTCTTGCACAGTATCCAGAAGTCTTTTGGTTTTCCTTTGTTGTTATTTTAGCAATCTGCTAGTTTGATGATGTTGGTCTATAGTTAGCTGTACCCACATATCTAGATTCATTTCTTGATTAGGCTAGGGGTGAATTTCTCCTAAAGTTTTGGGTGTTGGATGCATAGACCCCATCCTCATCGAACTCATTCAACTTCTTCCTTTCAATTCTGTGCACATTTACACACATCAATTATTATTTAGATGACCCCTTTTTGGTCGTAGCGTTTGAACGTTGCTCTGATACCAATTGTAATGTCCACCACATAATTTACCATCATAAAAAAAAATACTGATGGCAATTAAGTCCATTAAATCTTAATGATATATATTATAAGTATTTGAATAAATATTAAGGTTACATTATAAATCATTGCATAATTATTAAGATTTGGGTTTGACAGACCTATGCAATATAACTTAGGCACAATGTTTACATTATTCTTTATACGACGTTATGCATTGTCCCATATATTTGACATCACCTTTATACTTAGATTCTATATGATTTCATTATTAAATCAAACCCTACGTAAACTTGTTGTCTTTCAATACCCATATAATCATTATAATTCTAAATCTTTTGTTACATTCGGGATCTCATAGTCTAGATCTGTCAGTTGGCGTATATTATTAACTTGATGATTAATGTAATAGATCCTACTGGATTTGTCGTATCCAAGATCCTTACACATTAATGGTTATTAAGCCATGTGTGAGCATGTCTGTTGTCGATATGCTTTCAAGATATACTACCAGTAGGGTTACTGAGGTGATTAGGGTATCACCCTACCCCCCGAATCCTAACTGCCTCCCTCATTGTTGTGCTACATTATCGGATGGCGCTATGAAACTCTGGTGAGTTTTCTGTTGTTCATCTGGTGATATCAACCTGGGAATGGCTACAACCCTTGTACTTTAGACCATATGCTTATTGCGTTTAGTTCATTCTTGTTGATAAGCTTGGAAGAAATATCGGCTATGGATCTAAGAAATCCTTTGGTTTCCATGTTCTTGGTACAGATATTGGTCTTGTGTTTGTGAGATTAGGAGGAACCCTAGTTGAGATCATGCTCCTCGTTCGGATTTTTGGTCAAGAGAGTTCGCTCCACCGACCCTAGCAAAGGTAAACTCACAACCACCACTATACTGTGTATTATATTCTTTTAAGACAACGTTATTCTTCATTCAAGGTTTCTAATCGTTGTGTGCTTAGTTTAATACTATTTCTTGTATGGCCTCATTCACAGCTGTTAAGAGTATCGTTCTCTTGGTCGATTATCCTACTCGTCAATTTCCATGAGGGTTATTACTTTCAAACTCTTTTTGTGCACTTAACTTTCTTTGAAATTTCTCTTATTTATATATAGATATGTTATACATATGTCATTTTTCTTGCTCTTCCGGCTCAATCCAGCATAGGTGTTCTCTGATAAATAATTTTAAATATAAATTATGTCAACCATCACAGTTATATTATTTTTTTGAGCCTTCTTTAGAGTTTGGTTCCATATGTGGTTTGCATGTCATCTTTACAGAGTTTTTACTGTAGTTTTATAATTAATTCCCAATATTTTTTTCCATAACTTTAATTGGATTTTTTGTTCTATTCAAGAAAATGAAAACTAGCTTGTAATTTCATATTTGTAGTATTTCTTGTAATATTCTTCTGGATTATTTTCTCAGGTTAAAGCTATCTATTTTCCTTGGTTTTTAAGCTCTGAATTCTACATTTTCATATGTTCATTTTCTTCAGAACATGAATGAGCTTCTTGTTTTCGTGTATCAATAAAATAGGTAAATCTTTATATTTCTGAAATGTGAATAGATCTTTTATGTAACTGATTGAAATGTTTTACATACAGATTTGAATATGTTTCTATATAATAATAGTACATTCCATAATCTTGTTTCTCTTTCTAATTCCTGTAATAGAAAATTAGCCACAGGTTTCCGGACCACCTCATGATGTTCCATCCTCTCTCCATGTATAGTTTATTCCTTCTATAGGTCAGACTGTCTAATTTGGGATTCTTCTCCCAAAAAGACTAAATGTCCAACCTTATAGAGAATTACCCAATTTCTAGTCAGGTTTAGATATGAACATTTTATTACTCTTTCTTTAAGAAAACTCAATCACAGTAATAATTTTAGAAAGAAAATAAATATTGTTTGAATGTACATTCTTAAAATTCATTCTAATCTAGTGAATCAATTAGTTTCATACTCGTAGTTCTATTCCTACCTCTGTGATAGATTTTCCCATTCATTGAAAATTATATTAAAAATAATAAGGTTGAGATACATAAAGGAATTTGTTTATTTATGGTCTAATTTACTTATCTCAGTAAGTAGGTTTGCTGCCATCCACCCAAACTTGAGCAAGGTAATGACATCCTCGGCTCCCCCCGTGCTCCTAACCAAATTAGGAATTCAAGCAGTGTTTTCAAGGAGATGGACCTCACGAATCCTGTCCATTCTCGTCTCCTAAAACAGGTAGAAGAGTTCCACTAGTTTTCCACCAGCTCTGGATACTGACTCCTTTCATCCCTTAGTTGTTTCTCATCACCTGCACAGAACCCATTTCCTCCTTTAGGATTTTCTTTTTATTCCAAGAGGAAATGTAACTACTAGAAACTGCTTAATCAACTACTTTGGAATCTTGGAAAAATATTTTCCATCAAACTTATGGAAATATTCCATAATTAATTCTTTATTCAAAAGAACAGCTTTAGTTCATAACTTGATTAACGTACATGTTAATCCCATTAATTTAAAATAAACAAATATCTAATTAAAAATGTCTTAAAGTTAAATGAAAATTAATCTAGGTGTTACATCTTCCCCCACTTAAGGTAAACACCGTCCTCGGTGTTATGCCAGTCCAGTAAATAGTTCTGGATACACTACAAGGAAAAGACCCTCTATCAGAGGTTATAATAGAGGTTTTTAGTGTTATAAAATTGGCCAAAATTGTCAAAAAACATTTGCTACAACATCTGTTTTCGGTAACGGAGGTTTTGGCAGAGCTTCTAATGGAATTTCAACACAACTAAAAAAAAATTGGGTGGCAGGAGGTTGGTATGGATTTTTTTATCATCGATGCGCTAATCAGCTGTCAATGAACTGGTGCATTTTATAGTGAATGCACTGGTACTGTAAACCTACCAAGCACCAGGAAAGAAAACAAATTTAGGATGCCCGGGGTGTTTAGAAACGTCCCGGTGCATGTCAGCCAGACAGTCGCCTAGGGGCAGTCGAAGGTGCGTGCACCAGGCCGTTAAGGTCTAAAACCGCATTAGGCACATTGTAGGTGATACAATGCACAGGGAAGTTCTAGTTGGAATTGGTATTGTGTGGTGCCCATAGGTCGTATCAACGCACCAGTGCCTAGTATTATAAAAACGCATCGGCGCATAGTATCACACAAACACATCTAGCGTTCTAATTGGTATTAGTATTTTTGCGGTGCCCATAGGTCATATCAACACACCGGTGAGCAGTCTAACATAAACACATCGGTGTGCCGTATCACACAAACACATCAATCGTTCTAATTAGTATTGGTATTTATGCAGTTCCCATTGGTAGAAACACATTGGTGTGCATTATCATACAAACCTACCAGTGCATAGTAACTAACATGCACTGGTGTTCATCTTGTATTTTTTAGAAACATCGACATGTGACAGTGAATTATTGTGATTTTTTAAAATTCATTATTCATCAAAATTCGACACGTATCTTATAACAATATTCATATCAATTAAATTTTTATTAGTGCATTTGAATGTGATGTTTGGATTAATTTGTTATATCATATCATAATTATTGTGATTTTTTAAAATTCATTATTCATCAAAAGTCGACACATATCTTATAACATTATTCATATAAATTAAATTTTTATTAGTGCATTTGAATGTGATTTTGGATTAATTTGTTATATAATATCATCAGATTTCACATCTGTTCATTATAATATTTAATCATCCATATATTTAATCAGTGGTGTTAAATTTCATAGTGACAATGTAGAACGCAATAGAATAAATTAAAATGTATTTTATTATATATATATATATATATATATATATATATATATATATGAATAAGACACTCTATGTCATACAAAATAGGACATTTATTGGTATCCCTCAGTCTTTTAATTGGGACATACTTTCCATTAAATTAAACAAAATGTCTGATTTCACAGAAAAATATTTTAGACAATACAATGCCTTGCTTTGATATCCAAACATATTGATCATCATTCTTCGCTTGAACTTTTGTCACTGCTCGAGCTACTTCCATGACTTGGGTTATCTTGAGGAATTTTTTGTTCATGGTGTTGATTGTTTTATTCTTCTTGACCTTCCATCTACAAACATAAAAATAAACTGTAATGAGTGTATATACATTGGTGAGAATAATGAAAATTGCAATACTGAATAATATACATGAATGTAAATTGAAAAGAAATGACGTACCATAGAAATAATTGACTCATGAACTATACAATTTATTTCAAAACCAAATTTCAAGCCATCTTTCAAAATTTCATTTGTTGGCACAGTTCCACACTTTTTTTCCTGCAAGTTTTATACCCCATAAAAATCATATATTTAATATAAATTTTGTTTTTATTATATTAATTATAGACAGAGCTAAGTAAAAAAAGACTGATAGATGATTACAAATTCCACAATTAATTTCCGATATGCCAACATATACTGACAACCCATATTTAACCCAATGTCAATCAATTCGTCTAATGTTTCTTCTTTATATGTTAGCACATGTTTGAAGACATTCAATGATGATTGTTATAAAACAACTTTAAATATACAAAATGAAATCTAGTTAAGTTGTTATAAGGAAGTAACAATTACTCAGAACTTTAAATATACAAAATGAAATCTAGTTAAGTTGTTATAAGGAAGTAACAATTACTCAGAAACTTAGATATTAACCTTTTTCTTTCTTTTCGTCTTGTTTTATGTGCTGAATGGGTTCCATTTTCTTTTCTTTTCTGCAATAAAATACTTGAAAATTAATATTTAATGCTAAATTTTTTATTTATTGTACCTAATCGAAAAATTCAATGATTACATATTACATTCAAAGAACATTGTTGTTGAGATGCTTCCTCATGTGATGCAATTATGTATATTTCTTTGACCATCTCCTTGTACACATTTTTGGACATTCCTACTAACATATTACTGATATCAGCTCATTCATCCTTTGAGATTTTCATAATCTCCCTGAAAATGTAACATGAAAATAAACTATTTAACTTTTATATTGATATATGAGAAGTAAATATAACAAAAGTGATATTTATAAATAATTTCTTTCTAGTAATATATACATATAATTGTACGTTTTTGCTATTATAATTTTGACATGTCTCATTGACCAATTATCTGGAAACTCATCTTGTAGTTTAGATAAAATTTGGTTCTTGGAATCATTGGATTTATTTTTGTATTGTAAGTGGAAATAACGTCTATACATTTGTTCCACTAGATCACTGAAAATTTTGTAAAAGTTTTTCCCCCTTTTGTTAACCTCTAGCACCACTCCAGATGAGCTAAGGATCAATTCATTTTCATTTGCATGTCCTATTTTTTTTCTTTTCTTAGAACAACATTCTTTTTTTGAGTTGCTAGTCCCTGTAGAACATTAAACATATGTGAATTAAAATATTGTTTGAAACATGTTATCTAATATTTTTAAGTATATTATTAATGAAAATTTAAAAAATAAACTCAGATTGGATCGATAGTATTTTTCCATTCACCTTATTCATCCTTCTGAATTTTTCCATCAAGCTTTTACGCTCTTCTGGTCCTAGATAAAAGATAATATTATCTAGCTTCGTCATTTTGTGGCTTTTCATGATACACAGTAAACAATAAATATTAGTTAAACTTATATATAGTTCAAAAATAATAATATTTGCAAAGAATTTACAAAGAACTTGTCTTTTTTTATTTTCTCGATGTGTTATCAGTATTTTTTTTGCTTGATCTCTTGTCAGCCATTTATTTATCAATATGAAACTTGTACCATACAATTCATTAATATATTTTATAAATAAATCACAAACATTTCAGGCAAAACAAAAAAAATCAAGAAAACGGTACGTTATTAAAGCAGTGTGCACCGATGTCGGTGCAACGTGCTGTTATAAACACCGTACAATGCTCTCTGTCAACAAGGAGAACTATTGCGTTATAGGTTAACCAACGCACCATTTAACACGAATAAATTAATGAAAATCTTATAGCGTTAGTTTTTGTAGCATATGATGTCATGGAGGGGGTGATGCGACATGTTCTTATAAACACATCGAAAAATAGGGGACCACCGTATGGTGCTATCTATCAACAAGGAGACTTAGTGCGTTATATGTTAATCGGTGCACCGGTTAACACAGATATAAAATAAAAAATTATTTTTTTCAAACAGTATGTGCACAATGCGCTATAATGAAATAGCGCACTGGTGTGCTATTTTACATAGTGCGCACGGATTTAAAATAAAATTGTTTTTAAATTGTTTTTAAGTTGTTTTTATAAAATGGTACATGCGTGGTGCGCTGTCATAAAATAGAGCATTAGTGCGCTATGTTACATAGGGTGCACCGGTTAAAAAAATTCTATTTTTTTTAATTCACGCAAGGGCCAACATGGATTGGGATCTGACTCTACAAGTCATCCCATAGGTTAGATGTCATAAGCCTATATATATAGCAATAAAAACCCTATAAATCTAAGATTAAAAACCCTAATTTTGAATTCATAGAAAAAAGAAGAAGCAAGGGCAGAAACAAAAAGAATCAAGGGTTTAGCGTAAGAATGGATTTTATTTATTTATTTATTTTTATTTTTTTTGAAAATGAACAGTAAAATTAAAATTTTTTACTTACCATGTATTAAATCAGACACAAAACATCAAAAAAATGATAATTACAGTAAAATTTAAACACTAGATGGTTTAAAAATCTATGCTACAGGGTTTGAATCACTAGAGGTTTGGAATTATGATTGTTTGAATAGTTTTGTTCGAATGTATTTCACTTCTCCACAGTGCTCTCTTGCTCTCCTGCTCTAGGTATGTTTCTAGTGCAAATATCTCCCTGAAATGTTTTTCAAAAATAATGAAATAATGAAAATTTTTTACTATTTAAAGAATTTTTTTATGAAATTAGATTTTTGAAAATAATTTTCCACCCATTTTTCAATTTACCATTTTTTTTTCACTTTAAAAAAATAAAGTTTCATTTTTTTATTTGCAGCTATTCGGCATCGGTGCGTCAATTAGAAACACAACATCGGTGCATCGTAACTAAAACTCACTGGTGTGGTTAACTATACATTAGCACCGATAACAATAAGTCCATTTTTAAGGCACCGGAATTACTTTTAGGTGTGTACACCAAAATGTATTGTTGATTTTTCTCAAATGCAGGGAGAAAATATCATCATTATATCGAATGGAAAATTCTTCAAAATCTAGCTCTTCCATAATATTTCTCGAAGTCCATCGTGGATTTCTCCCTATCCATCTCGAGATGTAATATTTACTTCGAATTTTATTTATATTTCCATTATCTAATTGAATTTATGTTTTTTATCCATGTCAATCAGCTTAATAAAATTAATGTATACAAATTTGCAGGTTCATGCAAATTCAGAATTGAGTTCAAATGCACAAAATATTCAAATAGCTCCAAAACATCGGAAGCTCTTATCGGGAGCAGCATACTGCAAGGCACATTTGGTAGATGAAAATGGATAGTCGCCTCACCCTGCCAATTGTAACATTGCATCTTCTAGCCACAATCTTGGGACAATGATGGTAATAATAACTATTTCGTATATTAATGTAATTATTTCAACATCAAACCAATTAATCATGCATTTTCGACGTGCCTACTAACTGATATCATAGATTTTGTACTAATTATGTTCAAATATATTTTTTAAAATTATTAGGATTCTAGTGATGATGAGTGACCTACTTACCATCTTCTGTTGCGACCCATGAAAATTTCAAATCGAAAGAAGGTTGAATTAAGAGAAAAAAATCGGAGAGGAACGATACCAAGAATGGTTAAATCAACCACCTATTCAATTCCCACTACCTCAAGATTCACCAATTAGGAATGACTATAGAAATAGTCGTTCTTCACAAGCTGGAAATGGAGGCAACCAAATAGAGGTTGGTATGGATGATTAATTAAGGGATGCAATTTCCATGGAGACAATGTTGTTAGATGCATTCCAGAACGATGATCAGCTAGGGGATGATGCCCATATCACTGATAACTTTTTCGAAATTCTTAAATTTTCTTCCACCAACCCTCTCTTTGAACCTGGCGGTCAGTTAATGTCTACCCAGTTGGGGACGAAGATGTTATTGTACAACTTGAAAGCAAAGTTTGGCTTGTCAAATTCATGTTTCTCGGAAATTTTGAGGTAAGTGACAATAAATTCCTCCCTTATATTTTGAGAAATATAACCACATAATGAACATTAAAAATGGTCAATTTTATGAACGTTAATAATTATATTTTCATTAATGTACATTTAATATTTTCCATGATCACCAACTATAGGTTATTAAAAAATAAGGTTCTTCCGAGTGATAATGTCTTGCCCGACAGATGCGAAGAGGCAAATAAATTATTGAAAATGTTGGGTGTTGAGTACATATCATATCATTCATGTCCAAATGATTGTATTCTATATAGAGGAGAATATGTAGAAAAAGATATATGTCTGAAATGCGAGCATGACAGGTATGATAAATAAAAAAATAAGGGTAAATCACGTGGTCCTCCATTTAAGATATTGAGGCACATGCCTACAATCCCAAGGATTCAAAGGATATTTCGTTGAAAATAATTAGCTATGTTGCAGGGATGGCATGCCTCACACATAAGTGAGTTGGGAGTTATGTGAATCCTAACAGGTTCAATAGCCATGAATCATATAGAGGACATGGCCCGAAAAATTCAAGGATGAAGTACGAAGTCTACGACTCAACATATCCATGGATGGCATCAACCCATATTCCCTCTAGAACACTAAATATTATTTTTGGCATGTAGTAGTGATAAATGAAAATATCCCCCCATGGTTGTCTGTGAAGAATGAACATCTTCTGTTGGCTCTCATAGTCCCTGGTAGAAGACAAGTGAATATCCATTGCAGCAGAGAGGAGTTTTATGTTGTATGGCATGTGTGCTTACATGACATGTGATTATCCAGGCTTAGGATTTTTCTCTAGTAAATTACATGTTTATTGATTTGTTTATATACGTAACAATATTCTTTCCCATATTAGTTATTTAATTCGTTGTAATTGTTCTGATATTCATGATATACTTTAACATGCCATGCATATTATATATTGTATACAATAATCTCGCATGTCTTGTGACAAAAGGGTATTTTGGATGTAAATGTTGTGGACCTTCTCTAAAAGCTAGATGGTCCAACGACCTATGAAAGCTAGTGTAAGACTGCTCCAGGGTATTCCTCCCAGAATAACACCCTTTCAAAAGAGCAGCATCCACTTTAAATGGTAAACAAGAGAGAACCCAAAGGCCTCCAATAAAGAAACCAGTTGAATGACTTAGATCATATGAGAGAGTGAAGGAAAAGGCATTCATAGAAATGCTTGATTCAAATGGGGAGCCTATGTTCGATGATCCAGAATTCTTCGACACCTATGTTGAGAAATTTCCCATTGGGATGAAAAGGACATCTATCGTTTATAACCTCCCATATTGGGAGCATATTTAGATTACCCACTTATTAGATCCCATAAATATATTTAAAAATGTTTCATCTTCTTTATGGAGGCACATATCATCGAAACAAAGTGACACATTGGTTGTTAGTAAATATCTTATTGCTTCAAAAACTAAAAATTAACATTGGCCAAGACGATTAGAAAGTACAAGATCAGAGGCAGGTGTTGGTCCCTCTAATTCATGGTATTTCAAAGAAGGTGATGTCCCATGGATTTTTAAAAAAGATGATATTTATTTGGCAAAGGAAGTTATAATGGGTGTGAGGGTGCCATCTTCATACGGGTCTTCACTACGGTGCTACTTCACGGTGGATGACCATTTTTCAGGGTTGAAATCACATGACCATTTGAATCTTCTAAGTGTATGTATAATGTCAAAAGCATTAATTTATTATTTGTTATATTAATAAATTTTATCCCATGCAGGGATCATAAAACATAACTAATTTTGTATATTATTGCATGTGTTTATAACTTTGCAGTGTCATTATCCTTTGTTCCTGCGTGGGTATGTGAAACATGAATTCCCCAAGACCTAGGATGTGCCATATCTAAATTATATTCATTTTTATGTTGGATCACATCAAAGGAGATTCATGTGGCTAGCATTCAATAGTGGCGTCAAGAGATAGATGAGATGTTTGTATGTTTGAGAAGGAACTGTCGACGAGTTTCATGTACTTGCAGGTTCATCTTCTAATCCACCTAGTATATGAGGTTGAATTAGTTGGGGTGGTTTCTTGTTGTTGGATATTCTTCTTAGAGAGGTACATGAAGAAATTGAAAGGTTTTGTTCGACAAAGGGAAAAACCCAAGGGGTTTATGGCAGAGGGGTACATATCGTATGAGTCTTTCTATTATACCAGTGAGTACATCAAGTAGATCGACAACAAACCAGGTGGAGTGATTTGGAATGATGAAAGGGATGAAGAGAAAAGAGAACGGGAGTTGCTCCAAACGAATTGAAAAAGGCGCTTAATAAAGAGTAAGCGACTTATAATTTTTCAAATATTCATGTCAAACTTCGCTATAATGTATATTTTGATCTCATATGTACTATATGTTGTTTTGATTTCATCAACGAATGTAGAATTGAAGAAATCAATAAATTCGTTCTCTACAATTTCGAAGCGACACAGCCGTGGGTTGCATTGTACAAACAAAAGAGGATGAAATGGGATAGTGACAGGAAATAATTTAGATGGTTGAATGGTAGAAGTCTGGCTTATCCCGATCATTTAAAAGAAAATATTCCAAAAATATGCCCCAATAGTTGGGTTGTTGACCAAGTCAGAGAAAAATATGGTGCAACCGATCGTTACCCATGTGTTGAAGAGGATGCGCTAAACGTATGTATTGGGTGCACCCACTCGGTAATAATCTATTTATGTAAATTTTAAACTTAATAATGCATCTTTGAAATTTAATTACATCTATATTTCATATTTTAATTGTTGGGCTATTATAAGACACATGACACTATGATTTTTTAACTTTTTTATAGGTGCATTTGTTCCCATCTATGTGGGCATATCAACACCATTTTTTGCATAGAAAATCCCGATGATGGTCACATAACAGTGGAAGTCGATTTCAATCAATCTAGTTGATCTAGTCACTGTGATCAAAACCTAGTACGAGGGACGTTAGGTTACGTCGGAAAGATACAAGAGATCATTGAAGTGGATTTATCTTCTTTCCAATGTGTTATTTTTAGGTGCAAGTGGTGGGACACCTTTGATAAAAATAATGTAAAGGAAGATCACAATAGTAGGCTGATATGTATCAACTCTGGAAACATGTGGGATGAAGCTAAGGAGCCCTATGTTTTCCCCAAACACTGCAAACAAGTTTTTTTTACCCATATGTGTTGGATAGGGATTGGTGGTTCGTATTGAGACATGACCCTAGATCAAAACATGTTTTTGAGAACAATAGTATCAACATGCCAAGCTAGCTTGAAGATAATGAGGGCGATCATGGGAATCGAGAGTGATATAGTACAAGTGTTATTTCATCATTTATACTTTTTAAGATGGGTTTTTATAAAGAAGAGGACTTAATTTCCTTATAACTAAATTTTTTTTTTTCGAAACGTTATAATATGTATTTTGAATTACTTGGTAATTTTCATTGTGTTAATGTTAAAATAATTTCACTTGATAATTTCCAATTATGTTGATCTCAAAAACAATGGCGTATTGTATAAAGTTATTTTTCTTTGGTATGTAAGATCATAATATAATAATAATAATTCTAAAGTACATGAATTTATTTGAATTATTTTCTAAACTTTATTATGTTACAAAAATTCATATTATTCTAGATTTATTGTTTTACAATTATTTATATTCATACAAATTTTAAAATTTACAATTATGGTAATTTAACAATATTTATGGTATACGTTTTACTTACGACAGTTATGGTTCAAAATTGACATTAATTTACAATTTTACAAATTTACAAATTTAAAAAATTTAATAAAATTGAATGATGACAATACATACAATTACAATTACAATTTCACAATTTCACAATGAACTACAATTACAATTTTATAATATTACATACCATTAAAATTATAATTATAATTACAATCATTTCACATTAATACAATTAAAATTTTACAAATATTTTACATACAATTACAATTTTACAATTTCACATACAATTACAATTACAATTTTACATATATATAATTACAATCATTTCACAATAACTTAAATATTAAAATTACAATTAAAATTTTACATACAATTACAATTAAAATTTCAATTAGAAATACAATTACAATTTTACAATTTTACATACAATTAAAATTAAAATTTCAATTACAATCACGACATAGTATTTAATAAATATCATGATTTAATATTACAAAAAAACATCATCATCATGATAACCATTGTAAAAACATCATATTCGACTAAAAAACACATTCAAATTCACTAACATCATCTAATCCTCGTGATCATGATAATCTAACAAAACAGAAGCATTGTATAACATCATCACAACACAAACTTCAAATATACATCTCATGTCAAATAACTGCTATCACATACACATCTATCTGCAAGTTGAACATTAAATGAACATATCTAACATGACCTAACAATATACACATCATGATGAACACCAACGTATAAATTAAGTACATCTGCAACATGAACATAAAATAAATGGACCATATATAACTGTATAATGTCAAAAATATACAACTGTGATATAACTGCATATAAATGTTAAATATCAGCTGGTGGTACATAAATAGTAGTACTAGTCGAGGCCTGCATAGTCGATGGTGCAGCCTCAACATGCTCAGATAGAGGTCGATCATCACATGCCCGCTAATTTGGAGGTGCCTCATGCTAATCAGGATCAACTGCTTGCTCATGATGACTTGTGGATGGTCCAGCCTGCTGATCTGTGGATGTGTGGTAACCTGCTCATTCGATGGACTTGACTCCTCAGATGGACCCGCGCCCTCCTCAATATTAGGTACCTGCTCGTGATCATGACTGTTGGATGCTGCAGGCTTCTCATCTCTGGCCCTAGGTGGAGAAGGACATGGAGTACTAGCTTAACGATGATCACTCCCCTGATCATGATCATTAGATGATGCGCTGCTCGATTGTCGAGGTACTGCATCTCCACCATGCCTACATCGACTGACCCTCCTCACCCGCACCAGTAATATGGTAGCTCCAATGATATGCCGCATCAGGTTCAACATATCACATGGCATGCCTCTCCATATTGTTGTCAGCCTTTCATCAACATGTATCTCTATGATAGTGACCGACCTAACTCCCTCATCCACTAGGAGTCAACAAAGTTGGTCGCCTAACTCCATCCTAAATCTAGTGTCAGGCGTATGCCTCACACCCATCGATACCTGTGCATGATCATGATGACCAGGTTTGTCACCATCTTGATCCTCCACATCTGCCATCTCTTGATCATAAGTAGGATCTACACCTGGATCATTTGGTGGTAGTGGCATCTCAGTGCCAAAAAATGACCTAATATCTACAAAACATATATAAGTACACAACAATAATTAGACAATTTCATTAAAAAAATTAATAAAACAAGTTAAAGAATGTGTTAGAATAAATTTAAACAAAACAATAATATTACCTCTCTCATCCGACGACCCATCATTTGTGAAGAGGATGTTGGCGCACCCTCTCCAATCCAAACCAGCATACATACATGGAACCAGAACAAAGGCGTGATCATCAAAATTTGATAGCAACTCCAGTGCATCATGAGATATCCTGGTGGAAAAGTCAGACTCACCCCTTTTGGGCATCATCTAGCCCCACATCTCCATCCGTACGTGAAACATGTGCCTACGAGGCTGTCAAACAAAAGTAGGCCTCATCTCTAGAAACCTCTCAAAAAATAAAAAAAATAACTGAATAAAAATAGAAGTTCACCCTCCCTTGTGGCTGAGAATGACATCTATCTAATGTTGTACATAATTGACACAAAAAAATCGCAAACTACCTCACAAGTCGTGGCGTCTGTAATAAAGAATCAACATAAACTAAAAGTGAGAAATTAATGCATTTCCTGTCACTGCTATGGTGCACAATGGTTGATAGAAGTAGTGAGAGGCACCTCACCTCCTCTGCACCAAACAAAGCAATATGTAACAATGACCAGAGACCAGAAAATCTGTAGGATAAAGTATATTGGCGATAATGCATCTCTAGGAGTACACCAATTGACTCCATGTTGCATAGCCGACGGAGACCTTTAGGAACGAGGGAAAATCCCGCCCTCTCCTATATATGCCAGTAATAAAATATATGTCCTCCTTAGTGGGCATGTAACATTGGTTAGGACCAACCTGGAAAGCCTGTCAGTGGGCATTCCACCTGAAGATGAGTTGTCACAATAATCCATTATGGCCCTACAGGAATGTAGCCTCCTCATAGAACTTGAGGAGGCCTACCTCCCTTAAGAGAAATTGGGTGGTTGTTGTAATAGGGTGAGGGTACATAAGTCTCTCCCTCTCTTGTGCCTCCCATAAGCGAACCACATTATACTAGTCTTCCATATGTTCTTGTTGTTACCCCTCTTCTCTCATTTAACGTCACTGAATGATTCAAATATTAAATGCATTTTTTTTATTAAATGAGACATGTATTTAATATATATATATATATATATATATATATATATAATTTGTTGGAAAAAAAAACGGTCAGTGTGCCAAAAAAATAGTCATGCACTGGCACCAGTGCGTCTATTTTTATAGCACACCATCCTCGGTATGCATGAAAATTTTCAGCGCACGCAAAACATGAAGTTTAATTCCTTCTGCAGTGTGTTGACGAAACTATCCACCTCGGGGTGGATAGTTAGGTCAACGCACAACCCATCATTAATTCATGGTCAACGGTGTGGTCCTCTAAACATCCACACCATTGACTATGTACCAGTGTTATGAGGGCGGTGCACTGTCCAAACTATTTGCCACAAGGTGAATAGTTTTTTCAGTGCACCGCCCTCTTGACTTTAGTACACGATCAATGGTGCGGTATTTTAAACGACAACACCGTTGACTATGTACCAACATCGGAAGGGCGGTGTGCTGACCAGACTATGTGCCCCTGGGAAGAAAGTTTAGTCAGCGTACCGCCCTCCTGACACTTGTATATAGTCAATGGTGTGGTTGTTTATAGGACCACACCATTCACTATGTACTAGTTTCCAGAGGGCGATGCATTGATCAAACTATCTACCCCGGGAAGGATACTTTAGTCAGCGCATCGCCCTCCTCAAAATGGTACATAGTCAATGGTGCAGTCATTTAAATGATCGCACCGCCATATAGGTTTTTAAAAAAATGGTTCACCATTTTCAGTAATGTACCAGACCTAGTGCAGTGTCTGTTATCACCATTCGTGGTGAGGCCTGTAAATTTACAGGTCGCACCGTGAATGGTGCGAGCCAAAGGGCTCGAGTGCACCACACAGGGAATTTTTTTTTTTTAAATGGTAAATTTCAACTTTTTTGACAAATCTAATCCACTAAACAGTTTAATTACTGAGAAAAAAGTAAAATACTTGTAGATTTGGCCTTCGAGGAGGCATATTTGCTGAAGAATTTGCAAAACTAAATTTTCCCACCGTTTTCCAAAATTCAAAATCTAGAACGTGGGCAATGGACAACAATAGTGTATGCAATGGGAGCACCGATGGTAGGGCACCTCACAAAAGGGAAATTCGCACTGGTGCTTGAGAGCTATGGAGCACTGAAGAAGTGAAAATGCGGATATTTTGGTCTGTAATTTTTTTATTTAACCCTGTTTCGGTGCACGGGATTTTGAGGTGCACCGAGCTGTTTTTGTCTAGTGCACCGGGTTGTTTGTGTTTAAGTGTGGGGTTTTAAGATGAACTAGGATTGTTTATGAGTAGCACATTGGTGCGCTACAATAATGAGATGCACTAGGTGGTATTGTACGAAGAGCACGGTGTCTCAGTGTGACAATTTGCGGTACGCACCAGTGCTTTGTGAGTTGAAATTCATCGATGCGGTTTATGATTACAAATGCACCGGAAAAAAAAAAACATCTGCAAAAACCTCTACCCACCAACCTCCTCTAGAGCAGATATCTGGGCGATTTTTGTAAGGGGTTCCTCAAAAACATCCGTTAGAGGGTCTTTTCCTTGTAGTGATATTCCTCTTGTACAAATTTTTCATCTTCCCAAGTCGCCTGCTTCGGGCTAAAGTGCTTCCATTACACTTTAACTTGGGTGATGGCTCGCCTCCAGAGCATTATTTATCTCTGATTGAGAATATGTTGAGGCTCTACCAGGAATTCTTCGTCCGATTCAACCTGCAACGATGAAAATTTTTCAATTAGTAAATAGTCATTTACTTTCCTTAGAGATTTAATTCCCATTCCATTCCTACCTGAATGTTTTGCCAATGAATTACATGCTTCAGATCATGTATGTATCTCTTTAGTACAGACACATGGAACACATTGTGCACTTGTATGTGTCCCGGTAAAGCTAGCCAGTAGGCTACTGGGCCCACCCTTTCCAAAATTTGAAAGGGTCCATAGAATTAGGGAGCCAACTTGGCACAGGTGGTCCATCTTAACATGCTCTTCTTGGGTCTAATTCTCACATAAACATGATCACCCACTTCGAACTCTAAATATGTCCTTTTTTGATCCACATACACCTTTTGTCGATATTGGGCAGCTTTTAAATTTTTTCTGATCTTCTTAACTTCTTGCTCCATTTCAACCAACATTTCTAGTCCAAGAATTAGCTTTGTTTCTGGGTTGCTCCAATTAATGGGGTTTCGACACTACCTACCATATAAAGCTTCAAACGACATCTTGGGTGATTCCTGATACCCATTGTTATAGGAAAATTCCACCAGATGTAGATAATCTTTCCATTTCATGGGTTGTTGCATCATATACATCCGTAGCATGTCCTCTAGTATCTGATTTACCTGCTCTATTTTCCCATCCATTTGACGATGGTATGTCGTGCTAAACTGGACTTGTGTGCCCAGCCTAGTAAACGATGCCTTCCAAAAGGCTGAGGTAAACTTCACATATCTATTTGAGATGACTCTTTTTGGAATGCCATTTAATCTGAATATCTCTCTCATGAAAATGTCAGCAATCTGGACGGTTTTAAAATTGGGTTGTATAGGAATAAAATGGGTTTCTTTGCTTAACCGATCGAAAACCACCATTATAAAGTCATTGTGTCTTTTTTACCTTAGTAAGCCAACAATAAAATCTAGTGATATAACTTCCCATTCCCACTCTGGTACTAGAATGGGTTGTAATAACCTAGCTGGGTTTTGATTCTCAAATTTAACCTGCTAACATTCCAAACACTTAGTTAAATATTCAGTGATGTCTTTGCGCATCCCACGCCAAAAATAACATTTTTTGATGGCTGTTAGCGTTTTCTGATAGCCAGGGTCTCCAGAATATGAACTTCGATGATAATCATCTCGAATTAGCTCTTTCAAACTCATTTGATTAGGAATATATATCTTTTCTTGGAACATCAATATATGTTCATTATTGATGGTGTAGTCTGATTGCTTTCCTTGATCTTCTACAACTTGTGATTGCTACCATAGAAACTGATATTCAGGATCTTTTGTTGCAACCTCCTTCACATGTTCCTAGAATTTGAATTCCACATGATTAAAGTATAACTCATATACATAATGAAACTTTCTACTTAATGCATCTTCTACCCGAATTTCCTTTCCCTTAACATGCTCCATTTCCAAGTCAAATTCGCTTAGGAACGCATTCCACCTATCCTGGTGAGCATTTACGTTAGCTTGTTTAAAATAGTTGGTCAAGTTTCTATCATCAGTTTTCAACACAAACTTATTTCTTAATAAGTAGTGCCTCCATATTTTGAGTGCATGCACTATTGCGGTCAACTCTAGATCATATGTGGAGTATCGTTGTTAATGATATTTCAAATTTCTTTATTCATATGCCACAAATTTTCCATCTTGTGAAAACACTGCTCCTACTCCTCCTTTGCTAGCGTCAGTGCACACTTCAAACTCTAAATTTAGATCTGCCACTTTCAAAACAAAAGCTTTCATCAGCAATTGTTTTAACTTTTCTAAACTATATTGGCATTCACTAATCCATTTAAATATTCGTCCCTTTTGCTGCAAAGAGGTTATGGGAAATGCAATCTTTGAAAATCCTTCTGTAAACTGCCTATAATAACTAACGAGTCCCATAAATGATCGTATGTCTGCTACGTTCTTAGGCACCCTCCATTTCATGATAGTCTTTATCTTTTCAGGGTCTACCGTTATTCCTTTAACGGAAATGACATGGCCTAAATACTAGATTTTCTCTTTCTAGAAATCACACTTGTTGAATTTGGCATACAAATAATGGTCTCTTAACATTTTTAGAACTATACCCAAATGTTCCTTATGTTCCTCCATATTCTTTGAATAGATTAATATATCATTTATAAAAATTAGGACAAATTTATCCAAATATGAGTGAAATGTGCCATGCATCAAACTCATGAATGTTGTTGGTGCATTGGTCAATCCAAACGATAAAACCACAAATTCATAGTGCCCATATCTGGTTCGAAAAGCTATTTTGTAAATGTCTTCCTCTTTTATTCATATTTGATGGTACCGAGATCTTAGATCAATTTTTTAAAAGACAGTTGCCCCTTTTACCCGATCGAAAAGATCATCGATTTGAGGTAGTGGGTATTTGTTCTTAACAATTAATTTGTTAAGTTGTCTGTAGTCCATGCACATTTGTATTTTACCATCTTTCTTCTTCACAAAAAACACCGATGCCCCCCAGGGTGACACACTAGGATGAATATATCCCTTATCCAACAATTCTTGTAATTTCATTTTCAATTCTATCAACTCAAGCATAGTCATTTGGTATGGCGCATGTGATACCAGTGTTTCCCGTGACATTAGTTCTATGGTGAAATCTATGCCCCGCTTTGGTGGAAGTCCTGGTATTTTTTCTGGAAATACATCCATAAAATTTTGCACCACTGGAATATTTTCCATCATAAGAGTCTTATCTTTAGATTTAGAAAATCTTACTTTCATTGCATAGATTTGGCACCCCTTCCTATGCATTTTCCTAGTTGAGAAGTTGTAATAGGATGCAACTGAAGTGGCTTTTTAATTTCTTGAAACTCTTAACGCATTCCATCTTCTGCCTTGTCATAATAATTTAATCCTTGCAGTCCACTAATGACCAATTCACTTTCAACCAGTCATATATCATAGGAGCCTAAAGGAAAAATATTTAATTCAACCTTCACATGTTGGTTTCTAACCTACAGAGTACATTTATTATAATAATACGTCTCACCGCATCCCCAATATTGCAATGGCAGTTTCTAGTTCTGTCCATGATTTGGTCTACTAGATGCTTCAGTGGGTCGTTCCTCTGCTGGCCACTTAGTTCTCTGTTGATTTCTTGTTGATTGTCTATTTGCTGAATTTCTAGATGCACCCTTAAAATTACTAGATTTGTTGTTTTTACTTCTCTATCCTTTCTTAGGCGGCCAAATCCATCCAGCTTCTCCTTTTACCTTGGATTTCTGATATCACATACGTGTTTTTCAAATCACATCATCCATGGTATTTTGGTTTACAAATTCGATTTTCTCCTTCATATCAACAAATAGACTGCTCATAAATTGTTGGACTTTCGCCTTGTCATCCCTTAGATATGGCATATACCATAGTAATGAAATAAAATTAGTTAAAGATTCATCCATGGATAGTTGTCCCAAGCTTAAGTCATGAAACTCCTAAGATTTCTCATCATAAAAATGTTCTCTGAGATATTTTTCTTTAAAGTATTGCTGGAATTTGTCCCAGGTCATATTCTGATCTTCAATACTTTGCACATTTTTAACTTCTTCCCACCACGTGAGGCTTTTTCCCGCAATTGATAGATGGATAAAAGAGCCTTTAGTTTACTACTATACTCGTAGACTTGAAAATATTTATTCATGTTTATTATCCATGCTTCAGCTACTTCTTCAGCTTCTCCATCGAATGTGGGAGGTTTTATCTTTTGGAATTCACCTTGCAGTTCTACCTTCTGTTTCTTTATTTCTTGTTGTTCGGTGACATTTCTCAATTCTATTTCATTATAAGATTTATATTTATTACTTTTTTGAGTTTGGCTTCCTTCTTAGTTTTCATTAGTTGTTTGTTTCTTCTCACCCTCTTCTTCGGTGTTTCGTTCTAGACTTGGTTGATTTACCCCTTGATTCTATTTATCTGAGAGGATTTTAAAGATCTTCTCCTGCTCCTGCATCAACCTCTCATATCACTTATAATGTGCACCATTTCATCTTGTAAATGTTGTACAGTATCCATAAGTCTATTGGTTTGCCTTTGTTTTTCTTCTAGCAATCTGCTAGTTTGTTGATGTTGGTCTATAGTTAGTTGTACCCACATATCTATATTCATTTCTTGATTAGGTTGGGGGTGAATTTCTCCTGAAGTTATGGGTGTTGGATGCATAGACCCCCTCCTCATCATACTCGGTCAACTTCTTCCTTTCAATTCTATGCACATTTACACACATCAATTATTATTTAGATGACCCCTTTTCGGTCCCAGCGTTTGAACGTTACTCTGATACCACCTGTAATATCCACCACATCATTTACCTTCATCATAAAAAAAATTACTAATGGAAATTAATTCCATTAAATCTTAATGACATATATTATAAATCTTTAAATAACTATTAAGGTTATATTATAAATCATTGCATAACTATTAAGATTTGGGTTCGACAGACCTATGCAATATAACTTAGGCACAATGCTTGCATTATTCTTTATACAACGTTGTGCATTGTCCCATATATTTGACATCACCTTTATACATAGATTCTATATGATTTAATTATTAAATCAAACCCTACGTAAACTTCTTATCTTTCAATACCCATATAATCATTATAATTCTAAATATTTTGGTACATTCAGAATCTCATAGTTTGGCTCTATCAGTTGGCATATATTATTAACTCGATGATTAATGTAATACATCTTGTCGAATCTACTGTATCCATGATCCTTACACATTAATGGATATTACGCCATGTGTGAGTCTGCCTGTCGTCGATATGATTTTGAGATATGTGACCAATAGCGTTACTAAAGTGGTTAGGGTGTCACCCTACCCCCCAAACCCTAACTGCCTCCCTCATTGTTGTGCTTCCCTGTCAGATGGCACTCTACAACTCCGACGAGTTTTATGTTGTTCATATGGTGATCTCAACCCGGGTATGGATACAAACCCTATGCTTTACACCGCATGCTTATTTCGTTCTGTTCATTCTTGTTGGTAAGCTTGGAAGCCATCTCAACTATAGAGCTGAGAAATACTTTGGTTGTCGAGTTCTTGGTACAGATATTGGTCTTGCATCTGCGGGTTTATGAGGAACCCTATCTTAGATTGTGCTCTTCGTTTGGATGTTTGGTGAGGAGAGTTCGCTCTGTAGATCCTAGCAAAGGTAAACTCACAGCCACCATTGTACTGTGTATTATTTTCTTTTAAGACATTGTTATTCTTCACTCGAGGTTTCTAATCGCTTTGTGTTTAGTTTAATACAGTTTCTTGTCTGGCCTTATTCAGGGTTGTGAAGAGTATCGTTCTGTTGGTCAATTATCCTACCTGTCAATTGCCATGAGGGTTATTACTTTCAAAGTCTTGCTCTGCGCTTAAATTTATTTGAAATTTCTCTGATTTTATTTATATACAAATATGTTATACATATGTCATTTTTCTTGATCTTCCGGCTCAATTCGGCATAGGTGTTGTCTGATATAATTGTAAATATAAATTATGTCGACCATCACAGTTATATTTTGTCTTCAAGCCTCCTTTACAGTTCAGTTCCATATGTGGTTTACATGTCATCTTTACAAAGTTTTTACTGTATTTTTGTAATTAATTCCCAATATTTTATGCCATAAATTTAATTGGTTTTTTTGCTCTAATCAAGAAAATAAAAACTAGCTTTTTATTTCAGATTTGGGGTGCTTCTTGTAAGATTCTTCAGGATTATTTTCTCAGGTTAAAGCTCTCTATTTTCCTTGGTTTTTAAGCTCTAAATTCTACATTTTTATATGTTCATTTTCTTTAGAACATGAACGAGCTTCTTGTTTTCATGTAACAATAGAATAGGAAAATATTTATATTTCTGAAATGTTAATAGATATTTTTTGTAACTGATTGAAATGTTTGAAATACAGATTTGAATACTTTTCTATATAATAATAGTTAGATAATGTAACCTTGTTTCCCTTTCTAATTCTTGTAATAAAAAATTAGCCATAGGTGTTCGGACCAGCTCATGAGGTTCCATCCTCTGTCCGTGCATAGTTTATTCCTTCTACAGGTCAAGCTGTCTAATTTGGGATTCTTCTCCCAAAAAGACTAAATGTCCAACTTGATAGAGAATTACCCAATTTCCAATCACATTTACCTATGAACTTTATATTACTCTTTCTTCAACAAAACTCAATCATAGTAATAATTTCATAAAGAAAATAAATATTGTTTGAATATACATTCTTAGAATTCATTATACTCTTATAAATCAATTATTTTCATACTCAGAGTTCTATTCCTACCTCTGTGATATATGTTCCCATTCATTGAGAATTATATTAAAAAGAATAAGACTGAGATACAGAAAGGAATTAGTTTCTTTCTAGTCTAATTTATTTATCTTAGTAAATAGGTCTGATGGCATCCACTCAACCTTGAGAAAGGTAATGACATCCTCGGCTCCCCCCATGCTCCTCACCAAAGTAGGAATTCAACCAATGTTTTCAAGAAGATGGACCTTAGGACAGTTGTTCAGTCTCATCTCTTAAAATAGGTAGCCACTAGCTCTGGATACTCACTCCTTTCAGCACTTAGTTATTTCTCATCACCTGCACAGAACCCCTTTCCTCCTTTATGATTTTTATTTGGATTTTTCTACGGAGGCAGAGGAACTACCCAAATGGCCAAAAGTGGTTGGAACCAGGGCAAATTTGTTTTAAGAAATCTTGTAATAGCAGTGTTTGAATTTTTTTTTATGGTGGAAATAGATTCAACACCATCAAAAACCTCTAGGACATCCAAAATATTGAATTTTGATAGTTATAACCTGGATTTAAAAAAATCACTGTCGGATTTTTTAAAATCTTACGGGAATTGCCATGATTTTCAGGGCAAAAAAGCAGTCTAGTTAGACTACGGTTTTTTCTTTTATTCCAAGAGGAAAGGTAACTTAATAAAATACTTTGGAATCTTGGAAAACTCTTTTCCATGAGACTTATTGAAATATTCCATAATTAATTATTTATTTAAAATAATAGCTTTAGTTCATAACTTGATTAATAAAAAAAATATCTAATTAAAAAATTCTTAAAGTTAAATGACAATAAATCAAGGTGTTACATTATTGTACCACTACTTAATTCTTTATTAGAAAACAGATTTAGTTCATTACTTGATTAACATACATGTTAATCCCAATAATTTAAAATAAATAAATATCTAATTAAAAATGTGTTAAATGACAATAAATTTGGGTGTTACATTATTGTACCACTACTTAATTCTTTATTCAAACAAACATCTTTAGTTCATAACTTGATTAACCTACATGTTAATCCCAGTAATTTAAAATAAACAAATATCTAATTAAAAATGTCTTAAAGTTAAATGACAATAAATCTCGATGTTACATTATTGTACCACTACTTAATTCTTTATTCAAACAAACAACTTTAGTTCATAACTTGATTAACATACTTGTTAATCCCAGTAATTTAAAATAAACAAATAGCTAATTAAAAATTTCTTAAAGTTAAATGACAATAAATCTAAGTGTTACATTATTGTACCACTACTTAATTCTTTATTAAGAAAACAACTTTAGTTCACAACTCTATTAACATACATGTTAATCCCATTAATTTAAAATAAACAAATTTCTAATTAAAAATGCCTTAAAGTTAAAGTTAAATGACAATAAATCTGGGTGTTACATTATTGTACCACTACTTAATTCTTTATTCAAACAAACAGTGTTAGTTTATAACTTGACTAACATATATGTTAATCCCAGTAATTTAAAATAAACAAATATCATATTAAAAATGTCTTAAAGTTAAATGACAATAAATTAGGGTGTTACATTATTGTACCACTACTTAATTCTTTATTAAAAAACAACTTTAATTCATAACTTGGTTAACATACATGTTAATCCCAGTAATTTAAAATAAACAAATATTTAATTTAAAATTTCTTAAAGTTAAATAACAATAAATCTAGGTGTTACATTATTTTACCACTACTTAATTCTTTATTCAAACAAACAGCTTTAGTTCATAACTTGGCTAACATACATGTTAATCCCAGTGATTTAAAATAAAAATATATCGAATTAAAAATTTCTTAAAGTTCAATTACAATAAATATGGGTATTACATTATTATACCAGTGCTTAATTCTTTATTCAAACAAATAGCTTTAGTTCATAACTTGAATAACATACATCTTAATCCCAATAATTTAAAATAAACAAATATCTAGTTAAAAATGTCTTAAAGTTAAATGACAAGAAATCTGGGTGTTACATTATTGTACCACTACTTAATTCTTAAAAAAAAAAAAAAAAAACTTTAGTTCATAACTTGATTAACATACATGTTAATCTGAGTAATTTAAAATAAAAAAATATCTAATTAAAAATGTCCTAAAGTTAAATGAAAATAAATCCAAGTGTTACATTATTGTACCACTACTTAATTCTTTATTCAAACAAATAGTTTTAGTTCGTAACTTGATTAACATATATGTTAATCCAAATAATTTAAAATAAACAAATATCTAATTTAAAATTTCTTAAAGTTAAATAACAATAAATCTAAGTGTTACATTACTCTACTAATACTTTTTTTTTACAACAATAACTTGATTAGCATACATGTTAACCCTAATAATTTAAAATAAACAAATATCTAATTAAAAATAAAGTTAAATGAAAATAAATCTGAGTGTTACATTATTCTGCCAATACTTTTTTTTTATAACCTATACTTTTTTATGCTTAGCAACCTGCACAGGTAGTCGCTGCTGTGCCCTATTTCGGAGTATGTTGAGGAAAATTTGTCAGTCTTCTCATGTTGTTTCAGTAGATCAACTAAAATCCATGGATTAAAGTTAGGGTAATTTGGTTTTTTCCAGGCTTACAGAACCCAATGTTTGACTCTGCTGACTCTATTTGGGAGGGAAACTCTAGGACATGGGCAGAAAGTTCCAAATCCCTCAATTCCACAACCAGATATGTAGATATTTTAGCGTCTCCAAACAATCCCAACACTTTTGTTCAACAAGGCGTACTGGCGGGACAAAATGTGAGGAATGTGTATGATCTTGCCTACTATTGACCTCACTTCACTGCCATTACTGAACCAGTTAACGAGGACGTGATGCTCTTTTGTTGGAATTTCTGAGAATTCTAGAACAATACAGAGAGAGTAATACTCTCCTTCTAACACAGAGAAATTAAAAAAAAAGTGCTTCACTGGTAGACAGAGTTCACACACACTTCAAATTCTATTTCATTAATAAAAAAAAATTGTTACAAGAAAAAAAAACTTCCTCTGTTGAGGGATTACAAAAATGGGCTGCTGCAATAACACAGTGCCATGAACAACTACTCTTTCTCCAAAAGGAACGCACAAAATAGTGCTCTGTAAAAACTATGTTTTTCACTCTATTTTCCTTCGGGCTCACACTATTTTTTAACATTGCTGTGTGTAAAATCTTTTTCATTACATTGCACTAAGCCTTCGGGCTTTTTCATTATATGTCGTAGCATAAAAATAAACGAACTATATATATTATAAACTATATATTTTATAATATATATATTCATATCCATATGAAAAATATTATATACCTGAAAGTCAAAAGAATTTGGTCCACGCGATAACAAAACAAATACATTAAAAACTAAGGTTCTATGACCATATGCCGCATGAACAAAACAAGCTTTAGTCCCGATGGTTTTAAAAGGAAATACGTCAAAAACCAATGTTTTGAAACCCTTTTCCCTGGTGGAGCCCGCCGGACTTCAAATTCAATAAACTGAATTGCATAGAAAAATCGCATTACAAAAACTGAGGCTGACGTAGGGCTAAACTGTGATCCGAAGATTTTATGCATTGGTGTCTATAATCTTTTTGGGTCCGAAAATGGGCTTTGCGTACGGGCCCAAAATAAAACCCGAAAACTTTATCCATTGGAGCTTATGACAACTTCGAGTCCGAATCTGAGGACCGCGGACCGACTCAAAAAAAGCACGATCCAATAAGATCGCTCCACATGTTTCTATGTTGGCAAGTGGGACCAGTGCTGCCGTGGCTCGGTTCAAACATTTAAACAAAACTGGCGCGAAAAATAGGCTTTGCCGCACACACAAAAACAAAAGACTCTGTTTTCATTTGTGCAAGAAAGGACTGTAAGGTTTTTAAGAGAACAACTGTGCAACTAAAATGGAAACGACGCTGTGACAGAGCTCTTTAATCAAAAAATAGCAAGTGGCTCTGTGACAGGGTTTGTCAATACAAAATTGGAAAGCGACATTTTGACTGCACAACAGTTGAAGTTAACAATTCAACACTCCCCCTTAAGTTCAACTGATGGGTTATCATTGATACCCATGCATTTCCTCAAATATTCAAAGTTTTTTTGCCCCAAATGGCTTTGTCAGTATATCTGCAAATTTCTCTTGAGTTCTGCAATGTTTTAAAATAATTTCTCCACTGTTCACTAACTCCCTGATGTAGTGAAACTTAGCATCTATGTGCCTTTTCCTTTTGTGAAACACAAAATTTTTAGACAATGCTATGGTTGAGCTATTGTCACAATAAATTATTGTGCCTTTTACATGTTCTTGACATAAAATCCTCAACATTCTTCTCATCCACACTACTTGACATGCTGCTACTGTAGCTACCACATACTCTGCCTCTGCTATAGATAATGCTACAATAGGTTGTTTCTTCGAAGCCCATGAAATGGCTCCTGAACCCATGTAAAAAACATAACCAGAAGTACTTTTCTAGTCAACTACACTTCTACCCCAATCACTGTCAGTGTATCCAATTAATTCTAAATTTTCTGAAGTAGTATATAAAATTCCATACCTTTTAGTTCCTTTAACATACTGTTAGTATGAATCCTTCGTCGTAAAATACCACTTTAGCTACACATAATGAATAGCCCTAACATCGATTATGGCTGCCAAATATCTTTAAATCTATAATTAGGTGATCCAAATAATGTTGCACAAATCCCGATCTAAGCATAAAATACATTAAGCAGATAAAGTAAAACGTGGCTCCATGCATCCAATAGACAAGACAAGAACAATGTATTTGAAAGAATTTTTATATTATATTAAAAAGGGGGCACCTGAGAGGAAAACAAGAAAGGTGTTTTCTGATTCTCCTCAATGGGATGGGTTCTTGAAAGTGCTCAGCGTTTCAGATCTAAAATTCCTCTCTCTTGTTTTTGTAGAAAACCCAGACAAACATAGAACTCAATGGGAGCTCACAAGGAAAAAATGGAGAATGTGACCTAGTATACATCCAGAGTGATCTAATGCAATGGAGGTGACTAATGAATGGGGAAAACCCTTCTATTTATAACAAAATATTAGGGCGGTCTAGAACTCGGTGCATGAATAAAATATTATTAATCAAATTCTAGAACCACCCTTTAGGAATATTTTATTATATTTGTTGGAGGGAAAATGATTTTTGACTTGGGTCAATTCCTTTATTTATAAATAAATGATTTATTTATCATTTTAGGGAAATTATGGGAATATAATTAAATAAATAAGGATTTATTTAATTAATTTCCTTGTTTTGGGATAAATATGACCGGGAAATATAAACAAATAAGTTATTTCACATGGTGAAAGAAATTTTACTTAGGTTAAAATTGGTCTTACATGGTGTACTTGGGTTCATCTAATAATAATAGGTTAGATGACAAAAAAAATGGTGTAACACATACCTCAGAATTCTTTTTGCTGCTTGCCAATGTGCTTCTTTTGGCCTCTCCATAAATTTGGAAATTAAACTAATAGTATGCATAATATTTGGCCTAGGTGCAGTCAAATACATGAGGTTGCCAACTATGCCCTTGCACAAACTAGGATCAAAATCCTTGCTGATGTCCTCTTTGCTGAGTTTTAATCCCATTACTGTGGGAGTAATTACTGCCTTGCAATCCTACATGTTAAATCTCTCCAAAACTTCATTAACATATTTTGCTTGTGAGATAAAAATCCCATTTTCATTTTTCTCTACTTCTTTTCCTAAGAAGTATTTCAGCAATCCCATGTCAGTCATTTCAAATTCATTTTTCATGACTGTTTTAAAATTTTCAATAAGGTAATCATCATTACTTGTGAAAATCACATCATCAACATATAACACAACAATCAACATCTTACCATATTTCTCCTTGATGTATAAGGTGGGTTCTCCCTCACATTTTTCAAATCCATTTTCCAGTAGATAGGAATCTATCCTATTGTACCATGCTCTTGGTGCTTGTTTCAGCCCATAAAAAGCTTTCTTCAATCTGTAAACTTTGTGCTCTCGGCCTTTCTTCTCATAGCCTAGAGGTTGTTCAACATAAAACTCTTCCATTAACACTCCATTTAGAAATTCTGATTTCACATCCATTTGGTAAACTTTCCACTTGTTTTGTGCTACAGTAGACAACATTTCTCTCACGGTTTCCATTCTTGCAACCGGTGCGAAAGTTTCCTTATAGTCTCTCCCGTGTTGCTGCTTGTATCCTTTGACAACAAGTCTGACCTTGTGCCTTTCAATTTTACCTTCAGCATTACTCTTGGTCTTGTAGACCCATTTAACTCCAATTACTTCTTTACCTTTTGGGAGTTCAACCAAATCCCATGTCTTATTTCTTTCTATGGCATTAATCTCTTAATCCATAGCATCTATCCATTTCTTATCTTTAATGGCTTCTTCAAAATGAATAGGATCATCAACATGACAATACAAAGAAAATAAAGAGTTCATACCTTCATTTGCTGCCTCTTTCTCATAAATTTCATTTAAATTTCTAAACTTTGTTCCTCTTTGATTTGGTGTACAAGTGCTTGAAGTAGCACTCAAATTAGCTCCTTGTGGTGTGCTTGGAGAAGCACTCTCATTACTTCTCAAGGGTGTTCTTACTCCAGCTTGTGGTGTCCCTTGCTGCCCTTGTGTTGGTGGAGGTAGTGGTGCTAATAATGGATGTATTTCAGCCATATCATCCTCATTTTCATCATGAGACAAAAAGTTATTTACATTGTCTGTTTTCTCAATGCTTCTATCCCAAGCTTCTTCCTCAATGAACTGAACATCTATGCTCACAATAAATTTCTTGGTGGATGGGTTATACAACCTGTAAGCTTTGGATTCATCACTGTATCCAATAAAAATACATTTCTCTCCCTTGCTGTCCAACTTCTTCCTTAGCTGATCTGGAATGTGTGCATAAGCCACACAACCAAAAACTTTCATGTGGGTGACTCCTTGTTTTATCCCACTCCATGCTTCTTCCAGAACTTTATTCATCACTGCTTTTGTTGGGCATCTATTTAGTACATATGTTGCACAATGTACAGCTTCAGCCCAATAATCATTTGGCAAATGTTTTTCCTTTAGCATACTCCTTACCATATCCATGATTGTCCTATTTTTCCTTTCGGCAACTCCATTTTGCTCGGAGTTTACCTTGATGTAAATTGCTTGTGTATGCCATTTTCTCTGCAAAAATGCAGAAATTATTTACAGATGTACTCACCTCCTCTATCAGTCCTAAGGAATTTGATATGCTGCCCACTTTGGTTCTCCACAAGTGCTTTGAAATTCCAGAATTTTTCAAACACTTCTATTTTATTTTTCAAACAATTAACCCAAGTTTTTCTTATAAAATCATCAATAAAAGTTAATATATAGTGGTTGCCTACAAGTGATGGTGTTTGCATTGGTCCACATAAATCTGAGTGGACAATTTCTAAGGGTGCTTTTGCCCTTATGTTTTTTCTGGATGGAAAACTTTCTCTGTGTTGTTTACCCAAGATACAAGCTTCACATAGGCTGTTCGGTTTCTCAATCAATGGTAATCCTCTTACCATTCCTTTCCTATGTAAAAAATTAAGACCTCCAACGTTGAGATGTCCAAATCTCAAGTGCCATAACCAATTCTCATCTTTTGCTTCTCTTTTGAAAGCCTCTTGTGTCACTGCTGCCGTTTCTTCTCCATTCTTCAAATCTGCCCTCATCCTGAGAGGGAACATTCTGTTCCTTGTCATCCTTATTTCAACAATACATTGTTTGCTTGGAGGTTTATCCATGATCGTGCATACATCATCTTCAAAGAAAACATTGTAGCCCTTTTGAATGAGTTGCCCAATGCTTAACAAAATACATTTCATACCTGGTACATAATATACATCAGATATGCTCTTCTTTTCTCCCTTCTTTTTCAAGACATTTACTATGCCTTTTCCTATGACATAAATCTTACTATTTGTTCCCAATGTGACTTGAGACTTTACATTTTCATCTAACATAGAAAATATAGCAATGTTTCCTGTCATATGGTTGCTACATCCTGAATCTAGAAACCATAAATTTTCACTCTTTTCTTCACCCATATTACATGCTAAAAACAATTTATCTTGGCTGATATTTTCTCTAGTGAAATTTGCATTGGGTCTATTACCCATATCATTATGCTTCTTCCTACATTCATTTGCATAATGCCCATATTTTTTACAATAATGACACTGGATATTGGATTTGTCATACCTTTGTCCATGAGCATGTTGTTGTCCACTTTGTTGGCTGCTTCTTTGGCCTTGGTTTTGATTTTGATTGCTACCCCTTCCTTGAGCATTTGCTGGGCTGTTTCTTCCTCCTCTGTTTTGGCTTTTGCCTCTTCCTCTCTTATTTCCTCTGCCTTGACCTCTTCCTCTTCCAAAGGACATTTGGGTCTTGAAGGCATGCTCCAAATATGAGTTTTCATTTCTACCCAATCTCTGTTCATGTGTCATCAGTGATGCATGAAGCTCATCAACTAAAAATTTTGAGAGATCCTTTGTCTCTTCTATGGTGGTGACTATAACATAAAACCTTGAGGGTAAGCTCCTCAAAACTTTCTCCACAATCCTTCTTTCTTCAAGTGTCTCTCCATGGGACCTTATCTGTGTGACCATACCAATCACATGTGTGAAGAATGAGTCTATGTTATCAGACTCCTTCATGCAGAGAGTCTCAAACTCTCTCCTCAGCAATTGTAGTTTTGTTGTCTTCACTTTCTCCATGGCTTGATAGGCTGTCTTGAGAGTTTCCCATGCTTCTTTGGATCTCTTAGCTGCTGCTATCCTTGGAAACACACTCTCATGTACTTCTTGATAAAGATAGAAGAGGGCTTTAGAGTCCTTCTTCTTATTTCTCTTCAACATGTCCTTCTCTGCCTGTGTTAAGTCATTAAACTCATTTTCATCTACTGGCTCTTCAAAAACATCCTCAACAAGTTCCCATAAGACTTGAGAGGAAAACATGACTCTCATGGTGATTGCCCAATAATCATAGTTTTTCCCATTGAACTGTGGGAGCTAAGCATTACCAATACTCATTCTTGTGCTGGCTCCTGTCATGCCTAGCACTCTGAACTATGCTTTAAATCTTGACTGTGAATTTTTAAAATAAACTGATTATCTTCAAACAGTAACACAAAAAATATGTTTTGAGAAATACCTTGGATTCTTTGAATGAGCGTTCACTCTGCTAGAGAAGTTGATGCAACAAAAATCCTTCCTTCAGCTTCTTTGACACCTTCAAAGAGCCTGGATTAGCTCCGATACCATGTTGGAATTTCTGAGAATTCCAGAACAATATAGAGAGAGTAATGCTCTCCTTCTAACATAGAGAAATTAAAAAAAAAATTCTTCACTAGTAGACAGAGTTTGCACACACTTCAAATTCTATTTCATTAATAAATAAAAAACTGTTACAAGAAAAAAAAACTTCCTCTGTTGAGGGATTACAAAAATGGACTGCTATAATAACACAGTGCCATGAACAACCACTCTTTCTCCAAAAGGAACGCACAAAAATAGTGCTATGCAAAAAATTTTGTTTTTCAATCTATTTGCCTTCGGGCTCACACTGTTTTTTAACACTGCCGTGTGTAAAATATTTTTCATTACATTGCACTAAGCCTTTGGGCTTTTTCATTATATGTCGCAGCATAAAAATAAACGAACTATATATATATATATATATATATATATATATTCATATCCATATGAAAAATATTATATACCCGAAAGTCAAAAGACTTTGGTCCACGTGATAACAAAACAAATACATTAAAAACTAAGGTTCTGTGACCATATGCCGCATGAACAAAACAAGATTTAGTCCCGATGGTTTTAAAATGAAATACATCAAAAACCAATGTTTTGAAACCCTTTTCCCTGGTGGAGCTCACCGAACTTCAAACTCAATAAACCAAATTACATAGAAAATTTGCATTACAAAAAATAAGGCTGACGTAGGGCTAAACTATGATCCGAAGATTTAATGCATTGGCGTCTATAATCTTTTTGGGTCCAAAAATGGGCTTTGCCCTTTAAAAAACCGTAACTGTAAGTGTATATAGTGATGGTCCTTTATGGTCCGTCACCAAAGACATTTTCAATGACACTTTTGGTGAGGGTCGTTAAAGGCCCATCACTAATTCTCTCTTTGGTGACACTTCTAGTGACGAACTTTTAATGACCCTCACCAATGCTCTTTTTATTACTTTTAGTGACGGTCAAAAAATGTTCGTCATCATTGATCATTAAAAAACCATCACTGTAAGTGTATATAGTGATGGTCCTTTATGGTCCGTCACCAAAGACATTTTGAATGACACTTTTGGTGAGGGTCGTTAAAGGCCCATCACTAATTCTCTCTTTGGTGACACTTCTAGTGACGAAGTTTTAATGACCCTCACCAATGCTCATTTTGTTACTTTTGGTGACAGTCAAAAAATGGCCGTCATCATTGATCATTCCAATGATTTTTTGATGACGCTATGTACTTGTTAATATATTTTTTTGTCAAAAGTTAACGATTTAATACCATTATTGTGGAGTATTTTTTATAATATGTCCAAAGCCATAGTGGTTAGGGTCAGTGAATTTTTTAGAAGTAATTAGCGTGTATCATTTCCCTCAAGTAATAACTAGTCAAATAGAGATTTCCTATGAGTCAACAAATGATTCATATATATTAAGTTTATTATCTAGAAAATTCCCTTTAGATAAAATTCCACTATTGTGTGTAGGAAATATATTATTTAATACATAATCAAGCTTTGAAAATTCTATTAATGAGAAAGACCTAACGATCCTCACCAATCTGGGCACGCCTTAAATTAATGCTTTGGCACACATTAACATTTCTTAGCACCCCACATGTATTGGAACATATTTGTACCTAGAACATCTTGTGATGACACTTACGCCCAAGCACATGGTGACATGCGCTAGCACAACATCGTACTCTGCTAACATGTGTTGGCATGCTACATATAGTCCCTAGCATGCCCTGGAACACCTTGGTTGAATGCATTGACATACATTAGCACTTGGCACACAATGCCACTTGGCATGTATTGGGACCTATTATTAGTGTGCCTAGCATGCCCCTTTTCAAAAAGATAAAGTCCTGACTTATTAACCCTCTTATTGATTCTTCCTTTTGTTGCCTTGACACATATTGACATACCCTGGTCCCCTGCACCACATCCTTAGCACCCAGCATGTATTGGCATATCTTAGCACTATTAATTGGCACATGATATAATTAGCACACCCTAGAACTCCCAAGCACACTTTGGGAATTCTTGACATGCCTTGATATTCCGTAGCATGCCTTACCAATGCTTAGCATACCTTGTTAGTCCCTCCTTGGCATGACAACTAACACTCATTAACACTAGTCTTTGGCGCACGTTCCTCATATTCATTAACTTTCATGAATTTTTACTTAGTGCTCCCTTAATGTTTTTTCCTAGCAATCCTTAACACTCATGAACATGCATTATCACTCTCTAGCACACTTTAGCACTCTTCAACATTCCCTTCCACTTCATAACATGCATAACACTAGTTCCTGACACATATTGGCGCTTGGCACGTGTTGGTGCTTGGAAAGTCTTAGCATGTGTGGAATATGTTGAGATGCCTTGGTATGATTTGGTATGGTTTAATATTAAATTTATTTGTGATTATCGGTTGTTGGAAAGTAGATGAGAAGCAACAAAGGAATACTTGGCACTTAGAATGCACTAAGACTTTGCACTTGGCACCTATTGTTGCCTAGTGTTGGTGTGCCTAGCATGCCCCTCTTGGAAAAGGTAAATTGATGACTTATTAACCCTATTATGTGTTCATTTCCTTGTAGTTTAACTTTTTTCTCCCTTTTTTTGTCTTGACATTCCCTGACATGTATTGACACACCCTTGCACATCTTGGCATGCCTTATCACTTAGCACATATTAGCATGTTTGACATGTATTCCCACTATCTGGCACATCAAGGGGGTGAAGAGAGATGCAGTCCTAAAGTAGGTCGAGTACGAGGGCGAGTAAGGGTTGCTAAAGGGAGGTCATGATCATCCTCCAAGAGCAAGATCATCATGTGAGTGTTCAAAAGAATGTTACATACCTTAAGGGTCGGTTTGCGCTAGGAAGTAGGATGGCATATTGTTGGTTCTATTATGGCAGATCGAGCTTAAGAGAGGTTTATCATGAGAATCTGGGCATGTGTGTTGAAAATGCAGCAAGATGATGGAGCTTAGTGAAATGAAGTCGCCTTCACTAAGTGGGCCCGCAGGCAAATTCTGGCGCAAAATCTATTTTTAGACTATGTCTATTTTTAGACATATGGAGCATGGTCCGGAGATTCCAGTATGAGATTCTTGGAGCATTGGTCATGTTGGTAAAAATAGATGGGACTCTATTTTTGTGACCTATAGGTCGAAGAGGTCGAAGTCTATTTTTAAACTGCCTCTCCTAAAAATAGGGAAGTCAAATATTATTTACCCTTAATAATATTTGGACTATAAACTTCAGTTTACTCTCTTGGAGCACTTCAGCTCGAGCCTTGGAAGTGGCTCATGCATCTGACAGAGGAATTACGCTATTCCTAGGGTTTGATGGCATCATGCATGGTTGACTTTAGTTGGACTTCAGTGGTAGAAGTTTGGAGGAGTTAATGAGACAGATAGTGGAGTTGTGTTCTGTTTATTTTAGTTGAACTAGTTGAGATTAGTTTAACTAGCTAATCAATTAGTTATGAGTGGAGTGAATCAAATATTATTTAATTCATTAATTAGTAACTCATTATTCAACTCAAGAACACATCAGTTCACTACAGTGCATGGACAGTTCAGTGGAGACCAGTGAAAGAGGTAGATGAAAGGGTGGAGTTAGCTATCAGTGGCGACATCAGTTGTGCATGAGATTTGCACCACACTTAGAGGAATTTCCCATGATGATTGCGCTGTCAAGCCAAGGAGATTCGAACCTTGTATCTCTATATAGACAGGCCTGGATTGCGCAATAGAGGCAAGGCAATTGGCGGTGAGTTTTGAACCAGTAACCTGTTCAAAACTGAGCTAGTTTGTGTGTAACTTTATGAGAAAGTACTGAGTACTTGTGAGGAGTATTGTACTAATTTTGTTACATGATTTCTCCATTATAATATACACAATAACTGCGGGGTTTTCAGCTATAAGCTTTCTCCATACATACTGTGTTAATGTGTATGATGATTTGATGTGTTATCGCTTAATTTTATTTCCGCATGTTTGATGATCTGAGTGGAAGAGATTATGTGTTGCATATAAATTCGAATTGTATGTGATCAGGATAGTCTCGGTGGATAATTAATCATTATTCAAAAAATTTCTACATGGTATCGGAGCTATTGAAGCAGAGATTGATCATCACAGTGATTACAAACTTATTTCGGTAGACAGAGTCTGCATGCGGGCCATGTAGCCTCCGGATTCATCTTTCTTCGGAAAGTGAAAGGTCTGGTAAATGCCCCTTGCAGTCAATCTCTGTGCTAGAAATAATTTGTTCTCACGATCTAGAGCGGCTGAGCTTTGAGGTGGAATTCGAAGTTTTGCAGCAGTTTTGTTTTCTTGGTGCTAGTGTTGAAAATGTCTTTCAACGGTTTGCGACTCGAATATGCTCTTGAAGGCAGTTCGAATTATGTTGCATGGAAGGATCGCATGGAAGCAGTATTAGAAGATAATGGTCTCAAGGAGTTCATAGATACGGATGTCCAAAAGCCCACTGATCCTGCTGAAGTCGATGCATGGCAAAAGAAGATGGCGAAATGTCGAAGGATCCTATTGGAGGGCGTCAAGGATCATATTGTATCCAGCCTGCATGGAAAGGCTACTCCATATTTAATGTGGAAAGCTTTGACAGATCTATTCTAGAGTAAGAGCGACCAAAGGAAGCTGGCGCTCAAAGATAAGATTAGGAACATCAAGATGGAGAAAGGCGACAGTATCGCCAAATACCTCACGAAGTTCACTCAGTACAAAGATGAGCTGGGAAGTGTGGGGGTGACTGTCGAAGACGAGGACATGGTCGACCTGGCTCTCCTTGGTCTTCCGAAGGCTTGGCACTCATATCAAGATAGTGTCAATGGTCGGGAGAAGCTGCCGGGATGGGAGCGCCTTTGGGCAGATCTCATGCAGGAGGAGATAAGGAGGACTACTCGTGATGGATCTTCATCAAAGGGAGCTGGTGAAGAAAATTGCGCTTTGGTGGCCAAAGCAAAGAAAGGGAAGGGTAAGAAAACCTCTCATTCTGGTGCAAAGGGCAAGAAGCAGGATATGGCGAAAGTGAAGTGTTTTCACTGCCATGATCACGGACATTATGCTACCAATTGTCCAAAGAAGAAGAAGAACAAGCAAGTGGGAAGATCTGCAGATGGAGAAGCTTTGGCTTCACAGTTCGAGCTTGACTTTTCATTGATCGCATGCTTGGTTTCAAGTGTGATGGGATCGGTGTGGTTCTTGGACAGCGGTGCATCATTTCATATGACGGGAGATCGTGAGTTTTTCTCAGATCTAGAGGACAAAGATTTGGGTGTGCACATCAAGATGGGCGATGATGGTAGATACAGTGCGACTGGTATCGGTACCATATCCTTTCAGAGGGAGTCTGGTAAACCCTTTGTACTAAAGGATGTCATGCATGTACCTGGATTGAAGAAGAACTTGATCTTTGTGGTGATGTTGGAGGATAAGGGGTATGATGTGGTCTTCAGCGAAGGAAAAGCCTTCCTGCGCAATAAGACTACTGGAGAGACCCGGAAGATAGGGGTTCGAACCAAGAACCTTTATCAGTTGCAGGTAGATGGCTGCGCAGCTATGGCATGCAAGGCGGGAGAAATGGTGAGCCGGGATGATGAGGGCGAACTGTGGCACAGAAGATTGGGCCACCTTCACCATGGAGCTTTGAAGATCCTGCAGCAGATTTCTACTGGGCTTCCTAAGGGCACTCTTGCGCAGTCAGATCAGTGCAAGGGGTGTACTTTAGGGAAGTATGTGAAAGCCACCTTTCACGAGAAGGATAGTCGCGCCACAATGATCCTTGAGAGAGTTCACACAGACGTGTGTGGTCCTTTCTCAGTTGCTTCGACAGCAAAGCACAAGCATTATGTGATCTTTGTTGATGATTTCTCTCGAAAGTGCTGGATCTTCTTCATGCAGAAGAAGAGCGATACATTCGCGAAGTTCTGTGAGTTTAAAGCACTGGTCGAGAAGGAGTCTGGGAAGAAGGTGATTGCTCTAAGGAGTGATAACGGTGGTGAATTCATCTCGGCTGAATTCAAGGAGTTCTGCAGCGCAGAAGGGATTCTGAGAGAGCTCATCGCACCCCATAACCCACAGCAGAACGGGGTGGCTGAGCGGAAGAACAGAACGATCGTGGGTGCTGCACGGGCGATGTTGCATGATCAGGGCCTACCCCTTCACTTGTGGGCCGAGGCATGCAATACAGCAGTGTATGTGCAGAACCGTTGTCCTCACAAGGTTCTTGGCATGAGTACACCAGAGGAGGCTTATTCTGGCAAGAGGCCCGATATTTCCCATTTGCGGATTTTCGGATCTCCTGTCTACATGCATGTGACGAAGGATGCAAGAAGGAAGCTGGATCCAACTGCTGAAGTTGGAATATTTGTGGGGTACACCGATACACCTCACAACTATCGGGTGTATGTGCCAGACAGTCGCAAGACTGTTGTGCGACGGGATATAAAATTTCAGGAGGAGAAAGCCATGCAGTGTTCGCTTGAGAGGGAGCTACACTTGCATGCAGATGAGGAGCTGTTAGTTCCTAAGGAGGAGCTTCCGGATGTGGATCACCCACAAGAGGAGGTTCAGGAGGTGGAAGAAACCACCCAGGCAGCGCCAACCATCAGAGGGCGCATGCGCACTACAGAAGCTGAGCGACTGGCTCGGGATGCAAAGAAGGTTGTAGGACCACCTACAGCACAGCGTAGACAGAGACAGTCACCGGATCGGTACACTGGATACATGGCTCTTGTGAGTCAATGTGTTGTGACGGAGCCATCCTCTTTTGAGGAAGTTGTGGAGGAACCCGCATGGGTAGATGCCATGATCAAAGAACATGATTCGATTGTCAGAAACAGGGCATGGGAGATTGTCCCAAGACCGGAGGGGAAATCAGTGGTGGGTTCATGATGGATCTACAAAGTGAAGCAGGCGACTGACGGGAGTGTGGAGAAGTACAAGGCGAGATTTGTCGCCCGTGGCTTCTCACAGATCGAGGGGATCGATTATGAGGAGACCTTTGCACCTGTCGCAAGGTACTCTTCCATACGGACGATCCTAGCTCTCTCAGCGCAGATGGGGTGGCACTTCCATTAGATGGATGTGAAGACTGCGTTCCTCAACGGAGTCATTGAGGAGGAGGTGTACATAGAGCAGCCTGAAGGTTTCGAGATCTTCAGCAGTGAGTCGCATGTGTGCCGACTCAAGAGAGCACTGTACGGGCTGAAGCAAGCACCTCATGCTTGGTACACACAAATAGATAGTTATTTCACCGGGCTTGGATTCTCCAAGAGTGAGGCGGATCCTAACCTGTACCAGATTGTAGTGGAGGGGAAGCTGCTAATCATTGTACTGTATGTAGATGATCTGATTTTGATGGGTGATGATCTGTTGATACTTTCATGCAAGGAGGATCTTGTAAGAGAGTTCGAAATGAAGGACTTGGGCCTCCTTCATTATTTCCTAGGATTGGAGATTTGGCAGCGCAGTGGAGGACTATTTGTTTCTTAGGGCAAGTATGCCCGGGAGATACTGGAGAGGTTCAACATGCATGGCTGCAAGCCTGTTGACACTCCTCTTCCTGGTGGTTGGAGGAAGGAGGATGCTACTTCAGCAGAGGTAGTGGATGCCACTGTCTATCGACAGTTGGTGGGGTCGCTTATGTATCTGGTCAATACATGACCCAATATATGTTATGCTGTTAACCAGCTTTCGCAAGCTATGGTTAAGCATACCAAGCTCTACTGGAAGGCAGGCAAGCATGTATTGTGTTATCTCAGTGGCAGATCGGGATATGGACTGTGGTACAGACAGGAGGACGGAGTGAAGCTTTCTGGCTTCACAGATGCAGATTGGGCAGGGAGCCCAACGGACCGGAAGAGCACATCTGGAGGTATCTTCAGCATTGGATCGACAGCAGTTTCCTGGTATAGCAGGAAGCAGAGATCCGTGGCACTCAGTTCAACAGAGGCCGAGTACATGGCAGCCAGCTTGGCTGCATGCGAGGCTATATGGATGAGGAAGATCCTCGTTAGATTGTTCGGGTCACATTTGGAGCCTACTGTGATTTATTGTGATAACCAGAGCTGCATCAAGCTCTCGGCTAATCCAGTATTTCATGATAGATCCAAACACATCGACATCAGGTACCATCATATCAGAGACTATGTTCAGCAGAGGATCATGTTACTTTCATATATTCCCATAGAGGATCAGGATGCTGACATTCTGACGAAGGCGCTCACCAGGAGAAAATTCGAGTTCCACAGAGGCAGGATAGGGGTTGCAGATAATCCATATCTTGCTGAGAGGGAGTGTTGAAAATCCAGCAAGATGATGGAGCCTAGTGAAATGAAGTCGCCTTCACTAGGTGGGCCCGCAGGCTATTTTTGGCGCAAAGTCTATTTTTAGACTATGTCTATTTTTGGACATATGGGGCATGGTCTGGGAGTTGCAGTATGCTATTCTTGGAGTATTGGTCATGTTGGTAAAAATAGATGGACCTCTATTTTTAGACATTTAGGTCGAAGTCTATGTTTAGACTGCCTAGCTAAAAATATAAAAGTCAAATATTATTTACCCTTAATAATATTTGGACTATAAACTTCAGTTTATCCTCTTACAACACTTCAGTTTGACTCACGAAAGTGAGGCATGCAGCTGACATAGGAATTACGCTATTCCTAGGGGTTTGGTTGAGCTCATGCATGATAGACTTCAGTTAGACTCATGTGGCAGAGTTTTGGTGGAGTTGATTGTGGAGTTGATGGAGATGGTGTTCCAATTAACTAGTTGAACTAGTTGTAATTAGTTTAACTGCTATTACAACTAGAGATGAGTGGTGTGAATTAAATATTATTTAATTCACTAATTATTAACTCATTACTCAACTAAAAGAACACATTAGTTAACTCAGTGCATGTACAGTTCAGTGGAGACCAGTGGAAGAGGTAGATGAAAGGGTGAGTTTGCTATTAGTTGTGACAGCAGTTGTGCATGGGATTTGCACAAGCATTGGAGGAGATTGCCCATGAGAATTGCGCAGTTGGAGCCAGTGAGATTCGATCTTGGATCTCTCATTACACCAGCCTTGATTGCGCAATAGAGGCAGGCAATTAGTGGATGAGTTTTGAACCCTTGACTTGTTCAAAACCAAGCTAGTTTGTGTGTAACCTTTGGAGACAGTACTGAGTACTTGTGAGGAGTATTGTACTGAGATTGTTACATGTTCTCTTCCATCTTAATATACAAAATAGCTGGGGGTTTTCAGCTATAAGCTTTCCCCATACATATTGTGTAATGTGTGTGATGTTTTGATGATCTTTTGATCGCATACCGCTTGTTTTATTTCCGCATGTGTGATGATCTGAGTAGAAGAGATTATGTGTTGCATATGAATTCGAATTAGTATGTGATCAGGATAATCTCGGTGGATAAATCTTCATTATTCAGCAAATTTCTACAATCATTAAAAATAAATGTTTCTACAAGTCCTCAACAAAAAGAAAAGTTGTTGAAAAGAACAAGTGAGAATATGTTAGAGTCGAAGGGAACATAATTCAGAGTTTACAAGACACATAAAACAAGGTATTTAGAAGATACTATTCTAGAAATAAGATCTTCGAATATGTATACATAAACTAAAATTGTTGTTTCAAGAAATCATGTTTTCAATGTGCAACAAGTTGAAAAAATATCTAGATAGTCTCTGTAAACTCCATCTAGTAGTCAAAAGATATATTCTAAATTTATTTAGATTAAAAAAAGAAATGAAACTTTGAAGTGACAATCAGTTTTGAAAACAAAATTCCTATACAAAGAATAGGTTACATTCGACCTTGCATGTTGAAAATTGAAAGTTTCTATTATCTTTTCTAGACTTGAAAGTTGTAGAAGCTAAAAGATCAAAGGATTATAATACATCTATATTTTCTTTAAACTCAAGATAGATCCATGCAAGATCAGGTAGATTTGCATAGGCAAACAAGAGAGATGATTTATTCTAGTTTACCTAATTCTACAGTTGGCCTATCAAAATTGCAAAATTCACTAAATAATATTATAAACCAATTAAATATGGAAAGAATCCTTCTCTTTCGAAAGAAACTAGGATAAAACCATTGGACAGTTTAATTATCATGATGTGACTGGAACCTCATGATATTTTGCTCAAGCAATTATAAAAAAACAGAAATGTAGATATTCAAGCTCTAAGGAAGGTATTGAATATGCCAACAACTAAACATCCACAAACACAATAAGTTGGAGAACTAAGGAAGGAAAATGAAACATTGTTATCAATGGTGATGGAGAATAATTTTTAGATAGCGAAGATGGAGAAACATATGTAACAAGTTCTAAAATAAAAGGAGCAAGGAGGAAGCATAGTGGCTTCTACATTAGAAGCAGGTTCAACAAGGAATGATCCAACAAAAGAAAAAATAGAAGCATTTTCTTCTCTCACTTTGAATAATGAAGAAATTAGTAAATTGGAGAAAGAATTAACAAGCGCTGAAGAAAGTAAAATTAGCTCAGACAATGCATTAGTTGTTGAAATATAGAAGAGTTGCAGATTACAAAAGAATGTTAAACAATATGTAAGCCCAAAAAATAGTGAATAATGTCTATTTCAAGCTAGGGAATTAATCTGGGCGGAAATCATTTGTTCAGTATGGTATTTGGAAATCAATTCATATTACAATTGAGAAATAATAGCTATTGCAGAAAGAAAATGAGTCAATAAACACGATAAGAAATGAACTTTGAAATAAGTTGAGCTTAGCTAACAAGTTTATAAAATTTCTGAATTCAAAAACAAAAAAAGAGATGGAATACATTGGTATTGCTTGCAGGATTGATACAATCATATGAATTAGAAGGGTTTAAACCAGGAATAATTTGTTGTTACAATTAAAAGGGAAATGTAATTCTATGCAAGTGTAGATTAACAAGTTCAACAACAAATTTTCTGCTTTGCGAGAAAAAGGTTTTCCAGCCTTTAGAAATGCACAAGGAAAAAATGTTACTAAAGATGATTATCATATATTATTAAACCATATTGCACTAGATAGGTCAAAATTTACTAGAATAAAAGGATCTTTGAATGGTAAATATCTCATTGCAAAATTAGTTGATAATGTGTTCATACGTTATGATATCACAAATTTATTTTTACTTAAACTAACCTTTCAAAGTTGTACTAATATAAATGAATTTTATAGAAAGACGGCTATGCTAACTTACCTAGTGGAGCAAGAATGGGAACATATTGTTGATATGTTGGATTAATTTCGCAAGTGAAAGGAAGTTTTTTTAAAGACAACAAATATTCTAACAGAAAGTTAGGGAATATCCATTTTTCGAGAAGCTAAATTAGAACAAATTTAGACATTTTGAAACTGAACAGAAATATTTATATTTTGGTCGAATTGGTCATTTCAGTAAATATGTTATACGTCTCATTTTGATGGGTTTTGAAACAATTGATTGTTGGAGAAAAGACACTGATATTTTGTAATATATAAGTATTTTTGAAAGTTATTCAAACTATATTGGCTACTTGTTTCATAAGTTGTGGTTTTCTTCCATGCATATTGGTTGTCAAAGTTACATTCGTTAGTGTATTATTTAATTAAACATACTGTTTGTTTGAATACTTTGCATCATTTAGTTGTTTTTTCTGTACAATTATGTTGTTTGTTAATCTTCTTATGTAGGATATTTTATATATGTTTTTATTTATAAAAAAATTGGACAAATTGTTGGGATAGTTTCATTAAGAAAATGTCGTTTATTGTGTTGTTTCTAGTATTTAGACGTTGAATTGCACGGGATGCCGAGCCTGCAAGAATGTCGACCAATTTAACTGGTAAACAAGTAATAAACTATCTTTATAATCCATTTGTGAAATGGCTTGTTTTAATTGGAATTGCTCCAAGAACACCTAAGGTATGGGGACCAATTTAACTGGTAAACAAGTAATAAACTATCTTTGCAATACATTTGTGAAATGGCTTGTTTTAATTATTGCTCCAACAACACCTAAGGCGTGGGAATTCTTATTTTTTGTTGTGCTTTTCATGATATAAATATGTTTGGTTTTTTTATTCCATGATATGCATCACTTTCCTTTCTGCTAGTTGTAGTATTTAGAGTTTCCATCAAACCAAGTGCTTATTTCTCAACCTATAAATTTTCGGGTATACAGTAAGGTTTCAGGAAAATAAAATTCCTTCTATCCTTATTTAATTTTCTTCAAAAATTATGTATGGAAGGAAAATTACATTAGATTTGATTGAACTTGGTGCATTGTCAAATTAACTCAACCAAATAATAAAATATCTCTATGATCCATATGAGAAATGACATGTTTTAGTTGGAATTGGTCCAGGGCAGCTGAGGTATGGAAATTATTATTGTTTGTTATGTTGTTAATTCAAATATCAATATGATTTTTCCATTTATAGCCCTAATCGACATATTGGACATATGCCAAATTTTATTGACAAGAAAATCATGATACACATCAATTTCCTTTGTACTAGTTGTATGCAATGTTTGAACCAAATTATAAGCTCTCAATTTTCATGTTTACAGTGAGTATATATTGTTAGATCATTTACAAACATACATCTGTCTTCCACAAATTCCTGGGAATGGAAATCCCTCTATCCTCATTTCATTTTATTCAATTTTAATTTCTGTCTAGAATTTAATGATGGAAATATTATAAAAATACTAACCTTATTCTCTTCAATGTAAATGTGATGGTTAGTCTTCTTTACATGTTCTGCTAAGACAAAGAGTGGGATCTACCATGGTTAATATCGATAGGGTGGTCATAAACATCTACCATGCTTAATATGGATAGGGTGGTCATAAATCTTTTGACTTATCGATCAACTAGTTTCACCAGTCCCACATGAGCAAAGAATGAGGTAAATTCTCTTTCCTTCTCTAGGGCTTAATAGGTCTTTATCTGATCTAAAAGAGTTGTGAATGGTGTTAAGGGGGTTGAAGGTCAAAGATTATCTTTTTTAAGAACCCTAGCAATCTTGTTGGTGGTTGCTTGAATGAAGAAAAAGGAGCACACCAAAAGACCAATCATTGGGCTCTTTTTTGCTCTATTTCTATGACCTTTCTAAGCTTTAGTAAAAGCTCTAAGGCCTTGGGATATGTTATAACCATTTCTACTAAAGACATTCAAGAGGTGGGTCTTTTCTCCCTCAAGGTGACTAATAAAAAATAAATTATATTTTAACAAATAATATAATACTCTTTAAAGAAAAAAGTTTTATTAATTTCCTTTAATAAAAAACAATAAAATGACATAAAATTTAAACTATAGTGTTTTACAATATTCTTATATGTTATATACATTTCAATTTAATAGACACCTATCATGTCAGGTTCTAATAAATAAATATATGAAAATTAAATTATATTTTAACAAATATTATAATAATCATGAAAGAAAAAAAGTTCTATTAATTTTCTTTAATAATAAATAATTATATAACATAAAATTTAAAAGGTAGTGATTTACGATGTCCTTATATGTTATATACAATTAATTTTAATATACACGTTATCAGGTCAAGTTCAAATAAATAAATTTACGTATTCATAACTTTCTCGATCAATAATAATTTAGCATTAACATCCATAATTTTTATGATTAAGCTTTCAATCTTGCCTTTCCCATCAGGGATAAAACAAAAAAAGCAACCGAAACAGCGAAGTGCAGACCAAATTATACGTCTTTGGATGGAACTCAGACCTCCAACGTAACTTCCATGTAATGGATCCAGGCTTCGGCAGAAAGTATTCATTCACGTGAAATTTGGCATCTTTACTGTTAAATTTATTCGATTTGTTGAGACGATACCCGACAGTCTTCGATTAGAAAGGTGAGGTTGTTCTTCCATCAAATTCGAATTCATTTCTTGTTGGCATTTAGTGATTGATATCAGTTAACGGCTGGGTCGGGAGATGATGTTACGGTCTCTCATCCACATATCATCTTCCTGTGGAATGTCGGGAGCATCAATAAACTTTGACCATCATTTTGGTTGGACGAAGTTGGTTTGAAGTGTTATCTCTCTAAACCTATGTCTCTTTCTTCTCTGATGGGACGTGACCGACTGAGACGGGTCACATGCATGTGTCTTTTTATCATACGGCTGGCCCAAGGATTTTTACTTACGTTGGTCGGAAAATCGCCAAAATGGTTGGTTAAACCTATAACGCATGGGCTACTATTATATTATGGGCTATGGGTTATAGGATAATAAATGGGGTTGTGCAGTATATGTGTACCGTTAGAATCGAGTAATATGAAAATTCGCGGATTAGTTAAAATTTTAAGAATTAAATATTATTTAAAATTTTAATAGTTTATTATATATGTTGATTATTTATTCAATAATAGATGGTATTAATGGTAATATTTACATACAAAAAATAAGAAAATGCAAAAAAATTGGAAAATTATAGTGGAATAAGAAAATTTACTTTTTTATAATTTTATTTTTGTTTTCAAAGACTACAAATTTTGGAAAATGGGAAAAGTAAAGTAAGAAAATACAAAAGAAAATGGAAAATCATAACCAAATAGTTTATCATTTTCTAATTTTATTTTTTCTTTTAAAGACCTAAAAAGCTTAAAAATGGCAAAGAGAAAGTAAAAAAATGGAAAATCATGATGAAATAAGAAAGTTTACCATTTTCTAATTTCATTTTTGCTTTCAAAGGCCTAAAAATCATAGAAAATAGAAAAATAAAGAATTTGTCTATGTAAATATGTAATACATAGCTAATTTTAAAAAGAGTTACTATTTTTTAAATTTTAAATTTTCTTTAATTATGGTTATATTTATGATGTAAAATTTAAGATATATAAGTTTTAAGATTAGAAAATCATTTTAAATTAAACTTTTCAAAAGAAATGACAATTGTGGTTTTTAATTCAACATATATTTAAAAAATAGTAAGTAAAAGATATTGTTTTCACAGAGATAATAATTTTTAGAATGTATAGTGTCTAATTTTTTTTTGAATTGATAACTATGTATCAATGCTGTGGACAATATGCCCAACCACATTATTATGTTATAGCTCAGGAAATATATATAGCCTCAAGCATTTACTAGGTTATTTCCTATATGAAGTTACGTGAATGATTGCAAGTTGCCACTTCCAACAAAGACAAAAACCTGCCTCTCAATATCCGACGATCAATAAATCATGGAAATCGCCATACCCATGTCCCGAACGAAATGAAATGAAAACGAGATATTATGTAACACATGTTTTGAAAAAAAAACGTCCCACTAAAACGAAACAACTGTCTAAACGTGCAGAACAAGTTCTACATGTTTATTTAAGAAAGAAGATTTGAAGCTATGAATTTACGTTTAATCTGTTTTGGTAGAAAATTTCTGGGTAAGGTTCTTTTTCAAATACTTATCATCTTCCTGTGGAATGTAGGGCGGAACAATAAAATTGGAAGAAATTGGTTTAAGTGTATGTCTCTATCCCCCATTTCTCTTTCTCATCTAATGGGTGGTCACCCACTGAGACGGGTCACATACGCTTGTCTTTCGATTTTCCGAATCACCCCCAAACCACAACAATGAAGGTGTGAAACCCTAATGCATTTTCCTGTTTTTTCTAATGTGAATTCTTGGAAATTCGGACAAAAACCTAACTTTGAATACCAGAAAATCAATAAATAAGGGACATCTCCATCTGTGTCAGGAAAGAAATGAAATTGAAACAAGATATAATTGAGCACATGTTTTAAAAAACATCAATCTAAAACGAAACAAAGGAGTGGAAACTTGGAAGCAATCTCTCTATTCGCTTTACGGATAACTTTTATTTTATATTTATTTATTGTTTGGGAAATTTAGGGAAACGATACGAAATCATGAATTTAAAATAATTAGTGGAAAATTGGGAAAAGAATTTAAAATAAATAAATAATGGTTTCAATTTTAAAATACATTAATCTTAAAATAAATATCCGAATATTATTATTTGTCAATTTAATTTATTAAATTCGAAATAAAATAGTTATGACTTGCCAAACAATATAGAAGCTGTATAATAAGCGATTTGAGATCATTTAGCTGTGGAAAATTCTCTTCCCTTTTGGATTAATATGAGTGATTCCTCATGATATCTATGAATTAACATATACATATTATAGTTTATAGTTTTTTAATTAGGGGTAGGATTTCTATATGTGATCAATCTTTATTACAATGAATCGAAGCTATTTATTAAATGCAAACGTTTATTACAATTGATATGAAATGCTGTGAACTCATGTCCGGTAATACCACACTTAAATTAGATAAAGATGACTCTCAATTTATGTTCGTGACACTGGAACTTGATCAACTCTAGCGACATGAACATCAAAGCCAAGACACAAGCTACAACTCGATCAAGAATAATTCCATCCAAGGCCACAACATAAAAAGAAATCTGATATCGAATCGTATATCTTCCAAACCTTCAGTATTCTCACAAATATGTGCACAGTAGAGAGAAATAAATTCAATCTCGGCTGCTGTCAATAAGGGCCTTCGATATCATGAATGCTCCTTAAAAATATACAAATTTCGGAGGGAGAGAAAATTAATCTCATGAGCCCTCAGTAAGGGTTTCTGTTTAATTCCATACGACTCCTTTCCCTGGAAATTAACTCCGGCAGAAGCGTCTTCGTTTACACCTAACCGGTTCCACTACCATGCATCCTGAGATTAATGCAATACGAGAATATTGATTCAGGTTTCATCTCTATAGACTGAAAACGTTGCAGAGGATATGACTTCCTCTAGTGTTAAAGGAGTGTACAAGAACTTTAAATCTCATAATTCTCTACACTTGGCATGCTCAGTCCATCGCCTTTTGGAAATCAATGATTTCATCTAGCTTCCAATTTGCAGGTACTGCGCAATCATTTTTTCCAAACATGGAGGTCAGATATTCGAAAGCAACTTCGTCACAAGGAAGGGTGAGTCCCATCTGGTGACCAAACCCGTACTCCTCTTCGGCCTTCTCTAACAATGTCCGGAACAGAGAATGATTAAAATAAGTGGCAGGAATGATAAACCTCCTTCGTTCCTTCCCAACATACACAGCACAGTGTCCCTTGGGAACATCCGTGGGCAGAGCACTGCATGAGGTGCCCAGAGCCTCATCCTCCATGATGAAGTACCCGGTCTCCTCTGGACAAAAGGCGCATCTGGTCGCCTTATAGCCCTTTGCAAACTTGCAAATCATTCTGATTATCTGCTTCAAAAGAATAACTTGAGGTTTTCTCAATCTTCTTGCCATTGCCATAGATTGGAGACTCGATGCGAAAAGAAAGAATAGGTTTTGTATATATAACAAGAGAAAGTGAGAAACTGATGAGCAGAAGCAGATATTTCATTGTGATAAGATGGTAATGGTGTATAACAATAATATGGTCCACTGTGTTATAATGTACCATATACGAGATGCTTCGAAGACGGATATTTAGGCCCACTTGCAATCATAATCGACTAAGCAACACGAACGTGGACCCTCCAATTGTAAGGATGCCCGGGGACCAGTGGAATTAAAATGTCTTTCTTATCACCATAAACTGTGGAGTCTTATCAGAACCCACTTTCTGACTAATCATTTTTCGCATTTGTTATTTTCGAGAAATTCTTTTCCAGATATTTCTGGCTAGTGAATTCCTTGCCGGTTGTCTGTGCTCGGCGAAAAAAACGCGCATTCATTATAGATGTTTCGCGTGTAATTTGGCGTGGGTTATTGCCGACAAATTAGTGAATGTCCTCGTCTCTTTTTTTTTTGGACGGAATTGAATGTCCTCTCGGTTCAAAAGCAGACAGTTGCTGGCATGAAACGACTACTATTTGTTTCATCATTTTCAGATTCAGACATTTTCTACCCTGAAATGAGAGTATTTGTAATGATTTGGTCATACAGAAGGAAGTTTAAGGTATTATTTTATTTACTGAAAACTTTTCAACATATTCAAATTCAAGCAGTTGCCATGAAACAACTACTTTTGTTAACCACACTCAAACTTATAATGATGAATAATTTTTTTTAGATAAGGATGGATAAACTTTACGTTAAAAGTTGAAACTTCTCCTAAAGGATTAAAGGAATGAGCTTATGTGGGGATTTGGACATATAACTTTATATTCTTATTTACCTTATATTTTTCACATATATTTCTATTTTGTTATTAATAATTATTAATTTAAAAAATAAAAAAAATTATTAATATAATAATTAACAATATATATAATTAATTTATTTTTATTTATAAATTATATTAAAATTATTTATATTTATATTTAAAAAAATAACAATAATGGAAATTAAATTCTGAAAATAAGAATTTCAATAATTTAATCAAAATTACGTCTAAATTATTCATTTCGAATGTAATTAAATATAATATATTATCATAAGGAAAATTTTAAACAAATTAAGAATAACTGTTTGTTTTATATATATATATATATATATATATATATATATATATATATATATATATATATCATGTGAATACTATATGTTTATTTTTTTTAAATAAATATCATTTGGTTAGAAATCAATAGATATTCATATTACTAATATTATTATAATTAAATATTGATAAGCATTAAACATTAAATTATAATAAACATCTAAATATTTACTCCATCATATATTTGAGGTTTTTTAAGACTAAAAAATTTATTAAAAAATAAAAAATTATAATTTTATTTAAAATGATAATTATTATTATTTATGATAAAAATAATTCATATAAGTTAATGAAAATGCAGAAGTGTCCTCAGACACAACTTTATTGATCAAGCAAAAAGATTACATAGCAAATTACAGGAGTTTACACACGTAAACTCACACTCTTACATTCTCTCATTACACACTACAATGAAAATAGGAAACTAACTAACTTAATTTAGTTATGGATCACTTGGAAAATAAACAAGTGTCCATTTACAATAAATGAGCTTCTAACCATTTTACTAACTTCACTCCTAACTTAGAGCCTAGGAAACGACTCTTTTCTAGAGTCCTAATTTTTAATAACAAATTTCTATTTCTAAATATCTCCAAGATTTATTAAATATTCTAGAATAATAATTATTAATTTAATATCTTAAATTAATAATTATTTTATTCAAACATTATAACCTATGATAAAATTTATTTTGGCTCATCTAAAATTCCCCCCTATGATCCAAAGATACATTACAACAGATACCAAGTTCATCCCTGAACATAGTAAACTTTATTCTGCCAAGAGGTTTTGTGAAAATGTCGGAGGTCTGATCTTCTGAAGGACAAAACACTGGCTTGATGACGTCTTTTCCAATGAGAGATCTGATATGATGATACTTGGTGTCCACATGCTTTATCTTTGAATGGAAAATTGGATTCTTGGCAAGATTTATTCCTGATTGATTGTCGATGAATAATGAAGTAGCTTCTGCCGGAGGAATCCCCAAGTCCTGTAAAACTCGACATAACCAAACAATCTCACATGCTGCTTCCCATGCTGAAATGTACTCTGCTTCTGCTGAAGAAGTGGCCACTGTAGTTTGCTTCTTGCAACTCCAGGAAACTGCAGCTGACCCCATGTTCATTAAGTAACCTGAGGTTGATGCCCTATCATCAATACTGCCAGCAAATTCGGCATCTGAAAATCCACCAAGTACAAAATTTTTAGTCTTTTTGTAAAGAAGACCAAAATCTTTTGTTCCTTGGATATATCGAAGAACTCTTTTGGCTGCATTCCAGTGGCTGTCTAGTGGTTCCTGCATAAAACGTGAAAGAATATTGATTGCATAAGATAGATCAAGACGAGTGGTTGTCAAATAAATCAAGCTGCCAATCAATTGTCTGTAAGTCGTGTTGTCCACCTTTTCCCCCCCTTCAAATTTTGAAAGTTTTAAGTTTTGTTCCATAGGGGTAAGGACAGGCTTACAATCCTGCATTCCAAATCGCTGAAGAATTTATGCTGCATATTTACTCTGGGAAATGAAGATCTGATGTGGACGTTGGAATACTTCAACTCCAAGATAGTAGTGAAGTAGTCCCAAATCTGTCATCTTAAAACCTGCATGTAACTCCTTTTTCACCTGTTCAATGTGATCATCATTGTTGCCTGTGATGATAAAATCATCGACATACATAATGATAATGACCAGATATTTTCCCTGTTGGCACACATACAAATTATCATCAGATTCACTGCGATGAAAACCAAATTTACGAAGGTATTCATCCATTTTGGCATACCAAGCGTGGGGAGCTTGTTTTAATCCATATAAAGCCTTGATTAATTTTTAGACTTTATGTTCTTGCCCTTCAACTTCAAACCCTAGTGGTTGTGTCATATATACATCTTCCTGTAAGTCCCCGTTGAGAAAAGCGCTTTTGACATCCATTTGATGAACTTTCCACCCTTTCTGAGCTGCTAAGGCAAGTGTGAGGTGGATGGTGTTCCATTTAGCTGTGGGAGCAAAGGTTTCCTCATAATCGATCCCTTCCTACTTGTCAATATAAAGCAACAAGGCGTGCTTTATACTTGTCAATATCACCATTTTGCTTGTACTTAATTTGATAAACCCATTTGCATCCAATAGGTTTAACATGCTGAGGACAATCAACAAGTTGCAAAGTGTTGTTATCTTGAACTGCCTGATATTCATTAACCATTGCTTGTTGCCATGCTTTATGTTTTACTGCCTCTTGAAAAGAAGAAGGTTCAGTAAAATCATTTGCTATCAAAGCAAAATTGCCTTCATTTCGTTTTGATGCCCTGGTTCCTGTTTTGTTTTGTTCATTAGGCCTTACATCTTTCAAGAGTTAAACTGCCCATTTTGGAACCTGTTGCTCACTTGTTTGAGGTGCTGAGAAGTCCCCATCATTGTAAAGGGGATTAATGTAAACTGATGTTCGTCGTTCAGGTGGTGAATCTGGAGAATCACTTTCAGAAGAACTGCTGCTGCTTGGAGATGCTGATGAACTGCTAGAAGACCCAAATGATTTTGTTGAAGTAGATGGACTGGACGACTCATCTTCAAGGGAAGGAAAATCAAGTTCATACCAATTTGGTAAAGTTGGTTGACTTTGCATATTTCCTTTCCTTTGACTGCCCTTAGTTTCTAACTCGTGAAGAAGACTTTCGATTTCTTCAGCACTCTTACTCTCTGTTTCATCAAAAATGACATCCCTGCTCACAATAAATTTTCCATTGGTCAAAAGACGATACCCTTTCTTTTCATCTGAATAGCCAATAATTATGCATTTCAAACTTATTGAATCAAGCTTAGTTATCTTTTCTTTGGGAACTAAGGCATAACAGATGGATCCAAAAACTCGAAGATGTTTAACTTTAGGTTTGAAACAAAACCAAGCTTCATAAGGGGTGATTCCTTCTAAAGAAGCAGTTGGAGATATGTTTCGTAGATAGACAGCTGTATGGATTTCTTCTGCCCAATATGTTAGACTTAACCCTTTGAAAGTTAACATGGATCTTGCCATGCCTAACAATGTGCGATTCATCCTTTCTACGACTCCATTTTGTTGAGGAGTATAAACATTTGTAAGATGCCTTCTGATGCCATTTTCACTGCAATAAGTTTTGAATTCATTTGAATTGAATTCTCCCCCATTATCTGTCCTGAGAGTACCTATCTTTTCTTTGGCTTCATTTTCAACAAGTTGTCAAAAATTTTTAAATTTCTCAAATGCTTCTGACTTATTTTTCAAAAAGTAAACCCAAGTCATTCTATTGAAATCATCAATAAAGAGCAAGAAATATTTGCAACCACCTAATGAAGTTTGTAGTGGACCACACATATCACTGTGAACTAGTTGTAGTAGCTTGTTTGCGCGCCATGTACTAGTTGGAAAACTTTCTCAACTCTGTTTTCCATAAATGCAGGCTTCACATTTAGCATTTTCTTTGTTGAAAGTCAGAAGTCCTTTAACCATCCCTTGTTTCTGCAATTGAGAAAGACTATCAAAATTCAAATGTCCATATCTTACATGCCATAATCTTATAGGTGAAATTCCTGTAGTAACTGCCCCTGCAAAATCAGAATGCCTTGGAATAATTGTTCCTTTCATCCTTAACAGTTTTCCATCTTCATATCCTGTCATCACTGTTTGGAAGTTCTGTTTGACTGAATTAATCTTAACTAAGCCATCTTCCATAATTATTTTATGTCCTGCTTGTCGAATCATGACCAAAGACAACAATTTTTTCTTAAAGGTGGGTACATACCACACATTGGAAATCAAATTTTCTCCAATGTCAGGGAGAAAAACTTTGACTGCACCTTTTACATAAGGCGTATGTTTTGTATCATCTGCTAGAAAGATGGAATTAAGATGGCACTCTTGAAAATTCCAAAAGAAATCTCGTCTAGAGGTCATGTGCTGAGTTGCTCCTGAATCCAAAATACAAGCATCTTCGTAATCACTCTTAATATAAGAGGAAATTTGGATTGCTGGTGAAGAAGTGAAGACATATTCTGAGTCATTATCATCTTGATCTTGATTATTTGCAAATTGTGTTGAAGGTTGTTGAAACTTAGAAATTTTATTGATAGATGTGCGACAATCTGAAGCATAGTGACCAACTCTGTTACATCACCTGCAAACAATTTGACTCAAATCGGTGCCTCTTCCTTGAGACTGTCCTCTACCTTGAGACTGTCCTCGACCTCTGCTTTTTCCTTTGTTTTGAGATTGTCCTCTCCCTAGATTCTGTCCTCTGCCTTTGTTTTGATGGTTACCTCTACCTTGAGAATTTTTTCTGCCTGAATTGGAGCCTCTGTTGGAGTTGTTTCCTCTGTGTTGGCTGCGACCATGACCTTGTACTGCTTGATTTTGATTAAAATTACCTTTGCCTTTGTTTTTGCAATTTTCAGCTGAGGAGTTGCTAGTACTGGCTTCTGTGAAAAAAACATCTTCACCAACTTTCTTTTTCTTCCCAAAATTTTTATCATGTTGAGTCAACATTTCGCAGAGCTCATCAAACTTTAGCTTTTCTAACTTTCCAGTAAGCTGTAGAGTTTCCAAAAAATGTGTGTAGGAAGAAGGAAGCCCATCAATTAAAATTGTGACCATAAAACTATCATCCACTGCTTGAAAACCAACATTAACAATTTCCTGCTTAATATTCTTAAGTCTGGAGATGTATTCAAGAATATCTCCTTCTTCAGTAAATTTTTGATGCAACAATTTTAATTGTAGGTCAACTATTTTTGATTGAGGCTGAGTATCAAAAAACTCTTTAAAAGTTCTCAAAGAAGACCAAGCATCTTTAGCATTTTCGATATGGACATACATTTCATCATTGACAGAGGATTTAATCAAAGCTAATGCTTTGGCATTTTTAACTTCCCATTTTGCTAGTGCAGCTGCATCTGTAGGCTTATTTGGCTTTACATCTCCATTACAAATATCATGCCATAGTTCATTATAAACAAGAGTGCTTTCGATGAGGCGTTGCCATGTTTTGTAAGATTTTGAGCCTTCAATTTTGTCAGAATCAGAAAAGAAAAAGACTTCACACCACAAATCAAGCTCCAAAAAATATCAAGATGCGCAACACAACAACAACACACAACGCAAAAAAAAAATGAACTATCAGGGCTTGGCCTTGACCCTCGAATAGTCGTCGAAACAGGAGAAAATTGACTGAGCTTTGCACTTGGCTCTAGTCAATTTCACAAATATTTACAAGGCAACTTTCAAAATTTGACTTTTACAATAGTGCCCTTGCACAATCTGGTAAAAAAAAAATTACCCCCCCTCAAAGTAAAATTACTTTGAGTCACACTTATCTCTCCAGAAACAAATTACAAAAAATCACCTTATTACTCCAACAAATTACAAAATCCTTATTACTCCAAAAAAAAATTTCAATAACATTACATAAAAAAATCTATATATTCCTTCAAATAACAATAGAAATTATTACTATTCCTTATCGCTCCAAAAAAAAGTCCTTCTTATATAAAATATACACGCACAACACATTAATTCAACACATATTAAATGCACATGATCTAACCATATGCAAAACACAGCATATTGATCGATCACAACACTCTGCAATTAAATCTATATTGTGGATCTGTTTACTGGAGATCGATTATAATCAAACCTTGGGCATTCAATAACTGACATGAAACATGAATCGCTAGCTTCAATTCATTAACGCTGGCTTGAATTCATTAATTGTAATGTGGCTTCAATTCATTAAAAGGCTGGCCACACGATTTTAAACGCTGGGCCAATTGTTTTCAACGCTTCTAATGCTGAATCGATGCTGATTCAATGCTTTCAACGCTTCAAATTTTGTTTCAACGCTTCAAATGCTGCTTCAAATGCTTTCAACGTTGTTTTCAAATGTTAAAAATTGCAGTAAATGGCGTGCCAGACTGCAATGCATTGTATATGCTGGTTCAACGCTGGTTTTTAATAAATTCAGAATCAATGCAGAATCGATTTATATGTAAACATTGGTTCTTAATAAATGCAGAATTGATGTAGAATCGATTTATATGTAAACACTTTTACAATGTAAATGCAGAATCAATGGATGTAAATGCAGAATCGATGCCAGAATCAGGCTTATGCTAGAATTATACAGCGCATAATCAACTTCAAATTTCTTGATGCCAGAAATCGATGCCAGAATCAGGCTTATGCTAGAATTATACAACGCATAATTGACTTCAAATTTCTTGATGCCAGAAATCGATTCCAGAATCAAGCTTATGCCAGAAATCGACTTCAAATTTCTTGATGCGCTATATCAACAACGCTTTCATGTAAATGCCAGAATTATACAGTGCTTTCCTTTTTTTTTTACTCAAACAATTTGAAATAGAAAAATTCACACAGATTTTGCACTGGCTTTTAAAAAAAATCATTTTAGAATTTACAAATCTAAAATCAAATAATCAAATTTCTGTTCAAAAAACCTCACAAAGTTCATACCAATCTTTTTCTGATCGATTCAACAGAGTTGAGTTTTCCACGACCTGGTAGAGCTGGAATCTCCTCCTCACAGCATTATCGTGGCTCTCATACCACATGAAAATGCAGAAGTGTCCTCAGACACACAACTTTATTGATCAAGCAAAAAGATTACATAGCAAATTACAAGAGTTTACACACGTAAACTCACACTCTCACATTCTCTCATTACACACTACAATGAAAACAAGAAACTAACCTATTTATAAGCTCTATGTTCTAACTTAATCTAGTTATGGATCACTTGGAAAATAAACAAGTGTCCATTTACAGTAAATGAGCTTCTAACCATTTTACTAACTTCACTCCTAACTTAGATCCTAGGAAATGACTCTTTTCTAGAGTCCTAATTTTTAATAACAAATTTCTTTTTCTAAATATCTCAAAGATTTATTAAATATTCTAGAATAATTATTAATTTAATATCTTAAATTAATAATTATTTTATTCAAACTTTATATCCTCTGATAATATTTATTTTTGGATCATCTAACAGTTAAATATATATAGATTTTTATAAAACATTTAACATTATTGTTCACTATATAGATTTTTAATTAGATTTTGTTAAAATGTTATGCTTCAAGACTATGATTTATCAACTACAAATATAAGAAAAAAACACAAATTATTTTATATGACACATTTTATATAATATTTCAAAAAACCAATCATGGAAAAACACAGTGGAATTCTTCGAAACCTCAATTTATCAATAATGAATGCTATTTATCTAGAAAATCTTGCTACACAAAATATTTATATAATTAATTTAATTAAAAAAGAGAAAAATACATAATTGCTTTAGACATAAGTTTTTATCTTTAATATGTATAAAGGTTAAATCTCTACCCATAATTTAATAATTATTATAATTAAAACCCTTTTTTAAAACATGCATTTCTCTTCGTATAGTTATTAGCATTTCTAAAATATGGCATGAAGCTATTTTATTTTCAAAAATACCATTTTATTTTGTGGAATGCCATTATATCCTTGATCAATATTGATAGAAAATATAGTCGATCTTATTAATAGAAAATGTGGCAAAAGCTATTTTATTTTCAAAAATTGATTTTCTTTTGTTGAATAATAAGCATTTTTTTTTTCTTTCTTTCTTCTCTTCCAATTGTCCATAATAACATATCATTGTGAGGTCTAGTTTAGCAGTTGCACAAACATGCTATTAAAATGAAGTGAGGATTTCTATAATCCCATGCACCATAAAAGCTTGTAATGATAATAAATTGGCATTGATTACAACAACTATTTTTGTGATCTTTCAACAACTTTTATAGATGGAACTCTTTCTTCAATCAACAATGTTATATTCTCATTGCCCAATTATGAATTTGTGTTTGATAGGTTCATATCCTAAACCTCCTTTTTAGACCTCCTTTTTAGATCTATATATTCCCCTTCTTTCAACATTAATCTCCATTTTTTTAAGACCTTTAAGCATTTTGATATCATATTAAAATTATAAGCATAAACAAAAATACAAAAAAAAATTAGAAACTTAACTCTTTCTACTATTAAATATACTATCTTATAATGAAAATTCTACTAATATTTTAAAAATATAAAAATAAATATAAAACTTTCATTAATATTTTAGAAATAACCAATTCAGCAAACCATCCCATCCCATTGACTAATCTATGCATACCAAATCATAAAGGAAAATACAATTATATTAACAATGCACTTACCTTTTACGTATATTTAATTTTATATATACCTTATAAGGTGAAGTGAAAATAAACACAATTTAACATTGCCATCCATAAACACTAGCATTAACATCCAAAATGTTTATAATTAAGCTTTGAATATTCTTTTTCCCATCATTGGTAAAATAAAGAGATCAACCAAAACAGGGAAGTGCAGACAAATTTATACGTCTTTGGATGGAAGTCAGACCTCCAACGTGCAACTTACATGCAGAAAGTACTTGTTGACGTGGAATTTGGCATCTGTACTGTCAAAAATATTCCATTCGTTGAGACGATATCCGACGGTCTACGATGAGAGAAGTGAGGTTGTTCTTCCATCAAATTCGAATTCAATTTTTGTTGGCATGTGGTGATTGACATCAGTTAACGGCTCCGTCGGGAGATGATGCTATTGTCAAGAACGAAATGAAATTTCTACAGAAATAATGTACTACATGCTTAAAAAAAACGTCACGTCAAAACGAAACAACTGACAAATTCCACATGAATTGAGGAAGATGCGAAGCTATGAATTTACGTTCAGTTTGTTTTAAGATAAAATTCACTGAAGCGTATTCTAATTCGTTTGTTTTTAATTAGTAACTCTCAACTATGCAATGCAATTGATATATATTTATCATATATATTTTTAATTTAAAAATATTTAATTTTTGTTTAAATAAATAAAAGAGCTTGTAACTTTATTGTTGGGTAACTAAGCTTAAAAGGATTACATAATAAGGAAATAAACTATAAAATGATTTATGATTTATGATTTTATTTATGATTTTTGATATTTTTTGTAATGGTATGTAAAATGGGAAAATGGAGTAATGTTCATATAAGATATGTTTGTCTCATGCAATTTTAGGTTAGGTTTTATTTATGCTGAAAGACTTTTTTTTCTATGAAAACAACTTCCCACGTTGTCACTGTGTCTTTATTTCTGTTTCTATCATTAGATTAAACATTAGAAGGTTGAAATATTATTTGTAGAATCAGTGACCAAACATCTCTTGGCGGACTTAGTGCGCTTCTGCCGTACTGTTGGAATTTCTGATAATTCCAGAACAATGACTGAGAGAATAATACTCTTCTCCTAACACAGAGAATGAAAATAAATTTGCTTACTGCTGGACAGAGATGGCATAAAATAGCTTTCTATTTCATTAACAGAACTAAAACTATTACAAAATGATAGATTTCTTCCTCGTATGAGGGATTTACAAAAATTGGACTGACTGCTACAGACGCAGTGCTCAGTAATCTTCTTTGTCTCTCAAAACGCACAAAAACAGTGCTCTGTTATGCTTCACTCTATTTTCTTTGCCTGCGGGCTTACACAACAATACAACACAACTACCATATACTACAATGCAATAATCCTACGGGCTTTTTCACTCTTTTTATATGGCACGACGGAATAAAAACATAGAACAAAGAAATAAACAAAAACTTTAATATAATGCCGGAACATAAAACTTTAAAGTAAAATTTCTTTTGCGTGATATGCGAGTGGAGCCCACATCGCAATCGGCGACCGGCGATCGGCGGAACAGTTGAACAACAAATTTGCGATGTTGCGATTGCGATTGTGGTGGGACCACATCGCATCGCAAGTATTACAATGAGCTTGCGGTCTGGGCGGATGGCGAATGAGAGATTGCGATGTGTGATGTGCGACTATGGTGGGACCACATCACATCACACCATCGGCGGTTTAAAACTTCGGATGGGCGGAGAACTCTTGGGTGAATGCGATTGCGATATGCGATATCGCATCGCAATGTAATACATCGGCGGGTTATCATTGCGAAGGGGTTTTAATATCGTTCCTTTGCGATGTGCGATGTGCGATGTCGCAACATCGCATCACATTAGAACTCCTTCATATCAACAAGACACTAACTCAAAAACTTTGTGATTGGTGATGAAGTGGTGGGGACCACTATGACTTGGCCTAGTTCAAAACTTAAAAGGACTTGGCGCGTTCAAACAAAACTTCTTCCTGTTTGGTTGTTGAGGGCTTAAAAGCCCGAAAAGGCTGTTCTTTAATAAACTCTATTCTTGCGTGGTTGAACCATGATTTTCTTTAATTTCTCTGCAAATACGGCTGCGCCCATAACAAAGTTAATTCATCTTTGCAATGGTGGCTGCGGCCCATCAACACTAAAAAATTCCTTACGGTTTTTCTCCATCTCTGTTAAATGCATAGAAGTGTACACTCAACCTTCTATTGTTGCCCCTGTTGTACTCTGTTTCTACCTACACAGGGTATGCAAGTGACTTTAATATTTTCAACTCTCCCCCTTAAAGTCAACTGCTGGGTTATCAGTCATACCCAAGCATTTTCTTAAATATTCAAAACTCTTTTGCCCCAATGGCTTTGTCAAAAATCTGCAAATTGCTCCTCTGTTCTACAATGCTGTAAAACGATTTCTCCATTGCTCACCAACTCTCTGATATAGTGAAACTTGGCATCTATGTGCTTCGTTCTGCTGTGAAACACATAATTCTTTGATAATGCAATAGTTGAGCTATTGTCACAATAAATCACTGTGCCCTTTACCTATTCTTGACACAAATTCCTCAGCATCCTTCTCATCCAAATTTCTTGACACGCTATTGCTGTAGCTACCACATACTCTGCCTCTGTTGTAGATAATGCTACAATAGGTTGTTTCTTAGAAGCCCATGACATGACCCCTGAACCCATATGAATAACATAACCGGATGTGCTTTTCCGATCATCTACACTTCCAGCCCAATCACTGTCAGTGTAACCAATTAACTAAGAATTTTCTGAAGTAGTATATAAAATCCCATACCTCATAGTTCCTTTTACATACCTCAGAATTCTCTTCGCTGCTTGCCAATGTGTTTCTTTTGGCCTTTCCATAAATCTAGAAATCAAACTAATAGCGTGCATAATATCTGGCCTAGTTGCAGTCAAATACATGAGGCTTCCAACTATGCTTTTATACAAACTTGGATCAAAATCCTTGCTGCTGTCATCTTTGCTGAGTTTCAATCCCATTACAGTGGGAGTAATTGCTGCTTTGCACTCCTGCATATTAAATATTTCTAAAACTTCATTAACATATTTTGCTTGTGAGATAAAAATCCCATTTTCATTCTGTTCTACTTCTATTCCTAAGAAGTATCTCAGCAATCCCATGTCAGTCATCTCAAATTCATCTTTCATGACCTTTTTAAAATTCTCAATGAGGTAATTATCATTACCTGTGAATATCACATCATCAACATATAAAACAACAATGAGAATCTTACCATCTTTTTCTTTGATGTATAATGTGGGCTCACCTTCACACTTTTCAAACCCATTTTCCAGTAGATAGGAATCTATTCTACTGTACCATGCTCTTGGTGCTTTCTTCAGCCCATAAAGAGCTTTCTTCAATCTGCAAACTATGTGTTCTTGGCCCTTTTTCTCATAGCCGAGAGGTTGTTCAACATAAACCTCTTCCATTAAGATTCCATTTAAGAATGCTGATTTTACATCCATTTGGTAAACCTTCCATTTGTTTTGTGCTATTATGGACAACATTGCTCTCACTGTTTCCATTCTTACAACTGGTGCAAAAGTTTCCTCATAATCTCTTCCATGTTGCTGCTTATATCCCTTAACAACAAGTCTAGCCTTGTGCCTTTCAATCTTACCTTCAGCATTGCTTTCGGTCTTGTAGACCCATTTTACTCCAATGACTTCTTTCCCTTCTGGGAGATCTACTAATTTCCATGTTTTATTCTTCTCTATGGCATTAATTTCTTCATCCATGGCTTCAATCCATTTTCTATATTTTATAACATCTTCAAAATGAATAGGATCATCAACATGACAATACAAAGCAAATAAGGAGTTCATAACTTCATTTGCCACTTCCTGCTCAAAAATCTCATTTAAATTTCTGAATCTGGTTCCTCTTTCATTTGGAGTAGTTGTGCTTGAAGTAGCACTCAAATTTGCTCCATGTAGTGTGTTTGGAGAAGCACTCTCATTTCTTCTCAAGGGTGTTCTTACTCCTACTTGAGGTGTCCCTTGCTATCCTTGTGTTGGTGGAGGTAGTGCTACTGATGAGGTATTATTTTCAGCCACATCTTCCTCATCTTCATTATGAGAAAAACAGTTTTTGACATTGACTGTTTTCTTAATGCTTCCATCCCATGCTTCTTCTTCAATGAATTGAACATCTCTGCTTATAAAAAATTTATTTGTGGATGGGTTATACAATCTATATCCCTTGGATTCTTCACAATATCTAAGGAAGATGCACTTCTCCCCCTTACTGTCCAACTTCTTTCTCAACTGATCTGGAATGTGTGCATAAGCCACACACCCAAAAACTCTCATGTGGGTGACTCCTTGTTTTCTGCCACTCCACGCTTCTTCTGGAACTCTGTTCATTACAGCTTTTGTTGGGCATCTATTCAAGATGTATGCTACACAATTTGCAGCTTCTGCCCAATACTCATTTGGAAAGTGTTTTTCCTTTAAAATACTTCTCACCATTTCCATTATGGTTCGGTTCTTCCTTTCGGCAACTCCATTTTGCTGTGGTGTGTACCTTGTAGTAAACAATTTGTGTATGCCGTTCTCTCTGCAAAAATGCAGAAATTCTTTTGAGATATACTCACCTCATCTATTAGTCCTAAGGACTTTGATATGCTGCCCACTCTGTTTCTCTACTAGAGCTTTAAAATGGAAATTTTTTTCAAAGACTTCACTTTTATATTTCAGAAAATAAACCCACACTTTCCTTATGAAATCATCAATGAAGGTCGGCATGTAATTGCTGCCTGAAACTGATGATGTTTGCATCGTCCCACACAAATCTGAATGGATGATTTCTAAGGGTGCTTTCGCCCTTATGCTCTTTCCTGATGGAAAGTTTTCTCTGTGTTGTTTTCCCAAGATACAGCCTTCACATAGGCTGTCCAATTTCTCAATCAATGGTAGACCTCTTACCATTCCTTTTCTGTGCAACAAATTTAATCCTTTGAAATTGAGATGTCCAAATCTCAAGTGCCATAACCAGTTCTCATCTTTCACTTCCTTTTGAAAGACCTGTTGAGTTATAGCTGCTACATTCTTTCCTTTTCCCTTCAAGTCGGTATTGAGCTTGAGTGGAAACATTCTATTGCTGGTCATTTGTATTTCAACAATAATCTTCTTTCTTGGAGGTATGTCCATTATTGTGCACACATCATTCTTAAAGAATACATTGTAACCTTTGTTTATGAGTTTCTCAACGCTCAAAATATTACACTTCAAGCCAGGAACATAGTATACATTTGACACAAATTTCTACTCTCCATTTCTTGCACAAATACTAACTCTGCCTTTTCCCTTTATAGAGATCTTAGTATCAGTTCCTGTGGTTACTTCAGATTTAACTTCTTCATCAAGATTGGCAAACATTGCTATGTTTCCAATCATGTGATTACTATAGCCTGAATCTAAGAACCATACATCATCTGGCCTATCTTGTGCTACATTACATGTTAACAACACATTCCTTGGGTTCTTTTCTTCTCTTGCTACATTATCATTCTGCCTATTATTCATGTCATTTTGTTTTTTCCTACATTCATTTGAATAGTGCCCATATTTTTTGCAATAATGACACTAGACATTGGATTTTTCATACCTTTGTCCATAAGCATGTTGGTGTCCACCTTGCTGGCTGTTTCTTTGGCCATGGCTTTGATTCTGATTGTTGCTCCTTCCATGTGAATGTGAAGAGTTGTTTCTTCTTTCTCTGTTTTGGCTTCTGCCTCTTCCTCTTCCTCTACCTTGACCTCTTCCTCTTCCAAAAGGCATCTAGGTCTTGAAGGCATGCTCTAGAGATGGGTTTAATGATCTTTCCAATCTCTGTTCATGAGTCATCAACGATGCATGAAGTTCATCTACCGTGAACTTTGAGAGATCCTTTGTCTCTTCTATGGTGGTTACAATAACATCAAACCTTGAGGGTAGGCTCCTAAATATTTTCTCCACAATCTTTCTTTCTTCAAGTATCTCTCCAGGAGACCTTATCTGTGTGACCATCCCAATCACATGTGTGAATAATGAGTCTATGTTATCAGACTCTTTCATACAGAGAGTTTCAAAATCTCTCCTCAGTAGTTGTAGTTTTGCTGTCTTCACTTTCTCCATACCTTGATAGGCTATCTTAAGAGTATCCTGTGCATCCTTGGATCTCTTAGCTGCTGCTATCCTTAGAAATACACTCTCATGTACTACTTGATAGAGATATAAGAGGGCTTTAGAGTCCTTCTTTCTATTGCTCTTCAATAAGTCCTTCTTTGCCTGTGTTAAGGCATTAAAAGCCTTCTCATCAATCGGTTCATCAAAACCGTCTTCAACAAACTCCCATAAATCCTGTGAGGCAAACAGGGATCTCATGGTAATGGCCCAATAATCATAGTTCTTCCCATTAAATTGGGGAAGCTGAGTATTTCAAATACTCACACTAGTGCTTGGTCCAGCCATTGCTTACTAATTGAACTCTGAAATAAAATTGACTTTGTTTTTCAAACAAACTGTCTTTCCTTCTTCTAAAAGACAAACTCTGTCGCTGAGGACTGCTCTTTTAATAAAAACAAAACTCTGTTCTTTTTTAGAAATACCTGGACTTTAACTTCTACTGAGCCTTCACGCTGTTGGAGAATTGTTGCAGCAAATCTTCTTCTTCCTTCAGCTTCTTTGACACCTTCAAAGAGCCTGGATAAGCTCTGATACCATGTTGGAATTTCTGATAATTCCAGAACAATGAATGAGAGAATAATACTCTCCTTCTAACACAGAGAATAAAAATAAATTTTCTTACTGCTGGACAAAGATGGCATAAAATAGCTTTCTATTTCATTAACAGAACTAAAACTATTACAAAATGATAGATTTATTCCTCCTCTGAGGGATTTACAAAAGCTGGACTGACTGCTACAGACGCAGTGCTCACTAATCTTCTCTGTCTCTCAAAACGCACAAAAACAGTGCTTTGTTATGCTTCACTCTGTTTTCTCTACCTGCGGGCTTACAAATAAATATAACATAACTACCATATACTACAATGCAAAAAACCTACGGGCTTTTTCACTCTTTTTATATGGCGCGGCGGAATAAAAACATAGAACAAAGAAATAAACAAAAACTCTAATATAATGTTGGAACATAAAACTTTAAACTAAAATTTCTTTTGCGCGATATGCGAGTGGAGCCCACATCGCAATCGACCATCGACGATCAACGGAACAGTTGAACAACAAATTTGTGATGTTGTGATTGCGATTGTGGTGGGAACACATCGCATCGCAAGTATTACAATGAGCCTGCGGTCTAGGCAGATGGCGAATGAGAGATTGTGATGTGCAATGTGAGAATGTGGTGGGACCACATCGCATCGCACCATTGACGGTTTAAAACTTCGGATGGGTGGAGAACTCTTGGGTGAATGCAATTGGGATATGCGATATCGCATCACAATGTAATACATCGGTGGGCTATCATTGCGAAGGGGCTTTAACATCGTTCCTTTGTGATGTGCGATGTGCGATGTCGCAACATCGCATCACATCAGAACTCCTTCATATCAACAAGACACTAACTCAAAAACTTTGCGATTGGCGATGAATTGGTGGGGGCCACTATGACGTGGCCCAGTTATAAAATTAAAAGGACTTGGCTCGTTTAAACAAAACTTCTTCCTATTTGGTTGTTGAGGGCTTAAAATCCCGAAAAGACTGTTCTTTAATAAACTCTGTTCTTGCGTGGTTGAACCACGATTTTCTTCAACTTCTCTGCAAATACAGCCGTGCCCATATAACAAAATTAATTCATCTCTGCAATGGTGGCTACGGCCCATCAACACTAAAAAATTCCTTACAGTTTTTCTCCATCTCTGTTAAATGCACAGAAGTGTACACTCAACCTTCTGCTGCTGTCCCTGTTGTACTCTGTTTCTACCTGCACAGGGTATGCAGGTGGCTTTAATATTTTCAACACGTATGGGTTTTCGACCATTGCAGTGACAGATATGGGACCGTTAGGTTACTTTCCAGTTATAACAGTAGAGAACTCTTATAGAAGTTGGAATGATACAATAAGAGAAATAATTGTATATCACAACAGTTTGTTGGGAGAAGCGGTGGAGGGAATAAGAAAGAGTTGGGAAGATGCATCGTTTGTGATTTTGGATCAGTGCACAGATTCCATGGATATATTTCAACATCCAAATCAATACGATTTTACACTTTGTACCCTTTTCTATTTTATGGATATGTGTTTTTTCTCAGTCCTGTTCAGTGATTATTGAAAATTATTGAGCATGCCAATTTATTTTTTATGCACGGAATTTGAGGAGCCCTTGAGATCGTGCTGCACTGGTTCATGTGGCCTGCTAGAAGATGCAAATAAGCCTATGTATAGCCTTTTCGCTCATCCAGAATTGGCTTTCTTTTGGGATGCATTGCATCGCACGCAGACAGGTTGGGAAACATTGATAGATCTTTGTGTATCAGAGTGTGGCTGGTCTTAATCCATAATTTTTGAGCCCTATATGATTTTATTACTGAGTTTTCTCTTCTCTTATTGATTTTATTACTTAATTCTCTGATGGAGAGAGTTCTTAGATACAGATGTGTGCCACTGAATTCAAATAGTAATATAATTAATATAATTAATTACATTCATATTATTAATCAATTTTGTTCATATTATTATTATTTTTTAAATTTCATGTAAAGCTAATTGTTAAATATGTATTTTAAAATGCAAATAGGTTAATTAACATACATTAATAAGTTAAATGTTTTAATCCTATTATATTTAAATAAAATATTAAATAATTGAGCCATTAAAATACAAAACGAATTAGAGAAAAATAAAAGAAGAATTTAAACTATTTAAATTAAATAGGAATTTTATTATTTATCAACTTACCACAATTTTTTCTGGATGATATTTTTCTGGTTGGACTTTGGTAAAAAACTTTGAAAAAATCAGCTTGAAAAATTCTCAACTCTTTACATTGACAATTGATAAAAAAAAAGACTTCAAAAACTTTGAAAAAATCAGCTTGAAAAATTCTCAACTCTTTATATTGATAATTGATAAAAAAAATACCTTTACATTGATAATTGATAGGCACTTTCATTTTTCTATTTGTGCAACTAACCACTCATTCTTCTAGTTTACAGATACACAAACCAATTAATTTATATTTAATTTATATTTTATGGATAAAAAACAATATAAAAAATGAAAATAACAATTTATATATTTAAATATTACATTTTTGTCTTACTATTCTCTTCAACAAAGTATGATATAAATGTTGTAATGTCATGCTTAACATTTTGAACATGTGAAATTACACAAAAAAAAAATAAAATAAATAAATAAATAAATAAAAAGATTAACATAATGTAATGAACATTTTAATTAGGTCAAAATACAATAAAAAATAAAAATAATAAAATAAAATAATAATAAACTATAAATAGAGTCCATGCTATCGACTCATGGTATTCATGTGGAATGTATTTTATTTAAAGGGGGAATTAAGTTGGCCTAGATCAATCTTAACTCTGGATCTACCAAGAGCCAAGAAGGATCAAATGTGTTGATATGAAAACCTCTTTTAAAGTGAAAAGAGAATTGATCCCTCTCATAAATAATATAGATCTAAACTAATTATTTAATAAAATTATTTTTAAATGTTTATAACCATTATTCTTTTAAAATTTTACTTAATAAAATTTATCTAAATTTTCATACATCCAAATATACATAGTTTTTCTTGCTCTATATTATTTTTGTTACAGTTATTTTATTATTCCAAAAATACATGGTTTTTTTTTGTTATATATTATTTATGTTACAATGGTTTTATTATTCTTCAGTAGTATTTCTTAATATATAAAAAATTAAATTAATAATAATTTTTTTTAAATATATCATCTTTTTTAAAATTCCAAATTATTTCACACTACATGATTTATCTTGACCAATAATGATGAATGTTCATAATTCTAATTTCTTAAATAACACTAAATTTACCTTTAATTACTTACTTGTAATATTTTGTAACTACATACATACTCTTTAGGATTTTTTTTCTTGATGTAGGTAAGATGTTGTCCCTGTATATATATATATATATATATATATATATATATATATATATATATATATATATATATATATATATATATATATATATATATGAACTTCACATGTACAATGAAAAAATTTAAAATATTAAAATGGTGACTTTATTTGTCTGGTCAAAATTCTTTCCTCTACATCCCTCATTTCCTCATCATTTCGTGGTACATCCACATTTCTTTCAAGCTTTCCATTTCTACCTATACATCTCCTTCATGCTCTCTATTTGTTACCTCCACATTCTTTTGGGCCCTCTATTTTCCTTTAATGCACTTCCATTTTATATTATATTATCATTTTTTTCATTTAATATATATATATATTAACAACTAAAATTCTCAACTAAAAATTCTAAGTAGGTGCAGGGTTTTTTATATTGATGCGTCACAATATATTACATTTGGAGGTAACGAATACTAGTGCCTCTTCACTTAATGTGCCCCAATGTGTTAAATCTCTATGCAATTCATCAAATCCATTTAATTCCAACTTAGTATTATTTTTCAAAAAAAAAAATATTATTGTCATCAAGTATATATCTTAAAAATATACAATTATAATTATATATAATTATAAAATAATATTTTTAAAAATTAATGTAGGAATTTGATTGTGAATGTGGAATTTTTTTAATGATATAACTCGTAAAGCTATTATCCCATTTTATTTTTTTAATCATTCAATTATGTTTAACATTTATATGTTGTCATGACTAGCCTTTTTATTTTTCATGTTAATTATCTTTTATAATTATAAGAGGTTCTTAATATTGCCTTTATTTTGAATATGTGAAACTCAATTATATATTTAAAAAAAAAATCAGATAAAAAATTTCTAGAACTATAATTTTTTTTTAATATAACTTAACAATATGAATATTTATTTACCTAAAATTAGTTCTCATATTCAATACCTCCCACAAAATTTAAAAATAATAAATAATAAAAATGGAACTACATACCCAACTACAAAATCACATCTACTCCCGCATAGTTACTCTACTGGAAATACATTCATCAATGGTTTCTCCTTTTTACTTATACACCTTATTATTTTTTATCATCTTGGAAACCCGAACCATTAAAGTTGAGAAAATTGAATGCTTTAAATTAAATTTTGACTCAGAAAATTGAATATTTAAAATTAGATTTTGAAACTGATTACATAGGATTATAAGCAATATGATTACATATGAATCGCGATTATAAGAAATAGTGTTATTAATATGATTACATATGAATCACGATTATAAGAAATAGTGTTATTATTAATATATTTATAGGCATTAGTATGATAATTGGTAATAAGAATAAATACAAGTGAAAAAATTGCAATTAAAATATTAATTAAATAATAAATAATTATGGTTGAAATTAGAATAATTATTTTTTGAGTTAAAATTTAATTGATTTAAAAAGTTAGATTTCATATTTTGTGATTTATAAGATAGATAAATATCTTTTCAAATTAGAAGATACATTTATTTAATTTAAAAGGGACAAACAAATTTCACCATACATTACTAAAAATTTACCCTCCTGCGAAATTGTTACCTGGTTACTCTACTCCCTCATAGTTACCTCCAAATACATTAATCAATGGTTTTTTTATGTTGACTTATACACCTTGTTATTTTTTATCATCCTAGAAATATTGAATTGTTAAAGTTGAGAAAATTGAATGATTTAAATTAGATTTTGAAATTGATTACCTAGGATTATAAGCAATTACATGATAATATCATTATCATATGAATCATGATTATAAGAAATAGTGTTATGATTGATATATTTATAGGCACTAGTATGATAATTGGTAATAAGAATAAATACAAGTGATAAAAAATGAAAAAATGTAATCAAAATATTAATTAAATAATAAATAACCACGAGTTTTTTTAATTATTATATGTAAAAAACTAAAGTATAAAGAATAAAAAACAAATTATGTAACAACATTGTCTTCAATTTCCTTATATTTACAGTGGCCTCTTATGGGAATGCCTAGTTGACGGGAACTACTGATTTATCTTTAAATCAGTTGATGGGAATTATTCCATTTGAAATCGACCTCTCATTTCTTAATCTCTTCCAAAACTATCTTAGCAATGTCATCTCACCATCTCTTCTCAACTCCATAGAGCTTGGGTTACTGTCGATGACATACAATGGGATATGTGATAATATTATAACTTCTCAAAGTTGCATTTTATCTTCTATTGATAAAAAAATGGAGAGAGTAGAGATACACACACAAATAATTAATTTCTATATTAAATCACTCTAATACATTACAATATTTATAGTGTTGTTGAGGTCAACTAATTCCACTCTTGGAGGGAGTAGTTGAGAGAATCTCTCAACATCCTCCAACAAACCAAATCAATCCCTAATCTGTAGTATGCATCATAAATGAGGCATTATCTCAACACCCCCCCTTAATGCCTACATTACAGAAATGGAGAACACACTAAATTAATACAAACATTTGTCTGCCCTAATCTTCATTAACATTTGTACCCACTATGAGATCTCATAGACAACGCTCTTTTCTCCACCATTTTCGAGCTACCATTCAACCCATTTAAAATACATTTGTTTCTGATCAACAATAATGAACTTTGCAAGATCAACAGTATTGACAACTCAGCTCGTCGGGGCTTCTGCGATAAGAGCTGACAAGTGATGAACCATCCTATGGACCAATCACCATCTGTCGGATATTTCGCTTTCGACTATCCATCAGTGGCTAGGCAAATGGTTTGAATACTGAATGTGTTCAAGAGCTAATCTAACAAATTGACCTGTTTCACACAAATGGATCTCATATTGTAACCTGTAACTGATGCTCTTGGCGCATAGCACAACAATATCAGCATATAACAAATCCACACAATCAAATTAGCCAATTGTTCTCTCGTCCTTGTAGAACGTAGAGAACGACTAATTTAAATAATGCTAATTTGTTCATAGTTGGTTCTCTTCTACACAAATTTCATAGCAATAAATATAAGGCTTAAACTCCACACTATATTCCACACAAAAAACCCTAAGATTCGTCACAGCTATCTTTGAACATGCAGTTGAGAAGAAATAATTCAATTTTCTTCTCATGAATAGCTCCATTGTCTCTTGGCTCGACGTTTTCCTCCTCAGCATTCCACCACTGTCAAATGGGAAGCTCGAATAGAACACAATTCCATAAAAAATCCTCCACAAATCAGCAACAGTGATAAACATTGGACTTCTACGCAATTTTCTTGCTGATGCTCACAAATCTGCAGATACAATTCCCAATTAAATTTATTTCTTGCTATAATGAACAATCTTCACGAATCCATTGAGTAACAACTCCGCTCATATGATATCATGTATCTCACGTTGAATCTATGCTAGGAATTTAAAAAAAATAGAACAACAAACCGACAAAATTCAAACAGGGCCATAGTCGTGGAGCACTTGATTTCAGCGGATTCGACTGTGAGACCACTGGTCAGATTTTTGATCAATCCACGCTGCACCATGTGAATCACTGTAGTTCTTCGTTTCAATGACATCGGACACCTGTTGGTCAGACGTTTTCCCTTTCAGTAGACGCTGGATCAAATCCCACATCGCTTTATTCCGTTTCATCAATTTCTTGGGCTTTGTCAAAACCCGATGCAGTAAACTTACGTGACTTTCACTGACCAAGCAAGAACAATTAAAATTGAAATGGCAATTCTTCAGGCTTCACAGTTCAATATATTCTTTCTCAAGTAGAAATCAATTAGATTACAGGTAAACAAAGAAGTCAAGTAGACTGTTTGCTGAAAACCCTAATACATGGCAGCTCTAAAACAGATTTTTCACATCATAAACGTTGTTGCGCATCTGCACTTAGTTTTCATCCGCCGGAGTGTGGTTTTTAATTGAAAGCTGATATGTATGTACATCAATTCAAATAACAATGTAATTACCAAATAAATAATCGGCAATGGCACCTCTGTCTCCGTCTCCGTGCCCTTCAACGACAAATCTGTGGAGGGTCGATCCAGTTGGGGGCCAAACAAATACGTCAGATATCTTCTCCTCTAGTTGCAGAATACTAGCATCGAAATAAAAACTTTACACAACAAATACTACATTATTCACACAACTTTCACATTTTCCTGGGTACTCCCATGAGGGATTAAGCCTAGCCAAGCTCTGATACCATATAAAAAATTGGAGAGAGCAGAGATACACACACAAATAATTAATTTCTATATTAAATCACTCTAATACATTACAATATTTATAGTGCTGTTGAGATCAACTAATTCCACTCTTGGAGGGAGTAGTTGAGAGAATCTCTCAACATCCTCCAAAAAATCAAATCAATCCCTAATCTGTAGTATGCATCATAAATGAGGCATTATCTCAACACTATTGAGCAATATTTTAGAGAGTTCAAGTATTCACATTCCTAGAAATCATGTGGGACTAATTCAATGCCTCCAAATAGTTTTTCTACTTCCAAACATGTATCTTATTTGCAACCTATTACTCATCATGGAAATCCTCCAATGGCTAAATATTTCTGACAAATTTTTGTTGAGGTTCCACAAAAGTTGCAGGTGCAGTTTTCCTCACAATTCTCTTCTTCCAGTGGATAGGAATCTAAACAGGCCACAAATTTGACTTGTGAAATGGCCTACAAAAAGACCTGCAAACATATAAATCAAGTTAGTAAGAAGGTCTAGCGAGAAACCATGCATCTCAAAGCTTTGGTTTGGGCTGTGTATTAAAGAAAAAATTCAAATTAATGGACACTAGTCCATGCCTAGTATAGATTCAAATTCGATATTTATATACAACAATGTTGTTGATGCGCTTAAAGAAAGGAAAAATGTATTTGGAATAATGTTAGTAATTTCTCTTTATCTTCTACCTTTGAATGACATTTTGTTCACTAATTTTTATCTTCAATGATTTTTTATATGTCAGAATGCTTCTCGAATTTATGCCTTATGACATTTCCTTTGCAACATTTGGTGCAATTGGTAGTTTTAGGTTCTATTGCATTAAATTTTTTTATTATGTTGTGAAAATTTGAGTTATCCACTAAGCTTTGGAGCAAAAACTTGGCTTTGTTCTCTTTCATTCCTCATTTTGCAAGTTAGTTTTTTTTATACATCAAAAATAGTCTAGTTAATTCCTTGATCTAGCCGTCAAAAGTCATTGTCCATTCATTGCCAACATTCTTGGACTTGAAAGAAATTGTTTATTTTCATAGAGAAGAACATCTATTTATTTCCAACAAGAACTAGTCCTTATTACATAAATTAACTGAAGAAGTCATTCAAAACAAAACCTTATAATGCCAAAACAAATTATTTTATTTTTATCTTCCCAATATTTTCTACTTCAAAATAAATAGTTAAATAACCTAGATTAACACCACTTTATTCAAATATATTTTCTTATTTGTTTCCAATCTCTTTTAGTGCACCAAACTCATGAACTCCTTTGCTATTACTATTCTAAAAAAGGAGCCAAAAATCTTAAAGTAAAAAGGTTGGTATAGGAATAGAGTACCTTTTTGTCTTTATTTTTTAGGTGGTAGCTTAATCACATGATGTATAGTCCAAATCAAAAGACTCAAAATTGCATTGTTTGTACAACAAATAGTCTAGCTCTTATAAAAAAAAATCTACAAAGCTTCAAAGAGGATGGGTTGTCTTTCTCACATTTAAAAAAAAATTGAAAAACTGAATTTCAAAATTGACTGAAAATATAGTCCATGATATGTTTAAAAGTAGGAAGTATTTCCTTTTTATCCCTCTATTATCGATGGTAGCATATCATTATGGAAACTAGTTTAGTGTTTTAGACATGGAAAATAGGCGGATATTAGATATATAATTAATACCGTGAGGCCAAGAGGTAACTCCACCTAAACAAATTTGAGTTTTCATTAAGGGTGCAAACAAATATATACATGGAGGGAGAGACTCCTAGGATTAAGCTCCCATTGTCTCTCCATCTCCCGTCTCTCCTTATTTTATATTTACACTATTTGTCAATTTCAACCAATCCCTAGGATCAGGTGTGAACATTCCCCCCATTAATCTGAAGGGATGTTGGTGAGTCCAAGAATATTTCTGAATCTTTCAAAATTTTCTCTTCCAAGCGCTTTCATGAAGATGTCTGCAATCTGATCATTTGTGGAACAATGGCATAGATGGATTATCTTGCCCTCAACATGACATCGAATGAGATGGTATTTTGTGTTGATGTGCCTAGCTCGATCATGGAGCTTTGGGTTCTTGGAAAAATTTATTGCAGAAGTGTTGTCGATCATGAGTGGAGTTGAATGCACTTGTTTCATCTGCAAATCTTCCAGAATTTTCCTGAGCCACATATTTTCCTTTGTTACTTTAGCTGCTGCCACTATTTTTCCTCAATTGTGGAATCTATTGGAACTGATTGTTTATGTGATCTCCTAGAAACAACTCATGATCCAAGACTTATATTATAACCTGAAGTAGATACCCCAGTTTATTTGTCTTCATCAAAGTTTGAGTCATAGTATCTAATCAAGTTGAAGTCACCCACCTATGTATACTTGAGTCCAAAGTCTTGAGTACTTTTCAAGTACTTTAGAAATATTTTTGTAGTGGACCAATATCCCTCACAAGGCTTTTGCATAAACCTGGAGAGGATTCCAAAAATGAATGAAATGTTTGGTCTGGTAGTAGTGAGGTAGTTGAGACTTCCTACAAGTTGTCTATACTTTGTTGCATCCTCAAATTTTATTGCTTCAATGGATGTAAGCTTCAAGTTCTGTTCCATTGGATTGGTAAAATGATTACACTCAGTCATGCCAAACATGTTAAATAGATATCCAATGTACTTCTTCTGAGAGAGGAATATAAACTTAGGATGTTAAGTTACTTCAATACCAAGACAGTAGTGAACATAGCCCAAATCATTCATTTCAAAACCATTCCTCAATTCCTTCTTTATGAATTCAATATATCTCCTATTTTTCCTTGTCATCAACATATCATCAACATACACCACAAGATATACAATTAATTTTCCAACTTTCTTCAAAAAAAAGTTGCATTATCAAGATCATAATATTTGAAGTTAAGTTTCAAAAGATTCTCAGTTAACTCTTCATACCAGGCTCATGGTGCTTGCTTAAGGCCATACAAGGATTTTACAATCTTGCAAACTTTGTGTTCTTATCCCTTCACAACAAATCCTTCTGGGTGGGACAGAAAAATATTCTCCTTTAGATCTCTATTCAAGAAAGAAATTTTTACATCCATCTCATGGACTTTCCAGCCGTTCTGAGCTACCAAGGCAAAGATTGTCTAAATTTTTTCCCATTTTTCTATGCAAAACCTTTTGCCACAAGCATGGATTTTTCTTGTCAAGTGAGCCATTATCTTTTTACTTGTTATTGTAGACCCACTTGCAGCCAATTGGTTTGGTTCCCAATGGAGAATTAACCAGATTCCAAGTGTCATTCTTTATCAAGGCACCATATTCCTTCTACATTACTTCATTCTATTCAACATGAGAAGCGGATTATTTGAAGGAACTTGGTTCAAAATATGTATAAAAATTCAATTCAAAATTATAAGAAACATCCATATCAATAGGTTAATCATAATCATCTACATCACCTCCATTTTCTTTGGTGGAGCTTCTTGTTCCTTTCTTTCCAACCTCATCGGGATGAACATTTTCAAGTGTCCTTGTCAGCCATTTTGGAGGACCTTTCTGAGATGGCCCAGGATGCTCAGTTGACTGATTTGGGGCTGAATCAAGATTCAATATCCAAATTATGTCAATCACATCACTCAAGGTATTATTCGTAGCTGGAGCTTCATCTGGGGGAGAAAGTGCTTCAGCAGAATATTCTACATATTGATCTAGTATAGGAATCCCCCTTCAATATGTGGAAATTGATTATAAAATTCCACATATGACTTTGCATGCCCTAATCTATCCAAGCGATCAAGTTGTCAACAAAATTATCATTCTTGGAAGATTCAAGAAAGATGACATCTCTAGATACTACAAACTTCTTATTAACTTCATCATAGAGACAATATGGTTTGGAGGTATTTGAATACCCAAGGAAGATACACTTACGACTCCTTGCACCAAGATTTTTTCTTTGTTCCTTAGGTATCAAGCTATACTAGGTGTAGTCAAAAACCCTGAGATGCCTTACCAAAGGAATGTGGCCATGCCACAATTTAGATGGAGTCTTATTCCTAATTGCATTAGAAAGAGCTACATTCCTTATACACACAACACATAGAACCACATCAACCCAAAACATCAATTTTACATTCTTGAAAAACATCATGGAACATACCATATTTATTATTTTCATGTTCATTCTTTTAGCTACATCATTCTATTGTGGATTGTAAAGCACAATTATTTGATGTTAGATGCCATGTTAGTGAAGGTATTTTTCAAATTAATTTGAAGTTTATTCTTTTCCATTATCAGTGTGAATAGAGCTAATATGAGTTTTTCATCATTTTCAATCCATGCATGAAAATTCTTGAATGTTTGAAAAGCATCAATTTTTTTCTTCAATAAGTAAACCCAACACATTTTGGTGTAGTCATTAATAAATGTCATCATATATTTATTTCCATTTGCAGGAAGAACATGCATGGGGACACATAAATATGAATGAATAAGTTCAAGTTTTATATGTTCTCTGGAATGCGAATCATGAAAAGGTTGTTTGATATTCTTTCCTATAATACAAGAATCACATTACTTAAGTTACCTAGGAATTGTAGGAAAAAAAATAACACCATTTTTCTTCAACAATCAAAGGTTTTCATAGTTCAAGTGTCCAAATATAGCATACCATAAAAGACTCGATTGAAATTTACCTTCATCGTAATGAGAACTGAATGCAAAGTTTTATGCAACAACCGAGGTGCCTTGCATCTTTATAAGTCTTTCTTATTTGATCCCCGTCATGACAAGTGAGATATATAATGATTTTATGACCGCAACCTTGCCATCAAACATATGAATGGAGTGTCCTTGTTGGAGGATGTGGAGCAAAGAGGTAACTTTTCTCCTCAACTATGGGAGGTATAAAACCTCATGTAAAGGAAATTATGGAAGACTAGGAATCTTATGCATGATTGTGCCAAGCCCTGATGGGTTGAGTTTTTTATTTTTTAGAAAAGTATACTGCTCCATAAACCTTCTGAGTGAATTATTAAAAAATTATTTTCTAAAAGTCATGTGGCATGTTTCTCCTGAATCAAGTAACCAATCATTTTCCTAAGAATCAATTGAAGCATTAAATAAGTCTTCAATTACTCTAATATTACAATGTGACACAACATAATGAATGGATTGAGGTGTTTTACCTTTCTCTTTTTCATGAGTTTTAGCTTTCTCTTAATTTCTTTCCTACTCAATTCTCTCCTAAGGAAGCTTGCATGTTGATGCATCATGTCCATCTCTATTTCAACGTGTTCAATGAACATTAGACTTATCTCCTTGAAAAAATTCCCCCTGCCCCCATGCCTCTGAAATTTCTTCTTCCTCTTCATTTTTGGCCACCTATTCCTATAGAATAATGTTGAGCATGATTCTTCTCTCTATGTGCAAGACACAACTTCTTTAGAAGATTGAGGAGTTGTCTTCTTCGCAATATAATTTTCTCTCTCTGAAAACTTCTTCTCAAGGGATTTAAAGTCAAAGGTAATCTCCTTTAGGTTTCCACTTGCCTGCAATGACTCAAAATAATGTGAGTAATTGGGATATAATGCCTTGTCATAATGTATGAGAGGCATGTGTATTTTAACACCGACGTTTTTAATGCCACACATGTTAGATCTTACTTATGATGCTAATGCAAGAGGGTCATAGTTTTTAAATTTAAGAATGAATAATTTAATCATTAATTGAACAAATTCAATTTATAAGTGTTAGTCATATAGTTCTTTCATCTTCTTCATGGCTTCATAAGAATTTGAGAATGGTGCAATATGGTGAATCACCTCTTCATTTACATATGCTACAATCAAGGCATAGGCCATGCTTTTCTGGTTGTCCCAAATGATGATCTCCTTGTTAAAGCTATGCTTTGGAGGTGAATGTTCTCTTTCCCCTTCACAAATTCCTTTCTACAACTCATTAAAAATGAGATTATGCTTGACTTTTCAAGACCACTTAGGATAGTTCTCCTTGCCACTAAAAACCACTCCAACAATAGATATGAGTGAATCAATTCTAAATATATACTATAAAAAAAAATCACTCTTCTACCAATACTATAAAAACAATTGCAATTATAGTGCTAATTTTTTTAATAAAAAAAATGAATCACGTGGTAATTTTTGTTGTGTAGAGGTATATATGGGGGAGGGCTTATATGGAGGAGATGTTATAAAGGGGAGTTCTTATGTGGGGAAGGGAACGTTTTGGGGGAGGTAAATCTAGGGAGGTTTTATATGGGGGAGAGTGCATGGATATGGGGGGAGGAAGCAAATATATATGCATGGAGTAACCGATATTATAAGAAGGATCAATGATAGAATTAATCGATATGCATTATATATGAATGTTGTATACCAGCCATGATACCACTGTATAACTCGACGTATACATGGAGATGTCATGTGAAAGATTTATATGGAAGTTTGGAGGTTGCGTATGTAGAATTTCTATCGAGGGTGTAGGGACACTGTAGAACGTCAAGGAGGGAGCACAGTGTGGGAGGAGAGACCGATGTGTATGCCATATCGAGAGGCTAGTGCATATGTCATGTGAGGAGAGGTCGATTCAATGTGGAAACCAAACAACCATGTAAGACTTTGTTTGGACTCTGGAGGCTGCGAAGAAACACTGGTTGGGATCGGTTGATGGAGGGTCGAAGGAGAAGTTGCGATAGCTTGGAGTGGTAGCGCTAAGGGAGCATAGACCAGCACTGTGTATGCGTGGAGCAGAGTGTTGTTTTAACTATGCATTGGAGGATCCGAGTCGTGGGCACACATAAGAGGGGTTGAGTATTACTGAATAGTAGTATGCTGCTGACAACAGTCCTCATAGTATTACTGAATGATGGAATCGACAGAATTAGGGAGAGCGCTCACACTGACAGATTATACAAAAAAATTGATATGATAGAGAATATGGTAGGAATGGAAAAAGGGAGTTTCATAACCTAAAAATGGAGCTATCTCTGATACCATTTCAAGCCAAGAGGTAGCTCCATCAAAAATAAATTGATTTTTCATTAAGGGTGCACGGAAATATATACATGAAGGGAGATGTGACAATCTCATTTAAATATTAACTAGCATTAACTATTTTAAACAAGTTATTTATTTTAATTCTAACAAGAAAGACTTAAGGGTTATGTGTTGAGACAAAAATTACTATTTTATTTTATTTTTGAATTTATTAAGAGAAACCAATGGATGGAAAGAGAATCTCCTAAGCTGTTGGTGTTATTTTCTCAGAATAGATGGTGGTTGGGGACAGTTGGAAAACAGTTACCCTCTCCTGAGTGGATAAAGTTGGAATCCAGAGGAGGAGAGGGGGTTCTGGAAAAGTTGGAAGATAGGGAAAGTATTTTCTAGAGCTGGTATGGAGACCAGTGGAAAATAACTTTGGAAACCCTTGTGTGAGCTAGATTTACTGTTGGTGACTGGATAGGAAATCCAGAGGTCACAGCAGATTACTCCACTGTAAATCTCGTTGCACCATCCAGATTCTGGAGCTAGGGGGCAAGCGGAGGACATAATAGCCTCCCTTGAAGGTCGGGTGGACAACAACTTGGGAAATTATACCATTGCAGATAAGTACTAATGAGATTATCCTGAGTCTACGATTAATGTAAATTTGCAAATAGGAACCATTGTATTGATTCTTTAATTTTTTTTTTATTTCTTTTCTTAAAGAATGGAAAAATGTGCTCTGTCTGGAGCTATAGCAGAAGAACGAGTTTAAGTTACAGAGTCTATAATTTTTCCCTTTTCCTACGTACTCTAAGAGGGTTTGAAATGCCTAGTTGGAAAGTATTCGGCTAGGGTGCTCTCTCAAATTTAAACCCTGATGAGGGATCCAGAAAGAAACAATCAATTGAAAAAAAATGTATGAAGGTGCAATTACTCATTTTCTCCTTACTTGTTTCTTTCTGCTATCATGTGTTAAATAAATTGAAAAACGGAAAAGGAATAGTAAACAGTTCTTTCTATACCATCGATAACAGATCTCTCTACTTATTTTGCTGTGAGAACCGTATGGGAAACTAGAAGATTCCAAACAATAGTGAGGAAGAATCCTGCTAAAAGGCTACAGGATAGTAAAATTATGATAAAATCTGTTGTTAAAACTTAAATATAAAAACATGCATGCTACAGAGTTTTGTGTCACGCTCACAGCGGACAAGTTCGAGTAGCTATACGAAGATTAACCATGTAATAATATTTATCTGAAAACCTATTGATTATTGAGAAGCTGAAGTCGTACCGACAGAAAAGAAAGACATGAAACCGAAAACATAAATTATTTTCTTACATAGTAAAGTTGAAGAACATGTTCATATTTATCAGAACCTATGATTCACACAGTTGCATAAAGGAAATAGACTGAAGAACATGTGTATATATATAAATGTATATACGTTGATAAACTGACTGTAATCACTCAGAGTGAAGAAAAACGAACAAATTTTCGCCATAATAACAGTAGTTATACACATATAAACTGTAAAGTTAATGCTCAGTGAGCACTGTTCTAGATCAAGGAAACTCTTGAGGAAAAAAATAAAAACCCTTAACTCTGAGGGTATAGAACTGAGAGCTATATTTCCTTAATGAATATAGACTCCTAATTAAAAGTCGGTCGAAGGCCACAGCCTTGACAGGGACTCCGACGAGGGTTCTTTTCCCTCTTTTCCATCGGATAAGCGAGTACCTGTGGGAAGGAATCAGAATGTTAGCCAACGTATAGGAGCTTGAAAAATTGACAGGCGCGAGTAGGTGGCGGAACTGTTCATACCTGCAACCTAGGATTAGTTCAGTTAAAACTATGATTATAGCTCTGTCGATAGTAAACACAAATGAAAAGAGAGGAAAATCAAGCAGGCTCTGGTGGGATGGTCCTCACAAGAGTGGCTTACCTGTGAATCGAAAAACCTTGAACCCGGTTAACCCTGTAGCACGCACAGAAGGGAAGGGTCATCAAATATCATTTCAAAGTAGTGAACGAGAATTTAACACTATCCACAAGTAATGTCGCAGGTAGGTAGTTAGAAAGGGTAAGATACTTGAGTGGAAAAGAGAAATCTCACCAGCGCAAACTTGGAAAGATACAAACCCTTCTGAGGGAAAACCGACCCCGAAACTTGGATAAGCTTCAAGTTTCCTATACCCTGCCATCGCGCACGAGAACGATTATTATTACCCGACATTAAAATAAAAGAAACATCAGGAATTCTTTCAGGTAAAGAAATCGAGACGAAATTTGAGAGGAGTTGTTATTATCTTCTCTAAAATGCTACAGAGGGCAGATTTTACCTGTGTTTAAAGGGAACTGGACGGAGGTCACAAAGCAGGAAACCCCAAGGGCACTATGGACAGCGACGAAAATCATGGGAGCA